>CM060967.1:54707926-55040426 GCA_030765045.1 Tenodera sinensis
TAAATTAGCAGTACCACAAGAGACATGTGTACAGATTTTAAACTAAATAATTGAAATTGTAACAAAATTGGTAAATCCAGGTTTCCTTAAGCATAAAGATCCTGTTCAAAATTATCTTGTCAATTAAAATAATACTGAACTGTCATGTATTAAACATTAACTTTACTTGCAAATATGTTATTACCAAAATTTAAACAGGGATCATCGTAATTAGAAGGTACTTGTTCTAGCAATCAGGGATTTTAGTAAGTACTCGCTTATCTTGTAATTTCACATTCCTTAAACGGAGTTTGGTATTAGATCTTCCATCGAGAACACGTCAATAAATGAAAATTTCAGTTTTTTCAGAGGAAATGCTTCTTATCCAATTTACTTAAATTATTTGGATGTTTGAAAACATTTTGATGGAATTTTATGATCCGCTTTTCTTTTGTTTAATTTCTTTAATTGGTATACAATTTATTGGTTGGACCTTTGGGTTAATTTTATGAAACGGACTCGCTTTTTAGCAGTTGCTTTTGATTTTGATTTTGCGGAGGGGGTGCAGATGGGCCTTTGTTTCGTTTTACTTACATTAAACCCAATCTAGTTGAGAGTAAAAAACAATAATATAACAACCTTTAATAAAATAACCTATATAATATAATTTCACACTAATTCAATATTTATTTGGTGAGAGGGTCCTTAAATTAGACATGCGCAGTCGGTGTGATGCTGGACAGAGCCTTCATTTTGTAGTCACCTTCCTGCACCACTTCTTTGGATAAGTTCATAGACCCCATTAGTTGTAGTCACCTTCGTCTACTATTATGCAAGACAGTGTGGCTCATTGTCTTCAATATCCAATCCCATGTTTACCTTGAGAAAAAAAGTTTACCATGCGCGGTAATGCTGAGGTTTCTGCTTTCGGCGGCATTGAAGTGTGTGTGTGTGTGGTTTCGTTTTTGTTTTTGTTGTTTTGTTTTGTGTATTTTTTCCCCCTTAAATATATCCTGTATTTTGTTTTATGATTAGTAGCTTGTCGAGGCCATTAAATAATAAATATTAGGATTTCCTGAAATGCTGATGTAGAATCCATATTTATTATGCCCGTACTCTGAAGTATAAAATTGTTTGAATCAAACGAAATCGTTTGTATTTGCCTCTGTAACACACTTCGTTTCGCCCGCTCGCAGTCAGTTGTTTTAAGCGTAATTTTAACGACATTATTACATTACTACAATATGGTGCGGAAAATAACTTAATCGATTTTAATTTTGTTACGTGCATGTGGAATATGCGTAAATGTTTCATGTTTCGTTGCTGCCCTTTTGAAAATACCTGATTCGTTCAATTGGATTTGCTTGTAGTTATTATGTTCATTAGTTTCAATGTGACTGTGTGTGTCTTTTTTCTTTTTTTTTCTTTTTTTTCCCTAGTTATCATCACCATCATCATCATCTAAGCTTTTGTATAAATTGTATTACCTACTTCCAGATAAACATGATACATATTTATAAAAAAAGTATTTTAATTAGCAAATGCATTGGAAATACACAAAATACAGACCGTGGGGGATGGCTTAGGCGGTAACGTCTGTGGTCCGTATAGGGAAGGTCGTGGTTCTACTTGCATTTTTTCCGTGGTTTCTCCTTCTTGGGTAGCTTCTCTAATTCACGGGTTCCTTTCATTTCCTTCCTCACTTCAATCCATTGTGACGTTTCAGGTCTGGTCGTCAACACGTAGTTCGGGCATATGCGGGCAGATGATGCGGTTACTTGCACTGCACTGCGTAACACCTCGTCCCTGAGGCCACTTGAAACAACTATGTGTCGGTGCTATCCACAGAACTGTTAGGGACGTGTGCACGTCTCTGTGGCTTATCTCTGTCCCCACTCTCTACCGGCCTGTGGTTCCCTTCTGCTGGTAGTCCGCAATAGATCCGTAACGGGTCGTAGTGAGCGAGGTATTCCCCTCTGTTACGTTCACCTCGTACACTTTGCTCTGTCTTTTGAGACAGCGGGAGGTTTAGGTAGGTAGCAGGTTGCTCGTGTAGCAACAGTAAATTATTTAAGACTTTGAGTACTTTCATAGAAGTAAGTCCTACTGAATCAGAATTTTCTCTTGTTGAAATAGGCCTACCATTTAATGCCATTTTCCTCGTCGGATTGATATTTTCGTCAGTTTTGCTGGAAGATGGTCGCCCCGAACGATCCTTAACTGATTTCATACCACTTTTAAATTTCTAAAACCATAGAAATGCTTTTGTTTTGCACCTAACATCCTCCCCATAAACTGTCCCTAACATTTCATAGTCTTCTGTAACAGCTTTACCGAGTTTGAAGCAAAATTTGATGCTCGTACTTTGTTCTTTGTAATCTAGCATTTTCAATCTACAGAAAAATCACAGCAGAAGTAAAACTCTGGTTCACTTTAGTTCCCTTTAAAGCTTCTATCTCTGCACTGCAAGGTCGCAGAGAAACACGCGATGTCTCCTTTTTGTCAGAAGAAAGCGCCACATTGCAGTTTTGATGAGAATTAAGGAAAGCTTAATGGCAAATTTGTTGGGAAACCATTCGGTAACTTCCTGATCACAGCTCTGATTTCTTTTTTAACCAAATATGCTAATACGAAATAGCTAGGGCACATATATAGTATTAGATATGTCACGTTTTAAACTTCAAAGAAAGAGCTTTAATGGTGTAAGGATATAAAAGTATTTTAGGTTATTTTTCGCCATTCCCTGCCATAGGAAGTGTGAAAATACTTCCTTTCTGCCTTTAATTAAATGCACCTAAGCGTTTGTTGAGATGCTAATGGCGGATAACACCCCACGAACCTTCCCTCGTCATTGCTGCTTGCTTGGTGCTGGTGGTTTTTGTGCTCATTGCAGCAATGGGCAGTTACCGCAGGGCGCCACTCCCATAATATTTCACATGACTGTTTTCCTTTTGATCCGTCGCTTCACTTCATATATATGCTGCTTAATTACCAGCTGAGTCTGAATTAGGTGCTGGGGTTTCGTAGCCATGTGTTGTCCGGTTGAATTTTGTTTACGGCTTTGTGGTGTGCTTCTGCCTGAAATTCCCGTCCCAGGAAGAGGGTGAATTGCCTTCCTGCATGGGTTTTAACTAAACACGAACCATTTCACCATGTGGGATGTTCAAGGGTGGCATTACTGCATTTTGTGTACCTCTAGAGCAGTTATGTCCAAACGCCAAGTCAGTCTTTGGCACGTATTTTGGAGGGAGAGCAGTAAATCAACCTTTGCAATGTTAAATGGCGTTAAGTTACGAGTAAATATTGTGCCTAAGAAAGGTGTACAATGCACTCACAAGGCCAAAGAAACAAGTAAAATAAGATACAACCTACAATAATAAGTAAATTAAGCTTTCAAACTTGATATAACTGAGATGAGAAGCTACATTCTAGTTCTACTTTCACGTTTTATTTGCTTCATTCGAGCAAAAAGTTGCTCGCAAATGTGTATGTATGGACGCAGACATTGCCAACATACGAGCGCTAAATGCCCTAAGACAATTTGTTTATTTTTAGAAGCAAATTTAAATACTTCATATCCTAAATAATTTTTACAAATACTTTTAACAATGCCTTTACACAGTTATATCACTTTATAATCTACTTCTATTTAACGAGTACAAATTCGGCCCAGGAGTCTGCATTTGGACATGACTGTTCTATAATGTTGAAATTCAAATCTTAGTTAAGTATGGTACTAAACGAAGCACTTGTAGAGTTTTCTATTATTAATAAAACATTTAATATGAACCATTCACATAAATTTCTCGATCAATGACATTGAAATACATCCGTTAATTCCATAGGATAAACATAAACAGTGATTTTTATTGACATTACGTTACTCAGAATATATCTTTACCAAATTAGATTTTAATTTTAGGTTCAGCACCCTTTAACCGGTTAGATCATATTAAATGATGAATGAAGTAATTCGGTGAAATTACACTCAAATGAGACCCGTATCTATAGAACTTAAAAGTTACGGACATGCACATTTTGAGGGAAAACTTAATATGGGTAACTCATCCTAAATTAGAACTCTGAACATTTTGCTCGTGATGATACTCCAGCATCACAGATGCAGGCTGGGCAACATTGCCTTGGCTACATAACAGCATTTATGACCTTATTCTTCGTTACCACCTCCTGGAATGGAAGAACAAAATTAATCCTGTCAGTTGCAACGTACACCATGGTTAACGCTACAAAAGAAAATAATACCAGCTCTAAACCTTCGCATAGTCAAGCTTTTGTCTCTTTTTATGGACTTCTAGTTAAATAAGGTTGAGCCTAATAGAATATACTTTACAGGGTATTCTTTAACATGTATTACTCTTGTTAATATATGAGCGACATGTTTTAATAAAAATAGCGCTCTATTGTGAGAAAATAATCGTTTGCATCCATGGAAGACACTGATATGTCGCTTTTGAGTTGGTTCTATTGCTAAGGGGTATCAAAACATGCACTTCCTTTGAAACCTCGATAATATCTCTGTATGTACTATGGAACATACAACAGGCAATATTTATTCTCAGAATCAATTTTTATTTTAAATATTCTCAAATACCTTTATCTGCCATTGTGGGAATAATATTGTAATGGCTTTTTGTGTCAGTTCGAATGAATTTAGTCACAATTTAATGTTAACATAACGCTGCGAAATATCTCTTAGACATTAAACTTTGAATAAAATTTTAACATTAAATTGTGACTTATATTTGGGTAGAAATGTATTACAGCATTGTTCACGCAATATTTGCGCGATAGTTAGTGAAATAATAAACCATTTTATAGTTAAGATGTGGAATCAGGATTGAAAAATCCAATGCCATAGCCACGATTTGAACCACGGATCTTCCAATTATCTAACGCCTGCTGTAACCTCTAAGCTACCATGGCCAACTTGCCAGTATGACACTAAATTCCCCAACCTACTTATACTTTCCCGGTTAGCCCACGAGGGAATCTCACATCTGATATAAACACCCTACCATTTTATAGTTACTCGTCAAGAAACTAGGTGACTGTAAATATTTGACAATCTTTTCGCCGAAACGGTACTTTATTGACAATAATTGTATTGTATTGGACATACTTGTTACACTTATCAAGTAGAATCTGTGGTTAACATATGACCGAAGCAGAACCTACCACCTGGTGTGATAAAGCAACTCCCTAAGAATGGAAACATTTCACAAGCAACTCACAGAATATGCTTCATATGCCATATTAATATCTCAAATGTCTGATATTTTAATCCAGATTGTTAGCGTTTAGAGAAAATGAAAAGTAACTGAAATATATCCGGGGAAATGTAACTTATGGTGAGGGCTTATTTTAAAAATGATTTTTCCTGGCATCAGTAATCGTCGGGCTCAATTACTAGATTGTATATTCATCCAGCTTTTCTCTTTGCGACAGAACTGCAGAATCCGCTCCCACCCAAAGACACACACACACACGCGCGCGCATACACGCACACACACGATTTCAGTAAATTGAAATTTTATATACTAAATTATTTAAGGCCAGAAATAGGTATGTCCATACCTATAATTGTTCATAAGCCGGTACGAAACAAAAGAAAACAATTGGATGTTTGAAAATGTACTGCTTAAAACACGTACATCTAAATGAATAAATATTTTGTAAACTGTATGTTCACAAAATTGTTTATTTACATGAAGAGTATGTCTTAGCGCCTACGTCCTTTTTTAATCGTTGTTTTCTTTTTGGGGGAGAAGATAATTATTTAGATAAACATGAAAAGCAAAGTTTTAACTAAATATAAATTTTCATTCTTATTGTTGGAGCCTTTTCCGTAACGAGACGTTTAATATCCTGGCTTGTTTGTTGAAATTGGCCCATTAACAGAGAAATTATGGCCAAAATAAGGTTTCGACTAATTGTGACTTACGCGTAGACTAAGATGCCTAAGTCAACTTTCTTTAGTTTTCTGAGAGCTCTTAACAACACCTTTAACATCTTGTCTTTTTTGTTTAAATTGGGGCATTAACAGAGAAATTATGTCTAAAATAAGGTTTAGAGTAATTGTGAGTGTTACGCGTAAAATCGCGCTTTTTTTTTCAGGAATGACACGTATATAGTTAAACTTAATAAGCAAAAACCCTGTCTGAATACAAATTTGATCGAAATCGTTGGAGCCGTTTCCGAGTTGCGCGGAATATATTTATATATACAAGAATTGCTCGTTTAAATATATAAGATTATTCAAGTAGCTCTCGCATTTCTAATGCCGATACCTTAAACATATTATTTTTTTAAATTGTTGGGTCACAATAGTCAGAAAATTAAAATAACAAAAGTTGAAACACAATGGATCGTTAGTTGTGAAAAGCCTCGTCTGATATAGCTGACGCAAGCCGTCAGCCGTCGCTCAAAAAGAAAGTCGGTGTTCTACCTCACACCACTGCGTATAAATACGTGACCCGACGACAATGGAGCTGCCGGAATAATGACGACTATGGTGCGGCAGAACAAAGCGATAACACATTGTTTTAAATTAATTTTTGAGTGTGTGTTGTGTACCGGCAGTGTTGAGAAGGATTGAGTGTGAGTATCCTCAGAGACAATTTTAGACATTTAATCGTCCTGTCGGAGTTATTTGTTGTGAAGCAGCTTTTAGTGGGTGTATCGTAGGGAACATATGTTTGTTAGACAGAGAGAGTGTTAGAACTGAGCGGTAGTGTCAATGTTACGAAAGGACAGAACAGCTGTGGGTTGCAAGGTCCAAACGAATTGTAGATTCTGTTAACGAAAAAGAAGTGTGATTTTGCGATTCAGCTTTAGAAGAGAAATAAAGAGATATTTAAAAAAACTCTGTGTTGTACTTACATGACTTTCTCTACTCTTGTACTAACCATTATTAGAAACTCTTATTCCTATATCTTCTTCGTGTTAGTTCAGATAAAAATTTGCAGAAATTTTCTTACTGCTCGTTTTCTTACACATGCAACGGGAATATGGGCACACAGTAGGTTTTGAGCGATACTTAGATCTTTTAAAGCTTTCAAATTCCATTCTCTTTGCACGGCTAACGTATAAAAATATGAATAGCGATGTTCCATTTGATGAAAACCTGACACTAATAATAAGGAATATTTTCGAAATGTTTCACTCTACAAAATAGAAAATAATATTTGGACATAAATTGTGTAGGTCTATATTTTTGTGTAGTAAGATCTGGTCTATCTATTTCGGTTAACCAGTTATGCAAAAGTCATTCAGAGTAAGCAGGATTACATGGGATGTAGCCAGAAAATTCATTTGTAATCAAAATATCCTAAACTTATGGCATTTTAATCAAAATTTTCGAAAATATTTCCATGTAAAGGGTAGTTTAGGGTGGAGGAATTTTCTTCAAAAGCTTCGTGTGGCATCCTTAAAAGATGTTAAACTTAAATACCAACTTTGGTTTCTAACCGACTTTTCGTTTTGAGTTATGCTGTCCAACAGACTGACAGACACACAGATGGACGGTTTTCTGTAAATGTTTCTTTTTTATTCAGGGGGTCTCAAAACATATATTTCCAGTGAAATCTGGATATCAAATTTTTGAGTGGAATACAATACCTTCTCTACTTAATACATATATATATATACGTAGTAGAGAAAGTTGTAATTGGGCTTGTCAAATTTGTCACTGTAGTTAAAGGTGCTCGACTTAAACGTTATGTATAGTATACTTCTGAATACGCATTGTTCAGTTGTGCTATCTGCAGACCGACAAAACACAGAAGGGATTTCAAAACTCATATCTTCGAAGGAACCTTGATATTAAATTTTGCTGAGTTGAGGCTCTTTCTTATAAACATAGGAATTGAGGAAATAAGAAAAAAGACCCAGGTCAAAGTGGGTTGCTGAAATATTAGGGTAAAATAGTGGTGACGAGATATAGGAAATAGTTCAGCACTTCTACTTGCAATAAAACAGTTGAACTCAAGTGGGACTTAATATTGGTTGAAGTTGTACCATCTCAACTCTCATTGAACCAAAAAGAGTATTGCAATGGACACCGTAGTAAGTGGTCCGTGAAGTAGTTACAGCTCAACCTAACTCCGATCTGACTCTCACGGAGTCCCTTTCGCAGTTTCTAAAACAATTTCCTCCCTAAATTAAGTTTTGTGCTCTGAGGACGTAGCTTTTGCTGTGTGTTAAAAAGTAGACGTCGAAGGTGTCAGCTTTCAAATGTTTCTACAGAGATGTTTTCCTTGATGAATGAACAAAGAAATAAAGACTGTAAAGGTTATTTGTAAATCAATATGAGGAAAAATCTATTTTTTTAATTTTAATAACAAAGAATATAATATATTATCAGTTGCATAGTTCAGAAATGTGAAGTTAAATAAACACCAAGCTTATTGTTTGCAACATTAAAAGTTCAACATCTTTGAAGGAAGGTTTACGAATGTTTTCAAGAAAATGGTCCAATCAAAGCTATCTTAAACTGGCATTTTTCTCATTATTTTGTATTGGCTCAAAAATGGCTCTAACGATTATGATTCAAGTATGTATATTTTGCACACATATTGTGAATGTATATGCTTAAGAAATATTTTTAAGAAATAGAATAAATATCTGGAAGTCTTGAGAATAATCTATGAAGACCCTTTCATTGTGATGTAACTATAAAAGCATAAGAGATAGAGAAATGCCTACTCGATAATTAAATGTATAATACTTTGTAAATTACTAAATTTATGCTAAATAACTTATTTTACGTTAAACTGTTTAGAGATATTTCTTGTTATTGTTTTGCTATGCCCATTGTTTCTCTTCAGGACACGCAAGAATAATTTAAAAATGAAATCAAACGTACTCATTGAGAGCTTCCTTTTTAAACCCAGTATCGTCGTGTATAATGGCTGTGCTTGCAACAAAGTGAATACTGAAACTATTCAGCAAAGCTTTTATAAAGATTATTTGGCAGTATAACTTCAACCTTTGAAGTTAATAATTCGTAGAATATATTTTAAAGTGAATTATATAAATAGAGAAAATCCTATGATTGTAACACATAGCATGTTCAAACCGGAACGATCAAAAGCGTTACAGTAATTATTGCACCTGTTTTAATATATCCTATTTGATATTATTAAACTGTACAAAAAGAAGGATTGCTTCTTTCAAAGGAAAGCTCGAAGACAGGCTGAATCGTTACGTAAATCGACGTATTGCAGGTTAAAAAAGGCTCTTGGTTTAGGTTTCTCGATGTTAAAATACCTCATTAGATACTTATATCATATTATTAAAATCAATAAGGTACAAGTACAAATTACTGACCACTTTCATCTTTCAAAAATACCCCATCCTTGTTTTCAACCCTGTGTATAGGCTGTACAATGTAATGTTGGGTAAGAAGGTTAGTTGACATAGAGTGAGAAAATGTTTGGTGTATGTTTGGTGTTTATAATTTGGTATGTTTATAATTTATAAAATTATAAAAAGTTAGCTTTACCCTTTGCTTTACATTGTTATCCACAAAGCTACATTGTTAACCAATCAGGGCAAACATTTATGCAATTTGGTATAGGAGTCAGGATATCTTATTACTTCAAGAAGCTGTTGTTACTCATATTTTCAACAACTTATGCTAAATATATGCATCATTTGACCACTTTAAGCAAAAATATGGATACTGCTCGTTTTAGGACGAGTGAAACCTGTGGAGTAAACATCCACACAACTGGTATATTGTATACAAGTTAAATTTCGACTTGATTTTTCTGGAAGTAATATTAACAATGACGGAAACAGTTGACAAGCGCCCCAAGTAATTATCGTCTGACATTAAGGCTGGAAGAAAAAAAAATGTGACGGAAAGGTCATTTCCTCGCATAAAAGTCCAAGCAGGGAGTTTTCTGATAGATTAATAACAGGAACTTTAACGACTGGGAGCAGTTTTAGCGAATAGACTGCTAATGGAACGTTTGTTCCGAGAAACAGGTGACCGACTGGTTTGGTGGACAATTAGCTGCTAAATGAGGCGAGAGCTAACTGTTCAACCCGCACCACAGAGCTATGATATTGAACAAACACAAACAAGGCGCAGTACTCGTTCTAACCTCTTGTTGAACATACACCTCATAGGTGGTCAGCAAACATTAGTTCAACTTAAAGACAAATACAAGCGACCTGGGACGTGCAATTTAGAGATGAAATGTAAAGTGTTTGATGGCTTCAAACCACAAGTGTGATAACCATTAGCGTTTATTTGAATGGGTGTATATGAAGCAGAGCTTTAATACACCTATTAGCCCTAAATATTCCAGTATCTGAATGATCTGACGAATTTTTAATTTGGAATCAAGGTAATATTTCATTAACTTTATTTTTTCTTATAATGTATCATATACTATCAAGGCTATGCAGCAAGCAAAAGTCGATTGGCTGCGAAATTGAAAAATGACAAACTGCAATGCCAAAGAAGCAACACTTCTGGAATAAAGCGCACTGTTAATTAAAATATTGAAAACTTACTACTAACTAGAATTGCTCAAATGCTTCCCATTTAGTTTTATTTGGCAAATCCCACTTCTGCCACCAGTGTGACGGATTTATAAATCCGATTATTTTTCTGGATTATTTTTCTTCTAAAGCTGAAGCACAAAAACACAGATCTGCTTTATCATTGACACAATTTACAGTTAACGTGTCCTTGCAGCTCATAGCTCAGGGCTGGACAACTGGTGTTCAGAGAGCGCAATTACACATGACCTTAACTGATAGCTGTGTGTTTAGCAGGTAAAAAATGAAGGTAGCTCAAGGAATTGCGCAAGTCGCTCAGGCCTGCTGTACTGCCGTAGCTGTTCTGTACGATTGCAACCTTGATACATACTTTACAATCTTTCAGTTCTACTATCTCTCTCTGTCTCATAAAACTGCTGGCTTTGACTATTACACTAAGTAAAACTGCTTTCACACGAAAACTCCGATGTGAAGGTTCAATGTGTACAACTTACTCTGACGATACACACGCACGCGCGCGCGCACACACACACACTCACACTCACACACACTCACACACACTCACACACACTCACACACACACACACACACACACACACACCTAACAGCCGTCTCCGCCACACTCGTTTATATGGGCGTAAATGATATAGCACGGGTTTTTCTCGAAATGCACCTTATCCCGACACTTTTCATAAACAAGCCGGCTGTCGGTAGTTTCTCGAACAGTCTGGAAATGCTTTGTTCTGCCACGCTCACTGTCGTCATTGTTCTGACTACTCCCTCGTAATTGTTTACTCGCCGCTTAGTGGTGTTAAGTAGCCCGGCGTCAAAAGACATTTTATGCGCCATTTTAATTGTTTAAACAAATGTATTCACAAATCGTTTTCACTGTTCTCCGATGTTCCAAATGTGTGTGCCCTTGCTCAAAAACTAGGTCTTTAAAAATTCTTTGCAATGAAAAGTCTGATGGATTAGGCCACATGACCTTGGGAAAACAATTTTCATTGTTGCATTGCACCTTCCGCCAAGTGCTTGCCAAATTACGGTTGTATAGATCTCATACAAGAGATGACTCGTGCGGCTGGTGTAAAACTAGAAGAAAACAATGTGAGAGCCCCTTCCCGTGCTTGGGCACTCCTGCGCTTCTGAAATCTCTGTTACTAAAAACACCCCAAAAGCGTTTTGGATTTTAATACAGTATGGTTCTAAATAAATCGAAAATTTATTATTAATTGATCTATGTGCAAACACCATTAAAATAATCAATGTATACTATCAAATTAATTTCTGACATTCATCTGCAGGATGAACGCTAAATTCCGCCTTTGAAGTCCACAACTTACTAAGGAATGTAAAACCAATATCAATAAACTCGGAGCTAGCATTATATATTGAAGCTTCTCAAATGTGATACCATGAATTATTAAGGTGTGTATGGAAAGAAGCGCAGACCGCCACTATCGAATGTTCTAGTGGAACTTAAGTCCCTCCCAAATAACTCTTTCATCTGTTCAAGTAACTCGCAAATAAACATGCTTGGATTGCACTTTAACCGTGACAGTACACTTTGAGAACCTGCTTAACATACACAATGTAAACATTGCATGATTTGTTACTTCACAATTCGAAACTGACGTGTATATAGTTGTAAAAGTGCCGTAGGCTACCTTAAGTAAATGTAGACTACGGCATTTTTCCTAGTAGAATTCTATTGGTCAGTGTAAGAACCTAAGTACAATACCTGAACGTTAGGTGTTGCATACCTCTCGGGCATTACCACCTATCAATCGCGTTGTTTACGTTTACGTTCTTTGATTAATTTCTCAAAATTGAGAGAGGGTACATAAAGGGGCCGCTTAACCTACGGAGTATTACTGTCTTCAAAAAAATTTGGAAGTTCGGAAAGTACAATTTTTATTTTGATCACAAAGACCAAATTCACGATCACAGTTTTTGGTAATCATTATATTTGAATTTCTTAATTTGTTTTATTTTGAATTATGTTTTTCTACTTTCCCTAGCAACGCTACCAATGCTACCGGTAATCGCACTATTTACTACGTCGTTTATGTAGTAGTAACTCTAGACGTGCAGTTTAACATTAGTTGGACTATTACACTGCCCAGAGAAATTACTCTGTAGTATTTTAAGTAGCCCAAGCTATGGTTTATAGTACACCATGACACATACTTGATGTTGAGAGAGATTGAAAGACACGCTCCTTTCATATGATTCTCGTTTCACTTGTAAAAAAAATTGTCATAGCTTTACTTCATCCCACCATCAACAGAGTGACAAGAAGTTTTAGCTGTAAGCGAATTTTGCTGTAAAGTTGTTCCTCCCGCTACCTTGCGCTGTATACAGTGCCTCCTTAGTAATCGTTAGCAAAAGCCAAAAGTTGACAATGATGGATTTTGATGGATCAACTTGCTCTTCCTTTGTTGCCCCTTAACTAATTGATGTGTACTGGTTAATTTTGCATATGGCTTATTCTACGGTTAGTGCAGCTTTACGTTGAAAGCTTGATTAGCATACGCATTCCACCTAAATAAATGACTTAAATTCTATTTGAAGTAATCCATAAATATGTTTCAAGCCTGTGTAATTCCACCATGTCAATTACAGCATCATAAAATTAATTCAACTACACTATTTCACTCATACGTGACTTGGTTCAAATCAAACAATCATAAGCATAAAAATTTCAAATTTCACTCGCAAAAAAATTATCAAATTTCATTATCACTTCCTCTGAAAGTTGGTTGCACCTTCTTACGTTGCGATCATGTGAGAGAATCTAGCTGCACTGTCCTGAGGATGTGACACAGCTAAGATTAATTTTATTGACGCCAGGTTCAAATGTCAAAATGGTTGACTCTCACTTTGGTGAATCACCTGATGCTGCAATAGATGAAATAATTTGTAGTGGGAAATCTCAGAACACAGAATACAACAGGAGATATATTTGGAATCAGTTTCACAAATTTTATATTGAACGAAATTATAAATTAAGCATTGCCAACATGTTAAAGGATTGGGGCATCTTATTACTAAGCTTATAATACGAGGTTAATAATTACAATAAGCATTTTAGTAACATTTCACAAGCTATCCCATCTTTTAATTGGTGAGATAGTCTTAATAAAAGCAATTCTTATAGTCAAATGGTCTAGAAAAATTGGCAATCACTCGTGGTATTGCTTACAATAATTAGAGTGCAAATAAAGATAAATTCTCTGAGGTAGTGTAAAGCTGACGAAAAATAATTGTTTAAAGTTTAAATATGCCATTATATTTTCGTGCATCTTCAAAGTATTTTTAGGAAGGAACTCCAGATTTGCACCTGTAAAAACACACAGTTATTTAATTCGGTGATATCTAATGGCCGACTGGATCACCTGATCCTTCAGCTCTTGATTTTATCTGCCATCTCAAGAACAAACGTTTTTCTTTTCTTTTTTTCACGGTGACTCCACAATACTGATGACTTGAAAGCCTATAATTCCGGAAGAGTCTGAGACCATTCCTCGAAAAAGAATTGAGAACATGAGGAGATTCTCTAAATGTCTTTAGCAATGCTTCACTAAGGATAGAAGCCATTTGGCGATGCACTTTTTAAGGGTATGTATGTATGCTACCACGGCCTGCGTCCATTTGAAGCAAAACTTCTTCCAGGCTTTTTGGTCGGGGTGGTATCGTAGGGACTACTTCTGACGTTTCGCTCAAAGCTGTGTTGAGCATCATCTGAAGACTCGACGAAGAGTGACAGTGCAGTGAACCTGCTTGTCTAGTATAATTTCTTCGCCTTTTTTGGCGTTGTCCGAAAATTAGGAACTGCTCCTGACGTTTGCTCAAAGCTGCTTTATAAGGCAGGCAGGCTGACTGCCTTATCACGCCTCGTCGAGTCCTCAGGTGATGCTCAACACAGATTTCGGAACAGAAATTTTTCTTTTTTAAGGGAATCCTATACTGCAAAAGTGATTTTCTGAGATTTTGAGCCAATTTAGTTTAAATTTTGTTTTCAATGCTGCTTTATATACGCATTAGATGTTCTAAAGTTTCACTGTTATATCTGTTTTAGTTTTAGAGTTATTAAACTTCAAAATTGTATTTATTTTTTATTATATGCCGAATGTTCCATACGATACAATTTTAAAAATAACTAACTGCTAGTTACCCGATTATAAAGCCAAAATTTGTAATATAATTTCATCTTATAGACAAAGATAGTTAAGAAATACACCTAAAGGACTGAGCAAGGTTACGGAGGTAGAAGTTGTGATGGCACGAAAGACTCTAGACTGTCTGAGCGACGAGAAGAAAACTGTGAATTTATGATAAATGTTTAGAAGACAATAAAGTAATACAAAAGTAGCTGGAATGGTTTTGCGATTTTCTCATACTGCAATAGAAGATAGATCGCTCAATTTCATATAAACATTAATAGCTAACAATTCTGTGTAATGATATTTCAATGTACCTGTAAAACGATGAGGTCAATATCTTCATATGTTTATGTAGGTACCCTTTTTGTTGCCATAAAAGAATTACTAGTGACACAGTCTCCTTAGGTAGGCCATTTCCTAATGAACTCTGACTCTAGGATGAACAGAGGGTTGAGATAACGCAGTTAGTTGTCTTGCCAGGATAATGGCATCAGCTAGTGAAAAGACGATTCTTGTCCTCTTTTTCTACCTTCTCACTGTTCTTTTATTTTTATTTTCTTGTCGCCATCGGCACTCCAAGATAAAGAAAGCCCTAAGGGGCAGACGGAAGCGTCAAGCAATATTCGAACATGAAAGGGGAAACAAAGACAAAACGAATGCTCCTTATATCTTATGCAACCAGTTACGAGATAAAGTGAACCGTATAAACTATAATCCCAAGTTTGCTCTAGGTCGAATGACATTGGTTCTATCAACAAATAGGACTCTATCATCTCGATTAGGGATGTCTAACCTCGTCTGTTACGATGCTTACGTAATGAGCGGCTATATCCCATTCCATCCTTCAGGTGGAGGGACGGACACAAACAGGCGATTCCATGGCAGTTTCTAAGTCATACCTTCAATTTTCTGGGAAAGTTCTAAGAACATTTCATGCTGGGTAAATTTTGGATAAATGGTGAACAGTAAAAGACAGATAAAAGTTTGCTAAATAAACAATTCGAATCTCGTTAAAACACACAATTTGTCAAACACTTCTGAGTGAACTATTTCCGAGAAATTCTTTATTATTTGTTTGAATTTACCTATAGTTATAATTTTTCAAGTAGGAATGTGTTATTTGTTTTTTTATCACTTGGCCTTGCAAAGAGAACGGAATTTCAAAGGCTTCACATAGCAACCAGCACTTAAAACATTTCACTATCGCTTAGAGTCAAGAAAAGTCAAGAAAATTAGCACTAAGATAATTTCTGAAAATGCTTATATCGGTTAAAATGTAGTAGATAGAGAAATCAGCACTTGCAAGAATAACACTGGACAACAAATTTTCAGTTTTAGTTTGCGACATGAATGAAACCTCACTTTTCTTAGGGATTGCAGTATGCTAAACACCAATATGATAACAAGAATTATAGATTGATTCTGGTATGAGAATAATATTACGGGAAAACGCGCTAGTAATTTTTTCAATGAAAATCTGCCTGACGTCAAACACACTCATTACTTACATTTACTAAATATGCTTTTTCTTTGCTTCGCTCTTGTAGTCAAGTTAGAAGCATCCCTGATGACCGTCCAACAATAGGCAGCAGGTATTCTTGCACTCCTCTTTCTCTGGTAATGTTTTTCTATTAATGATAGTTGTTGGTGAAAACGTTCACCATTATCATCGCTTGTTTCCCCATAACTTCTAGTAAAACAATTCAGATGGGAGTGTAAAAAATGTAATTTAAGGGATATGTTTTGTAGTGAATGTTCTCAGATTGCTCCAGAGATTCATGTTTAACATTTATTTTTCCGGTTTCCATGCCTCGACGTAGTTCTGTTGTTGCGCGTCATGTTCTAACAGCAAGGGGAAACTCATACGTTGCTTTTTTCAATAGAGGTTCGGTAAACTTCACTCAGTGTTTGAATGTAGCATATTTCTTTAAATTTGTTGTGTTGCATGACTAACCACTATACGAAAATGTTTTCTGTTATTATTAGTGCTGTCTTCAAAATAATTCCACACTTAAGTCATGTTTTATTACATGGTCAGCATTCATGCTTCTCACCCCAAAGATCTTGGTTTGATTCTCGGCTGTGGTTGAGAATTTTTCTTCAACTAAAATAATTCCCTATCACCACATGGTCTGGAAGTATGGATGTGAGAGCGAATGCGAATTATTTTAATGTTAAAATCACGAAAATCAACGCTGAGAAAGTTTACTGTTCAGCGAGTATTTCTTAAGTCAAAATCCCTGTATGGCCATAGAAGTTAAAGGAAGCTATACAAATGAAATCATTAAAAAATGTTTGAAGCCCTTCGGTTATTTTGGGTATTTTTGGTGTATTTCTCATAATGTCCAAAAATATGAATATTTTTTAGCCTTTCTAAGAAAATTACATAATAAATGTAAATAATATTTCTATAATGTTTCAGTTCCTGAAATTTGTCGTAAATATGAAGCCCTTTAAACTTCATTTCTATATCTTCTTTATTCTGTTTCAAAAAGTAATATAATACTTCCATACCAAAGTTAGCCAACTCAATTACCGGGCTTAGTTATCGAATGGCCCTTAAACCCCACTCATTCACTCGCTCACTTTTTTAATTAATTTTGTAAGGGCGTTCAACTACTTGATTACCAGCGCCCTTAAAAACAGTTCAATGCAAAAGCCAGAACTAAAACAAAGTCACAAAGGTGTCAAAACTATAAAAATTAGATATCTAAGTTCTATATTCTCAATTTCATGTTTGCCTTTTCTAAAAACTTCAAAACTCTTTCAACCGCTTGATTGTCAGACAATTGCAGAGAGTCTCAAAGGTGCTCTAGAGAAGAACGCTTTTATCAGCAAGTGACGGACCGATTGACGGTTGTTGCACAGCGGACAAAGACGAACAGGGTCCCGCCTCATTCACTCATTCGGTTATAGTTTACGTATCACGGTCATATGACGTAACACCGTTTCGAGAATTACACGGCAAGGAATGTGGAGGAAAGGAAAGCGCACTACATACCCACTATGCTGCAAGTTGTATAACATCTCACTTTTTCTGCTGCCCTTGTCTACAGAGGGAGAGAAAAGTCATTATATGAACTTCCGGTTCTAAAGGACCATCCTCTCACGCCTAAACCAGTCACCGATTGTTCCACAGCGAAAGTAACAGTGGTGGTTTACGGTAATTTTAGTTTCTGTAAGAGCATAAGCGATAAATTAATAATGGGAACAAAGAAGCTTCTGCAAACGATTCTACCGCTGGCCCATATTGCTGTTTTGAAGGGATTTCTGTTCCACCCAATTAATCGACCGATACTTAAGGATGATAGAGACAGCTAGAGGGGGTCGGTATGTTCTTCCTCTTTCTTCAGAATGAGCGCCAAGATAAAAGAGAAGGACTATAATCTTTCCTTAACGTAACTTCCCCTTTCCCCTTGATTCATCTACGCTAAAGTTTAGCGATTTTGTAGGTGAGAGTCACGAAGAAAAAGGAACTCGCTCGCTGAGGTTGCAGAACTTTATTGTGTGTTAATTTTTCTACATTATGAAGATTTAAAAATAAGTTTACTCTTAAACATTTATGAAATATATATGGTTATAACACATCAACTTCATATCATTTTCTACTAGCTTTAATGTTAAAAACATATTGTAGCTCTATGTTTTAATTTTCTTTTTCATTTAAAAATAACTAAAAATGTCCATCACGGTAACTGGATGAAACCATTACCGTATAGAACAATTTGAATGAGCTGAGAAAAACGTCCTGAATTTTAAAAAGAAAAGCAGTTTGATTTCTCATGGTTTTACTCTGAAATATAAGCACACATTTTAAGAGGAAAATAGATTTTGTAAAAATAGAAAGTATTTTTGACACGCGATCCAAATGTCTGCTTTCTCCAAATGTTTCATCAAGCTTTAATGGAGCACCACTTTAAGATACTTGCAATACTTAAGCGCATTACCTTTACCAATATCTAATAAGTAGTTTTATTGTCACTTTATCTAAATGTGCGCTTCTCTAAACAAGGTAAAACCGCGGAGAGAAAATCAGATCTCTTTAAAACACATCTCTCTTCGCGCATCGTTGACAAAGAGACAAAATGCTCAGTAGTTTTTATGTTGCTAGCATCGTTGTGTCTACGAATTTTTCGTGCGTTTGAACTCGCATGAAAAATGATCTCGGTTGTTAGAAAGAAGGAATAAAAAATAGTAAAGCTTGGTTGAGAAAGGAAGAGAAAGAAAAGTAAGATATTCACCCTTACGACGCTTGGTTGTGGAGGAAACGAGGGAGAACGTTGAAAAGTTTGTATGGAGCAGCTAAAGACGAGTGAAAGAGAACGAGAGCGAGAGAGACGAAGAACAGGAAATACAATCACATCCTTCCAAAGTTACACCACTGCTTCTTCAGCCATCTTACAAAACCAAATACCTTCATTCTTCCCTTCACTTTGCTATGTTGAACATAGTTGTCTAGCTTACATCTTTTTAGTCTACTTTCATGTGTTTTTCTACATAAACAATAGGGTAAATGAGTTACTATAATTAACTACTTGCTTCTATACGTTCTGCACCTTACAAAAAAGTTTTATACAAACATTTCACTGGAATTACTGTTTGGAGATCTCCCAAACTCAAAAGAATTTTCTCTGTAAAATCACATTTAGAGAAATCTACCGTGTGCTTGTTATTTATCTCAGCGTCTGCATATTTGTGAACAGCATAACTCAAAACTGAAATATCGAAACAGAAAGTTCCAAACTTGAGTTACAAATCTTTGAAGGACACCAAGCGAATATTTTTAAGAAAAACACTATTGCAAATACTCTTTATATATATTTTCTATGGTGCATAATCATGCTGGTTAGAATATGACAAGTTGAAGATATTTATGTTGATAATTAAAGGTACATCCTGAATTTGGTAGCGAAGTAATTCATGAATTTTGTATAATTTTTATAACTGGAAGTTCTATAAATGTACAAAACATACTGCATAAAAATTGCCCATTGAAATATACAATATACGTATAGTAGTGTCCATCCCGTAACGACCACCTTCCAAGAAGTTGTAAAACTGTCCATCACCCCTCTTCCATTGCCAATGATATGAACATAATAGAGAGGGTCCCCTCAATATACTTTAGAGAAAAAATCTACTGATGCCAAGTCGGTTGCAGTTGTGCATTCAGTGTTCTTAAAGATTCTGCTTGTTGAGTTATAACTCAAAATGACCAAAATAAAATACGTGACATCGTCCACGTGATCAGTTGACACTCTAAAAGACAGTGGGATTAGGAAGGTCGTTAAGGCATGGGTGATATACCTACTATAATAACTCTGCAGCATTAGTTTTCATTGTAACATAAACTTTTATGCAATCCTTTTTCACTTCGTGGGCTCATTAGTAACAAAAACTGTTTTAGTGTGCGCAGATAACTGTGTTTGGTTTCCTGTTGGAACATGCCTATTTTGGGATTGTTTGTGATCACAAATTTGTCGTCAATAATATAGCTGAACGAAATAATAATGTTTTATATCAGCACGAAATATACGAAATTAGTAAAGCTCTTAAGTAAAGGAAATCACCTGAATTGATACATGTGTTTTCTTGTGAGAATGCAGATTTGTGGAGAATCTCGATTGGAGTAACCTGCCTAAAGTAGATCTTTTTTTAGTTATGGTGTAAAGACCAATCATGGTTAACTTAGATAATTGAATCCAGAGTGTATATGACCATTTCCTCCATGTTCTCTGTAGACCTGAGTTGATTGGTGTACTTTAGTAAAAGTAAACGAGAAGAATGTGTGTGTGTGTGTGTGTGTGTGTGTGTGTGTGTGTGTGTGTGTGTGTGTGTGTGTGTCTGTGTCTGTGTGTGTGTGTGTGTGTGTGTGTGTGGTATAAGCTTAATAACAATGTTTGAAACAGCAACATATATATTTAAGCGCCCCGATACGGATAGGTCGTTAAGGCACTGATTCTGGAAGGGAGCTATGCGGTTCAAATCCTGTTAAGACCACCCTCCCCGACTGTGTAGTTTCCTTTTTCGGATCTTTCTCAGACCTTAAAGTTGGCAAATGGGGGTTTAGAGAGCCTAAATTTAGGCCTGGAAGTTTTTATTTTTAAATTTGCTGTCCTAATTAGAATGTCATTTCGTGTATCAATTAACTCTTTTAAAGCTATTTTAAAAGTAGACTCAAAGCCTGCTGTATTTCCATATTCCACTGGCACCTACAAGAAAATGAGCAATAAGACAATTTCTGCAAATGATCCTGACTAACAAGAAGATAGAGGAATATGAGGATGTAATAATAGTTGCCGAAAGAGTAGGGAAAGTCATGTGAGTGCAGCACAGTAGATTTCTTTCTTTTCTTTTTTGGGGGGAGGATGAGGGATTATCACATTTAATCTCAAGAAAGTAGGTGACGCAAGTTTCATTCGCGTTTTAGCTGGCTTTCTCCTAGAAATCTTTTGGTTGAGTAACAGCTTTTCTCCGAATTTAATAGTTTAGAGCGACGGGAAGCAGTATGTATATATACGCCCCATTTATTATGGTACACAAACACCCGAGTAACAGCCCTTTTGCCGGCAGGGTTATGGGGCTTAAAGAAAAGAGAATGCATCCGGCGCGTACGGAGCACTTCCGCTACTGTCCGCCATTTTGTGTGCGATTGATAGAGGAAAAGAAGGCAGAGAAATGATTTTGTGTCATAAAGCTTGAGCCAGATGGGGTTACGAGCGGAGTCAATGCAAAACTTGCAAAGCTGTCAGTTTCTAGATGGGAATATAGCATTCGGATTGTAACAGACATTATGTTCAGAAGACGGCGAATAAAGAAAGCCGTAAAATTGGGTATGTGTCCAAAGCAAATGCTTGCCGCGACAAGAAGTTATTTTCTCGCATTCACAGCAAAAAGTATTGCAGCTTTGAAGGAATTATTAAAGTGAAAAAGCAAATCAAAGCATTCTAATTGTTGTCTTCCATTAATTTTTACTTGCTCTACTACGTATAGTAAAGTAGAGGAAGTATTGTATTCCACCCAAAAATTTGATGTCGAGATTTCACCGGAAATATGTTTTGAGGTGCCCTGAATCATATTTTTAGAAAAAGATCCATGTGTATTTAGGAGTGTCTGTCAGGCTGTGGACAGTATAACTCAAAAATGAAAAGTCGGTTATAAACCAAAGTTGGTATTTAAGTTAAATGTTTTTCAAGGAGGCGTCATGAAGATTTTGAAGAAAATTGCTCTACCCTAAACTATCCTTTACATGGAAAATTTTTTGAAAATTTTGATTTTCTAGAAAATTGCTCTAACGATTTTGATTAAAATGGCATATGTTTGAGATATTTTTATAACGAATGAAATGTATATCTTGAATTTCCTGGCTATGGCCCCTGTAGTCGTATTTACTCTGGACAACTTTTGCATAACTGGTAAACCGTTAGAGATAGAATAAATCTTACTATACAAAAGCTTTAGATCTTGCTAAAATACACAGTTATGTCTGAATGAAATTTTTGAGTGAACCCATTCGGAGATTACCTGTTATCTGCGTGAGTTTTGAAGAACCTATACTTCTGTCAAATGGAACATCGTTATTCATTTTTATGTGTTAACCGTGCAAAGACAACGGAATTTGAAAGTTTTAAAAGATTGAACTATTGCTTAAAGCCTACTGTGTTCTCATATTCCCCTTATTCCTACAAGAAAATAAGCAATACGATAATTTCTGAACATGTTTATTTCAACTGACACGAAGAAGATATAGGATTAAGAGTTTGTAAGAATGGTTAGTTCAAGAGTACACAAAGTCATGTGAGTGCAACACATCAGATTTTTACTTATTCTACTACGTAGAGAAGTAGGGCAAGTATTGTATTGCTTCCAAAAATTTGATGTCGAGATTTCACCGGAAATATACGTTTTGAGACCCGCCTAATCCACAATGACATTTTAAGAAAATGGTCCGCCCGCGTGTGTATCTATGTCTTTCTGTGAACAAGATAACTCAAAAACGAAAATTCGATTAAAAACTAAAGTTGATATTTAAGTTTAATTGATTCCTGACCCAAGTGTATGTGTTATTATGGCAATCAGTTGTATTAGCTACGTTAACTCTGTCCACGCCACTTAAGAATTTGCGTTGGAAGCTAACATCATTAATGTATATTAGGAAAAAATAATAAGCGTTCGCCTGTTAAGCCTTAATATCAAGAGGAATGTGCCCTTATCTGTCGATATTCCAGCGCAAAATCGTTTGATTGCAAGCATTTTCCGGTGGAATATCCCAATAGGAATGATTGTGCATCATGATGAATCAGTTCTTTGTTTTCCATATGTAGCATAAGAATTGCAGGTAACATTACAGAATTCTTTTCATAAATTTTTGGTAAAACTTAGGAAACTTTGGTCACTGTATTAGATGAAATTACCTTATTAGTCATGTTACTGTCTCTGTCACTACTTGGAAGGTAGAAAACACATAGCATTACACCTAAAGCTTCGACTCCAAATTTCACCGAAATGCATGTTTTTGAGGCCCTTAGAATAAAAGAAACACTTTAGAAAAGTTTGTGTGTGTGTGTGTGTGTTTATATTGCGTGTGCGCACATATATTAAGAACTTAATTCCAAGTAAAAAAAGTGTTTAAGTGTTTAAGTTCATTATTTTTCAGAGATGCAACACGATTATTTTAAGAGAATCTCTACTCCAAACTACCCTTTACTTGGAACATTTTTCGGGGTTAATATCTCAAGAATGCCTCTAATGGTTTTAACTAAAATACTACGCGTTTAAAATATTTACATAACAAATAAAACGTTATTTTGAATTTTCCACGAGTAGTATGTGAAATCCTCTTCATTCGGAAGGACGTTTCTATAATTTTGCATAACAGGTACAAGAGATATCAGATATCTTTAAAGCTCACCATTTATTTCAAATAGCTGGGTTTGTAGCAGCAGTGATTTCCGAGTTATCTTTTATTATTTATTTAAATTTCCTAAAAATATATCATTATTTTATAGTACTGCTGCTCTTCAGTTGTTTCTCACGATGTCGTGCAAATTTCAGCATACAAAATTGCACTTTTAAACATGTGACTATGGATTCGAGTTCCCCTGTATCTCTGCTACCTACACTGAAATGTGAAATGGATTAACATTTGTACAAAGTCTCGCTTTACACGACGTACATAGAAAAATAAGTATTAGTAAAAGTACCTTTTAGACACTACATATATTTAAATGTAGGCGATAGAAGAAATTCCTATAAATGTAACACTTCGAAGTGAACGTAAGGCATTTTGGCATAAAGTGGCCAAACGAAATACAACAAAATATAAAAATTTGCTGATTAAAATGTATTCAGAAATATACTGTGTAAGTTAAAGTGACATATTTATCAATAAAGACCTTATGTTTACAATCACATGACTTTCTCTACTCACTCTTATACAAAATATTATTAAAAATGCTTCCCTCAACTTCATGCTGATCAAAATAAGCTATTGTAGAAATTATCTTGTTACATAAATTATTTTTGTGGGTACAATGGGTATAGGGGCTCACAGTAGGCTTAGGTGATAGTAAAATTTTTAAGAGCGCTTCGCTATATGAGGGTTTAGTAAATAGAGGAAGAGTGGCATATAATTCCATGCAAAATAATTCCATGCATAAATAATGTCTCTGCATAACACTAAGCTTCTTTTATTCCTCTTCTATAGTTCCCATTTCCTCCTAAATTTCTCATACATACTTCTTCTAGAACACCTTACAGTTTCATTGTCCAGTTGCCAGCGGTTTAAGAGTTCTCCTGTATAATCAAATACGACGAAATAACACTTCTGTTCTCCCATTTATATAACCTAATCCCAATACTTTAACAATCTTTTTTAAATATTGTTCTGCGCAACTCTAACAATGGTACTCATAGTGTGTCTGTAAAACCTTCTATGTATCAGATTATATTATACTACTAAAGCACCATCTTAGGTCCCTTTTGCAAAGACGGCATTACTGCAACCACAAACTTCAGCTGGCTGAGGTTTTTAGAAGGTGAATCACACTTTCCTACCCTTCCCCCACAGCATGACAAGTTTTGGTCTTCTCCTCTTTGAATGGTACCATGTGTGTATCTCATTACTACCTTCTAAACTTAAATGGCTGTAAAGTTAAAGGTTTTTAGCTACTGCATGCTAAGCTTTAGTTATTCGTTTCCTGCAACTTATGCCAGTAGTTTAATGAGTCTCATAGAAATGCTAGGTGTGTTCAGTACCCATATTTCAACAAGGAACATCCGCGAATTTCAACAAACAAAGGCCTGTTGAAGTTCAGCTATAGCTGTTCTTAGATTACATACATTTCGAAGCTTGTCTGCGATGGAAAAAACATCTTGTAGTGTTCTGGGCTGTACGTTTAAAATAACTGTAACAGAAACACATCCAATGTTTTATTATGCCAGTTTTATTAAACAGATTAAACGCTGTAAACAATAACTATCCCGTATGTACATCATTTATTGACATATGACACAGTAAATGGAGTGCCAAATATTTTGCATTACACTAACTAAAACTCTTCAACATGTACCTACATATGTATAAACGTATGTGTCCAAAAACGAATTCCTGTTGAGGTATGAGCCATTTTGGCCCAGACCCATTGTTTTTAAGCGTGCCTAAAAACGACAGTTCCATGTCAGTAGATTTACTGACATGTAAAACAAGTCCTGTGGGACGAAATTCCGGCACACCGGCGACGCTGATGTGATCCTGGCAATTGACAGCGTCGTTAAACAACAAAATAAGAGTTAAAATGAGCTATTTTGTTTGTGTTTTAATATTTACGCCAGACAATGGACTTCATCCTACAGATGGATAGGTCAAAGAGGTCCAGTAGCATGGGCTCACATTTGCTGGACCTCAGTCCATTGGATTTTTGCTACGGGGACATTTAAGGGCATTGGTATATACCGAAACCATCGACATTGTGCCTACGTTACAAGAGCGCCTGACCAAATCCAAGAGCACTAGGTATGATCGAAAGAGTTCTTTGAGGAGTTGAAGCATGTGTAAGAATGCATGATAACCACATGGTGCATCTCCTGTAGTATCGACATAACCTACAGATGTTACCAGAGAACAGAATGGCAGGAATCATTACAACTCCTGTTTGGTGTTTATGGATGTTTAACTTACAATTGTTTCGTTAACCGTTTGTGACCCCAGAATGCGCTTGGATGAAGTCCATTGTCTGGTGTAACTACTCAACACAAGTAAAATGACGCATATTTTAACAGAAACGTGTTTCCGGACACATCGTCATAGCAACATTTATTCTAGTTGCACATAATGCTAGGGTCCTTTAAGGGTAAAATAAATTGAATTTGCTTATTTAAAAAGTAGCAGGCTTTACAAGATAAAATGTTGAGCTGTACTAATTGATTATGATAGTCGGTGCTACAGGCCATGTAGGCCCTTCGTCTCCTTAATCACCTTCTTCCATTCCTTTGGGTCCTCTGCTTTTCTTTTCCAGCCGTTGACCCCCAACTTTCTCAAGTCATCTTCCACATCGTCTACCCATCTTTTCCTGGGTCTTCCCCTTCTCCTTCTTCCATCAAGCTTTCCTATACATATCTTCTTAACTACACTAGCTTCTGCACATGGCCAATCCACCTTATTCTTCCTTGTTTGATTTTCACTACTATATCTGGTTGTCCACATGGGCACTGTAACTCCAAGTTAGTCTGCATTCTCCATCCGTCTAAGTCCCTTATCGCTCCAAATATATTTCTCAAAATGAGTTGTACTAATAAAAGAGTAAACATGGAAATGCAATAAATCTAGTCAATTGAAACATATGCGCGAACAACGTATATGTTACATTTTGTGAACGTGGAGATATTCAAGAAATAGGCATCTATGATGTTTTCTGGATACGTATTGGCAAGTAGTTTGAGCATTGGGCAGATGGCTTCGGTATACCGGAAATTGTGAAGCAAAATGCACTTTGCAAATCGCGGAACAAAGCCTATGTTCCATCCAGGTGCCAGGTGCCAGGTTTCGGTGATTGACAGGCAATAAAACTAAAAGCAGGGGAGAGATTGCCGAAAAGAGAACGATCACTTCATACGGAACGGGCGAACAGAAGAGACGTGATGAACATTGCTAAAATCAGTGAAGCCACGCGGATGTTACATTACGCGTCACATGGTCACGCAGAAATTAGTAAAATTTATTGCAGCACGAAGATAATGTGGATGTGTGTGTTAAGAGGGTATTTAAGCCGACAGAGAGTTGAGTTTCAGTCTTGTGCGAAATGGGAAGAGCAATATGCGGCAAGACTGTGATTTTTAAAGGGGAAAAAACAAAGAATAAAGTGCTGTCTCTTGAAATGGCTAGACTGAGATCTTAATTACCATGTCACCTGTAGCCTCTTCTTCCCTCAACGCATGACGTAAGAGCCATCATTAGCATCACCTGGACTGCTAAAATCAACCACGCCTCACCAACACACCATAATTTGTTTCCATTTTTCCCAATGTATAAGAAATAAAGTACAGACATTCGTTCCCTCATACACTTTAATTATAATTCTAGGTCTGACACTTTATTGCACTTTTATCCCATTAGCTATCAAATATATAATTAGGCCTTAAACACTCTAAAGACATGCTTGAGGACCGGACAAAATAATAGAAATAGAGACAAAAATATAAGTTATTATAACTCTTCTAGAGCCAACAACTAACTTACAGTTTTGTAAGTAAAGTACTGAAACTATGGAAGGAGTAGCTTTACAAACTTGCAATGTAGCCCATAATTCCGAGATTCTATATATAAGTGTACAAAGATACAGGTAGCTTAAACAGTTGATATGTGTAAGAAAGGATTTGAAAGTTGTGGATAACCCATAACGTTTACTGTGATCTGTAGTACAACTGTCCAAAGTATTGTAATATTCTTCACGTTTCTCAGTTATTTATTTCCTTTTATTTTATCCAACTTACACAAATTCACCAATTACATTACCTTCTCTGACTTTCTACACTCAAATTTACTTTCACACATAGCACTCAAACTGTCTCAAGTTACTCTTGCCTCCTTGGCAACCTAACGTCAGTCGAGCAAAATCTAATTTATGGGATGCTTTGTATATGGAAACTCGAAGCAATGTCATTTGAGCAAGGTACGTGATAATCTATTTTCGAACTGTAGAGAATTATACATATTTCTATATTTAATTTAGAATATGCTAACTTGCATGCAGTTCAAGATCTCATAGTCTTTGCAGCATTCTAAAGCTTACGTGTCCAGAAGTTTTGTCAAAGCTGTTTGAATGGTGTACGTTTGTGCATAAGGGGTTCAATTTGGTAGAAGTAATTTTTGTAAATTGCAAAGTGGTCTATAATTTACGTTAAGCTATACAGCGTAATTGAAGATTTGTGATATAGGTTAAACAGCGCATAAGCGCACAGAACTTCATCCCAACTAGTCAAACATGTATTATTGTATGCAGAAAGTGAAAAATATATAGAGTGTTTTAAAAGTGTCAGGCTACTCTAGGAATGAGAAAAAAGAGTGAATACTTTTTGAAATTTTGTATATATCCTATAATTTTCGTTGCGTCTATGGTTTAAGCATGCATAACTTTGTCTAAATAATTCTGCAAGAAAGTGGGAAAAATAAAAAACAACTTGCTGTCCTTACTTATAGATTTTAGAATCCAAATTTAGAAATATTTGAACAATTTTAAAAATGTTCTACGAGATTACAGAAAATTATGAACCGATAGAACATCTCTCAATTCTCCCAACCGATTTTGAAGACTTTAAGCATCTTCTTTACCTCTTGACTATCTTTGCAATAAAGGTTGAATACTAATTTTCAAGGTATGAATTTGAATGACATGAAAATCACTGTCGTGAGGAGAAGCATTGTTTTCTTTTCTTTTCTTTTCTTTCTTTGTTTGTTTGTTTGTTTGTTTGTTTCTTTCTTTCTTTCTTTCTTTCTCTCTTTCTTTCCCTTTGTTTGTTTGTTTGTTTCTTTCTTTCTTTCTTTCTTTCTTTCTTTCTTTCTTTCTTTCTTTCTTTCTTTCTTTCTTTTTTCTTTCTTTGTTTCTTTGTTTCTTTCTTTCTTTCTTTGTTTTCTTTTTGTTTTTAAACACATGCATTTGGCCTTCGGTCCTCAAGGATCATTTAGCCATCCATATGATTGTTTTTCTATGCAGTTCATACGTACACACCCATTTACTCTCGCATCTTACTTCATACACATACACAAATACACAACCACAAACACCCATGCCCGAGGCAGGACTCGAAACCGTGATCCTCTGCGCAAGCAAATTCAAAATACTCTTCTCTCTTTATTGTGCCAAATAGTTCGGATATAAACATTATGTCTATAATATGTAATCATACGCACATGGTAAAGCACTATGCGTTAATTTATTATCAGCAGGTCTAAATATGTGCGATAAATTACCGGCGGATATTAACAATCACGCCATAACGGAATATTTTAAGTGAGCACTGTTGTAATGTACGCTTGAAGCGCCAGTATCTTTTGCATCAATATTGTGTATCACACTAGAGGAATATAATTTTACCTGCATTAATAATTGTTACGTTTAGAAGTCGCAGTTTCTTCTAAAAGTTAACCTGTGTGCTACATAAAGGGAAAGAGTCATGGGAAGTAAATGTGAATCAGAATGTGGCTCACAGGGCACATCATTAAGTGCAGCCAGACAGCGGCCACACGATAATTACAACCCCAGAAACTTACCCCCTCGCTTCACAAAGCTATTGCCTTCACTCGTTTAAAACCCCCACCTAGTAAATTCATGTCGGTCTGTCTGGTGGTTACAACCAAGGTTAGAATGGTTATCTGCTATTTCCGACGATTTTTAGCAGGGTAACTTACAATCACGAAGAATCTGCCCTTTGAACTCCACGTTTTTCCTACCGCTGTTGCTCCTACACGTTCCCTATTGTATAGCCAGTTGTTCTTCTTTGTCAAGATTTTCTAAACTGAGGCTTTTGCTCCACATCTGGATCAAGGAATAAGTTTTTGCAGCCGATGTTGAAAAAATCTGATGTGTTGCGCTCACATGAGTTTCTCTACTCTTGCACAAACTATTCTTGCAAACACTTATTCTGTCTACTTCGCATTAATCGAGATAATCATTTGTAGAATTATCTTATTGCTAATTTTCTTGTAGATACAAGAGGAATAAAGTAACTTTAACCGATAGTCAAATGTTTTAAGAGTGGTCGCTATATGAGGACTTCGAATCTCCGTCTTTTTTGCATGACCAGGAGATACAAAAATGCATAACGATCTAACTATTGTAAAATTCTGACAAATAAGAAATATCTCCGCAATGGTTCACTTCACAAAAAAGATTATTTGACATAAATGTTGTGTTTCAACGAGATCTACAGCTTTTGTATAGTAAGACTTGGTCTATCTCTTACGGTTTACCAGTTATACAAAAGTCATTAAGAGTGAACAGGACAAGTTGGGTTATAGCCAAAAATTCAAGATATACATTTCATTTGCCCTAAAACATATAATCAAAATGGTTAGAGCCATTTCCGAGAAAATCAAAATGTTCGAAACATTTAGCATGTAAAGGGTAGTTTAGGGTGGAGGAATTTTCCTCAAAATCTTCGTGTCGCATCCTTAAAGGATATGAAACTTAGATACCAACTTTGGTCTTTAGCCAACTTTTCGTTTTCGAGTTATGCTGTTCAGAGACAGACACAGGCACGGAGATGCTTGCGGACCTTTTTATAAACCTACCTGGTTTGGATTCAGGGGATCTCAAAACATACTTCCGATCCATTTGGGTGGAATACAACACTTCCCCTATTTACTATACGTTCTAGAGAAAGTAAAAATAGCACTATGTGAACAAATGAAGTCGAGTTTCCTACAAAAGCAGCTCGTTCTAGGTAAATACAGACTCCTACATCCTTCTCTCCTTCGCACACCCCTCTAAGACTTCGCAAATGAATCTGAATGTAGCCCATTCCTTGTATCTTAGCAAGATATGCCTTATACTCCAAATCATTTCTTTTCCTATTCCAGAGCAACTTCAGCACTGGACTTCGTCTTCATTTTAATTATAGGTACTTCCATTGTTTTTCTTACCTTACCATTTTTCACCTACAGTTGTTTTTAAATCCGAATAAATTACATTCCCTCCTTCGTGCCAACGTTTTACTTTTATACAATTCCACGTAAAGTACCTCAACACCGGAGCAAAGGTATATTTTTATATTAAAGCATTGCCCTCTCAATGCTGTTTTCTGCTTGTATTTTTGCAACAGCCCAAGTAGTATATATCACAATTCGTGTTTTCTGTTACTGAAATTTCATCAATAAGCCTAATGTTAAAGGAAACACGCGTTTCTCTATGATTATGAATGAAAGCACTTTTTGCTAATATGTCTCGGTGACCTTCAGAGAAGTGCCCATCTGACGAATAGAGGATTTAGATGGTTCCTGTAGAAGTTTTAAAAACGTTGTATGCAATTTATTCTTCTTCTTCCTGCTTGTGCGCTTAACTTAGCAATCCACCCGTCCCTAGTTAGACTGAATAGGTTGGTTTTAACGTGGCGTTAACCATTTCCTATATATTCCTTGTTGTTGACTTGCATTTAAAAGTACGCATAGTTTTTTCAATATTTTTCTTCTTTTTTCCCTCCCTACACCTACCTCTCTCTGCCTGTCTTTGACTCTTTCGGCCATTCAAAGAGAACGGAATTTGAAATCCTCTACAAGCTACCTGCTGTTGTTATCGTTTAAGCCTATTGTATTCCCCTAATTCCGTTATAGCTACAATCAGACAACTTCTGCAAATGGTTGTATCAACTATTATGAAGCAGAAGGAAGAATAATTTTGCAGTATGTACAAGAGTAAATAGAAAAAGTAATGTGAGTGCAACATATCAGATTTTTTGTCTTCGATTCTTCAGTTGTCAGCTAATCACACTTACCAGATTGTTGCTGTTATCGTTTGTACACAGCAGAAATGCCAATATCTTTAAGATTTGTGCAAGCACAGTATGAAAATGCAGAACATTTAGCACTGCTGAGTGAAGAGCTGCAGAAGTTAGGACCTAGTTTCGTCTCTCTCTCGCCATAAGACAACCATCTCATCCATTTACCGGATCACCAATTGCGGCAAGCAGTTAACACGCTGTTAGCTGGCGTTACGGTTATGGCCACTTATGTATTGGTAAGGACATAAACTGCGCCCATGTGTATATCCGTGAGTCACGTTTAAGACCTAGGAAGGATGCGCAAACAACAAGCATGTGTAACGTGCCCTGAATTCCTTGTTATACGAGACTCGTTTCGAGAGGTCATAAGATCCATGCATATTGCACATTATTTTGGGGATTTCCCCATGTTGCATTCTTATTTTCCCGATCATGTGTCTAGTACGTATATTGCATTCCATTAAAATATTCCACATCGATCTATACTTGTTTTGAGACCCAACATAAAACCCTGGTAAACGTACTGTCACGAGAAACAACTAAATGTTGACAACTTCCTAAAGCTAATGTGCTACACTCGCATGACTTTCTCTACTCTTGTACTAACTATTCTTACAAACCTTTATTGCTATATCTTCTTCGTGTTAATCGAGAAATTATCTTATTGATAATTTTCTTGTAGGTGCAAGGGGAATACGGGAATTCAGTAGGCTTTGAACGGCAGTCAAACCACATAATCTTTGAAATTCCGTTCTCTTTGGCGTCCAAGAGATAAAAAAGTGAATAACGACCTTCTATTTGAGACATTTTTTATTGTAAAACTCACACAATAACAGGGAATGTCTCCGAAATGGTTCAATCCACAAAAAAATGCATTTGGACATAGCTGATCTTTTTTTAATGACATCTAGATTTTTGTATAGTAAGATTTGGTGAATCTCTTACATGGCCTATAGCCACAAAATTCAAAAATATATATTTTATTTGTCATAAAAGTATCTTAAACATATACATTTTAATAAAAATTGTTAGAGCCATATTTGAGAATATCAAAATTTTGAAAATTTTCCATGCAAAGGTTAAGTTAGGGTGGAGGAATTTTCTTCAAAATCTTCGTGTAGCATCCTGTAAATATATTAAACTGAAATACCACCTTTGGTTTTTAACCGACTTTTTGTTTTTGAGTTATGCTGTCCACACACATACACACACACACACACACACACACACACACACACACACACACACACACACACACACACACACACACACACGAATCTTTGCTATTATTATTATTATTATTATTATTATTATTATTATTATTATTATTATTATTATTATTATTATTATTATTATTATTATTATTATTATTCAAGGGGTCTCAAAAGATACATTTGAAATCTCGCTAAATTCTCGAAAATTTGGGTCGAATACAATACTTCCTCCACTTGCTGTAAATAGTAGAGAAAGTAAAGTGTTAAATTTGTGGAACAACTACTAGTCACCAACTGAAAGCAACCGCAAAAGTAATTCTTCAGTCTGATTCGAGCTACAGGAAGTTGGTTGTTTTGCAAAACTATTGCTTCCTTAGAATTAATAATTAATCTATCAATCAATCATGATACGATTTCTTGATTGGTCCTTAGTAAATTTTTACCCATGATGTGTGACACGGCTGATGTAGCGCACGGTGTGTCTGTGTGTGTGTGTGTGTGTGTGTGTGTGTGTGTGTGTGTGTGTATGTGTGTGTGTGTGTGTGTGTGTGTACTCATCTTGTCTGTCATGGAGATTCCGGCACGTCAGCCAATGGATTATTGTGCGTCAGACCCCGGGAGGAAGGATGATATGAGAGTACCCTACAGGCGGCCAGAACTATCACTGGCAAAACTACTACTAGTAAGGGATGCAGGCAGTTCTTCAGCCTTACTGAGTTCTAGGACGCCATGGAAGACCGGCAACCAACGAAGTCGGGTTCATGGTCGGCTAGTCCCCCTTTGCGGCGACTAGTTGACCACAGCACCTGCCATCAGCCAAACACTGTATTTTCACAGCCAAAGCGCTACTGCAGCGCATCCTACCTATGGCCCCGCTGACTCTTACAGCTTGGTAAACCTGGATAGGAAGAGAATGAAATGAGAGGAAGGGGGATGTAACGTAAATATCATTCCCAGTATTCACCTGAATGACCCAGGAAAAAGACTCCGAAAAAAACAAAAATAACAAGGTCAGTAAGGTTGGCCATGGAATCGAACCCACGACCTCTCGAATGTGAGCCACAGACGATACCACCTGAGCTATCCCGTTCGGTTGTGCTCACAAGTCGTCAAAACTGTTATTTCCTGAATCCAATTTGTTATACTAAGTGACATTCCATCATTCTTTCTAGACGAGAACTGCTGAGGCAGTGCTGTATTTTAGGAACCATTCTCTTGGTTAATCTCGAAACTACGGATACGCACTGAATACGAGGAATCCATTCATCTCTATTGCGAACCAATCGCAATTTGGTGACTGTGCACAAAGACGATCAAACTGATAAAGGAAAACTGCAATAAACACGGCCCCCTAATTTGCTCGGCGTGTCATTCGGACTTTGCTTCATTAACTGGGAACTTCCCCATTTGCTGCTATCATTCATTTTAATTAGAAGGGGATTCTCGTGCAGTAACGTATTCACAGCGTGGAGCAAGTTTCCTAATAAAGTTGCTACAGCTATAACTTTGACAGTTTATGAACCTGCAGCCTTCCTTTATAGCCGTGACCCTTGTCCATTTCAAACAGAGGAACAACGCAGGAGGATTTTGACCTAATTGGGGGGAATTTATTCCAGGTGGAGGTAACCCCGGTATTACATGGCAGTATTAGACTTGTAATCCCTCAACACGGCAGATAAACACTGCAACTTCAGAGTATGACATTTAGAGGTCTCCACTTGGCCTTTCCTCTCACTACTGCGTTTTGACTCGGGGACTTTCAGAGAATTAATTTAAAAAGTTTCTTTGTTGTTAAGCAAGCGAATATAATCTAAAGAAGCATTTTTGGTTTTACTAATTTCTATAAAATTCCCTTTTTTTAAAAACTTAGTTCATGACACTGCATGTGTTGAACCATAATGATGTTACTTGCTTTTGACTTCAAAGCTTCTTACAATTAAGTATTATGTAACTTCAATCTAACAAAGAGTACTTCGCAGAAAATCAAAGATACACATTTTATTCCCCAATATGTTAAATATTCATGAAATATATAACGTTTTAATTAAACTTTGGAGACACTTTAAGAAAATAAAAAATACACACAAAGATAATTTGGGCTAGGAGATTTTCTTGAAAATCTTTGTCGCATATATGAAAAGCGCTGAAATTAAGTAACTCCGAGTTTTCCTTTTTACTTTCTCTACTTATAAGTAGGGGAAGTATTGTATTCCACCCAAAAATTCGATGTCGAGATTTCACCGGAAATACATGTTTTGAGGCCCCCTGAATAAAAAAACGCATTTTTAGAAAAAGGTCCCTGTGTGTGTCTGTGTGTCAATCTGTGTGTCAGTCTGTGGACAGCATAACTCAAAAAAGAAAAGTCGGTTAAAAACCAAAGTTGGTATTTAAGTTTAATATTTTTCAAGGATGTGACACGAAGATTTTGAAGAAAATGACCCCACCCTAAACTACCCTTTACGTGGAAGATTTTTCGCAAATTTTGATTTTCTTGAAAATGGCTCTAACGATTTTGATTAGAATGCCATATGTTTGAGATATTTTTATGACAAATGAAATGTATATCTTGAATTTTCTGGCTATAGCCCCTGTAGCTGTATTTACTCTGGACGACTTTTGCATAACTGGTAAACCGTTATAGATAGACGAAATCATACTACACAAAAAATTTAGATCTTGCTAAAATACACAATTTATGTCTCAATACATTTTCTTGTAGGGTGGACCATTTCGGAGTTATTCCTTGTTATATGTGTGAGTTTCGGAAAACTTGGAACTTTCGTGAAATGGAATATCGTTGTTCATTTTGTTATGTGTTAAGTGTGCAAAGAGAACGGAATCCCAAACCTTTAAAAGATTTGACTATCACACAAAGTATTCCAATATTCCCCTTGCACCTACAAGGAAATAAGCAATAAGATAATTTGTACAAATGTTTATTTTAACTAACACGAAGAAGATATAGGAATAAGAGTTTGTAAGAATGGTTAATACAAGAGTGGAGAAAGTCATGTGAGTGCAACACATCAGATTTTTTTGAGATCTATCTCAACCTATAGGTTGTTAATATGAGACTGCACAAACATACAGGTATTCAGGATGTTTTTCTTAAATGCTTTGTTTTACTCAGACAGCCTCCACTTCTATCAGCATTTCTTCTAGAAACTTTAATACAAATAAATTTACATATAGGGCAATGTTAAAATGAACAGTTCGAAACAACGATAAAGTTTAAATTTATTTATATATAACTGTTCAGCAAATTCAACAAATCGCTTTAAAGCTTCTAAAACAAAAGAAAATATAAAAATGAAACAGAATTAAATCAAAAAGCAAAACGGAAGCATATTTCTGGTTATATCTCGCTATCGAATACTTGGGTTCAAAGCAATATTTCTCTACTTCTTATGCATAATAGCAGAACGAATAAAAATATACCACTAGAACTAATATTCCTTTACGTGATTGAATACGAATGTTCAGCCACGTGACCATCAACATAGGCGACGTTGATAAAAAGTTGCCTTTCACTGAATTCACGTGACAGTAGCTTGTCTTAAAAATAAACATCGTTTGTTGCTGTCAAAATGGATAAAATATTTTTGCATCTGTAAATATGACGCGTTGTGGAATAATACATTATTCGGTTTAATCTCTTTAAATAAATATTTTCCAGGGCTTATTTGTCATTGACAGTCCGGCACTCTGTTTCACAGCTTTGGTCCAAAATCACTCAATCTACTTTTTTCCCCCGGCCTTTATCTGCTGTAACGGTCATGTGATTTTTGTAAATAATAAACATATTTGTTAAATATACAGAAAGGTGCTTGGTTTTAATTAAATTATATCGCCTCTGCAAGCAAAATCAAATAAAGAGTCGCGCAAATCGAATCATGGAAATTTCAGTGGTACCTTGGCAGTATGCGTTTTAAAATGTTAATTCAAATATTAAATGTGGTAACAATTTTCACTCCATTAGGCATTTTATTAATCTGGACCATGCACTGTGAGACATTTAAATTAAAGCTGTTTTTCGGTTTCACATTTCACATAAACGCTTTAAAATGCGTATTTAAGTAGGCATTAAACATTTAAGTGTACCAAACACAACAAAAGCAGTACTGTTTTGTTTTGGAGTTAATTATTTCTGTCATTAAAATGGCACACTCATTTACAAACCACTTTGTCAGAAACAAAGTATGATTTCAGGATATTTGAACATTCCCTATTGCCATTGCTACATATCACAATTGTTTAATAAAGGGGTGCTTAATGCCATATATTTAATGAAAGTGAAAACAAAAGTCAGTTACTGCCCTTTTTATTTTAAATGCAAACAGATGTTGCACTATAGCGCTACCGATGAATCGTTAATATTCTCAAGCCTCGAATATCTATTGCTAGACCATTCGAAATTACACTTAGCAAAATTACATGGATACAGAACCGTAATTAACGTCCACATAAACCCATGCCCATTGATACTCATTGGTATTCACCTTTTTTCTTCGCGTGCCCCCAGACACATTTTCATTCCGGCATTTACCATTTACATATAGGCCTAGGCCCAGCCCTTGAGTTTTTTAATATTTTAATCTTCTAAAATCATCAAACATTTTAAAACTACCCTCTCCCATTGTATGTTCTGGTAATTGTTTGTATCCTAGAATTTCATATGCAGTAGCACCCTTTTACTTTCTCTATGTACTATGTAGGGGAAGTATTGAATTGATCCAAAAATTCGATCTCGAGATCTCACCGGAAATATGTTTTGAGGTCCCCTGAATACAAAATAAAACCATTTTTTGGAAAAGGGTCCGTGTGTGTGTGTGTGTGTGTGTCCGTGTGTGTGTGTGTGTGTGTGTCCGTGTGTGTGTGTGTGTGTGTGTGTGTGTGTGTGTGTGTGTCCGTCTGTCTGCCTGTGAACACGTAACTAAAGTACTCACTATGTACGTAGTGAGAAAGTTAAATAAACGCTAAATTAAATGCAACATGATCGAAAGAGGAAATAAGAGAGTAAACAGGGTCTAAATGTGGGTGAAATACGACAAATAAAAAGGTAGTGTACTGCATACACATGACCTTTTGTACCCCTATCATTTATTTTTCTGCAAACTTCTTGCAAAAGCATATTTTTCTGTTGCATTTAATATGTATGAATGTTTTCATACATATTATTATTGCATCGCTTTTATGGGTGAAAGGATGCAGTCAAATATTTAAAACGTGCGTTTGCTATGCTGCCTTTCAACTTCACTATTCTTTCCGTAATATCCACGACAGCTGAAATATTCAAAAATTCAACCAATAACTTGTAAACTACTCGAAAGTTCCTAACGTCATAAAGAGTTATTTGAAATAAATGGGTATGTTGTACGTAAAGAAGTTAACATTTTCTAGTTCTGTTTATCTCTCATGCTACATCAGCTGTAAAAAGTTAGGTTATATTCATTTAAAATGTAGGTCATGAAAATCTTAAAGAGAGAGTATTTTAATCATGTGCCGTTTTAATAAGGAACTTTGGTGCCGCATTCTTGGGAGCACACGAGGATCTTTCCTTGATGTTTTTGATGGCAGACCTCAAATTTTCCTGTTATTCGATATGGAGTTTTTGGGTGGAATGTTATAGATACTTTGTAAAGCGTCGAGGCGTATTCGCCTTGGCTGTCATGGCGCTCCGATCGCTTGTTATCTGTTGACTAGAACAATGAAATACTAGTAAAAGTCAGCAATGCAGTCAGTAATTGCGCCTGCCGTTATATGACCCATTGTTGTCCTTTAGATGTGATTGCATACGAAAAGAGTGTACATACAGTCTCGCCCTGTATTTGTGATAAGCTCGCGTAAACACTGGGCAGTTTCAAATTCTTTCCGATACGCCTCGTGGGTTTGTCAACTAGCATATGCTAGAGGAGTAAAAATTACAGCAATAATTAGTAAGGCATTAACTCAGGAAAATACAGGTTACTGAATCTAATTCAAGTAGACGGACAATAGAGCAGCATACGTTTGAAAAGGAAATTTCCATTGGGTCATTTCCAACAATGACACAGTACAAGATAAAGTAGAAAAGAACTGTTAAAATGAAAGGAAAGCAGTGAAATAAAACTATAAGCAAGAGAAGATTAAGATTATTTGAAAAAGGCACAAAAACTGAAGCACAGAATGAAGTAAACGAAAAAAGAGAAACTAATGAACAATTATTTTAAAATGCAACAAAAGAGAAGGAGTGGTGTTTGCAGAAATTATGACAGAGGAAATCAATGATGAAGTTAGCAAAGAAAAAATTATAACATCATAAATATTAAAAATGGGAAGAAATGAGTAACAAACAAACTGGGAAGAGGAAGGAAGGGATGGACAAGATAATTATATGAGTGATGTAAAGGACTGGAAGGAAAAAAGAAGAAATTATTAAAAGAGCGAGAGCAAGAAATGAGAAGAAGAGCAGAAGACAGCAGAAGAAGGTGAACAAAAGAGGGAAGCAAGGCAGGCGTGGAGAGGGTGCTTCCCTTGCAGATATACAGCTCTTGCAGGCAGCAGCCCAGGAGTACCATAAAGCTAAATTAGAGACGTGAACTTTTTGCCGAAATGCCGCTCCGTGTTGCGGACCTGCCTCCCTTGCCGCATCTTTAAAACTGCAATTCTCATAAAGAGTTATTAAGGAAACGTGATGGTCCTAATCTCCCCAAAAATAGCTTCATAAGCCCTGTCTCTCACAACCTAATAATCCTAACATTATTGAATTGGCTTTAAAAGGGTGAATATTTGAGGACTTCCGTATGTTGTTTTCTACGTAATTTAATATTAAGCTCCTCGAAAGAGAGAAGTCCTTGCTTCAGAGAACGCATGCAAATTGCTCAATTTGAACTGTTAAATGCTTATATTTTTGTAAATAAGAATGTGATAAGAATGCTCGTTATGATATCTCAAAACGAGGCTGGGCCGAGGTTCTTTCCAAGTTTTCTTCAAACCTTATATATAACAAGCGCGTAGAGGTACCCTAAACTTAATGCTGGGACGTTTCCCCTTAAAATATTGTCGGGTTGGCATAGAAGATACGCTCAACGCCGTGTGACGGGGAGATACGGAACTACAGGATATCTCTTATCAATCTCAGATTACAAAGTCACTCAGAGCACGGGTTCTGTCCAGGAACTTTAAGATGTACTTTTCTCTTATCATAACTTTAAAATATCGTATTTTATTCCAAATAGTTAGAGGGGCCCTAATGACCAAGTTGTCGACGGGCCCTTAAACCCGACACTCACTTACTCCAAATAGTTAGAACCATCTTTAAAAATGGTAGTTTGGGTGGGAACTTTTGCTGAAAATATTTGTGTTGCACATTTTCGTTTCTTTTAGTTATGCTGTCTACATACACGCGCGCGCATACACACACACAAACACACACACACACACACACACACACACACACACACACACACACACACACACACACACACACACACACACACAGACCATCTATGCCCATGCAGTCTTCCAAAAATCGTTGAAAGCTCCGTATCAACTTTTTAGGTGGGCAATTCTTCCGCACTTGCTATAGTAATAGTGATGGTCTTCAAGGATTAGGCCTGTCCGCCTCAGAGTTGTTCATACCAATTTTTATTGGATATCCAATGTTTTTCTTGCCTGTTAGGTTATATTGCAGTGCAGCTTTTGTTATTCTATTATATACATACATTGGACACTATCTTTCTCTTTCAATATTTGTCAGTTACAATTGTAATATATTCTACGATAGTAGTTCTTGTGTGACATCCATGTTGCTTTATACTCCAGTAGTGAATATCCTGCTTCAAAGCGGAAAAACTTCATCTCTTGTGATTCAATTTGTCGTAATTAGACTATTGTTAAGACTACCATAGAGTAGCATCGTCTGTCGTTGTTCTCCTTCCGTAGTTAGCAATTTGAGTCAACTTACGTACTGCAATTTGTATTTCGTCTTCAGATTTGGCTATTGTGACCTGGTTACGAGCGTATAAAGTGTCATGAACTGTAGTTATAGTAGACAAAGTAATTTTTATTTGGATAGGGCACGTAAAAGTGGCGGCGCTGTGGCCGAGCGGTTAGCGCGCTCGCCTACCACCTAGGCGGCCCGGGTTCGATCCCAGGGACCCGCATGTGGTATTCGTGGTGGACGAAGTGGCGTCAGGGCGGGTTTTCTCCGAGTGCTCCGGTTTCCCCCGCCATCTCATTCCACCGGTGCTCCATCTTCATTCCATGTATCATCAGTGTCACCGCCTGCGGTGCCATAGTAGTAAAAGCGGGGTTAAACACTACAACAACAACACGTAAAAGTACTCGCATTGGCATAAAAGAGTTATACAACGCTCAGCGCCGTGTGACGGGACAATTCGGAGCTGCAGGGCAACTTTGAGAGCATAGTCTCAGCAAACTAGAAGCATTCGCTAGTTTTGTGATCCTATGACTATGGTCACGTCAAGCAGTTTGTCCAAGTTTCTGTGCGAATAAATTTTCTTTGTGTTACTTGCTATTTGAGGCGAGCTTTTACTGTAAGAAAAGTGTATAAACACAGTGATAAGAGGTAACTGATTGTGAGGTATTATTACAATATTGTGACGCTGGGTACAGCGCACAACTAAGGACGGTCGGGGATAAGCTACACCACATACCAGGCTGGCGAGTAAACATAGGCGCTCAAGATCAGCCTCCCTCGCGCGACTGTTTTTGTACGTGACTAACAACAATGGGTGCGACACATATCAAAGGCGTTCACGGTCAAGCTTCCCCACACAACTCACCCCAGCAAACACCTGACCACAATCAGAGCGGCAGGATCAAAAGAGGTTTTCGAGAAATGTCCGGCGGCTGACTTGTTTGAAGAAGTTCGCGAAAGGAGAGCGTGACACCATCATCGGTATACAAGCTATATTGCATCGTCGGAGTTAGTGTGTGTGTGTGAGAGAGAGAGAGAGAAGATGAATAAAGACAGTGAAAGGACTGAGTCAAGGTTACAAGAAGTAAACGGTTGCGAGCTATAACATTACAAAAGACTGTGGTAATGTCAGTAGAAGAGAACTCTGTAATTTTGCATAAGTTTTAGAAGATAGTAGTGATAAAGAAGCAACTGGACTGAATTTTGTCGTTTTTGTCACTTTGGTGTCAAAGGTGGGATTCCTTGAAATGCCATTTTGTCACTATATATTTCCTGCTTACAATTTTATTGCACACCTACATCATGAGCATCCATTACCTTTACTGCTGTATGCAGCAAAAGCTGTTAATGCTTTATTGCATGTGTTGGAAACCGATAACAAAGGGTGTTTTGTCAGGGTTTTAAAAATTTTAACAGTGAGTTTTGTTATTTTCGTTACTTTCATTAAATGTTTTCGTAACATTTACAATACATACAAGTATTTTAGCCATCGTTAAAACAAATTATTTCAATACTGTTGCAGTATTTGTGTATATCCTTTTTTTTTTTTTTCCAAGGAGCAAAAGCAAAGTTCATACAGCTCCAATGGAATGTAAGCCCCGCATCATCCACGTGTGCAAACACACCGTTGTTTTTCGTGTGTTTCTTCATCCCTTACCACAGGTACCTCCGTGGATAAAAAGAGTTTGAAACGCATACACACACACGCGCACACACACACACACACACACACACACACACACACACACACGCAGACACACACAGATACACATAGACACACACATATTGTGGGTTCCGTGATCTGTGTGTGTGAAAACACTTAAAAACTATAGGTCTGGGCCGGATTTGAACCCATGAACAGACACACACAGACAGACATACACACAGACGGCTGTACATTTGACTGCAGTTGCTCACATTTGACTCGCGACCTTCAATTCAGTAACTTTTCACTCAGATGTCGGATACATTGGGTCTCAAATCACTTAGGTTGTAAACTATGGCCTCCAACATGAATTTTTCACTTTAGAGAAGGAAAAAACTGAGAGGGGGAGCTCCAAGAATTACTCTCCCTAACAGTTCTATTACTAGGTAGGTAGTTCTTTTGTTTGATATGTACTTTACCATACTATATTTCATCATTGAATTGCTGTTACAGTTAGCATTAATATTTTTAGAAACATTCATTTTTCATGAAATTCATGCTGAAGGTTGATACAGCAGATGCACATTGTTTGGACCATTACCTGAATGAACAGCCTTCTTCATAAATAATTTTCATTCTTTTTCTTTTTTTATTGTTTAATCTGTTGCCTTTAACGCGGTCATATCGGTGTCTCACAATTTGGAACAATTGCTCAACGAAGGTGTTCATTCTCGTAACGGTGGTTTTGAACTCTGGGTTTCTATCACTTTGAATTAATTTGTTACATTAAATTCATACTGTCATTCACGCTACCATACACACTTGTAGACTCTAAGGAGGATTGGGAGTAATCTTAGTTAAACAAAAATTCTCACCTCCAGAGATGGGCTCCCAACGTTTCCAGATCAATCGCATCCGACGTGGCCCATTGTCATACTAGAGGGAAACTACCACGTCCTAAAGCTCGGTAAGGGCGCTACAGAAGGTCAAAATACAGACAGAGTGTGACACTTATTTTGATGTTTGAAACCAAAACATCTTTGACCTTGCACATTTGAACCTGTTTGTGTAACAAGAAAAGTCTGTAGCTTTCAAGTCTTCTCCGGTTTCACACCTTCACTGCATTATCGATGTTTCCACGGTGATACCGTGGCATCAGTCCACGTGATCTTTCTTGTTGCCTCTCAATATCATTAATTTATTAACAACATTCTCTATTTCAAGCGTCCTTGTTAGCTTTTGGAATTCTATCAATACGTTAAGTGTTTTGCAATTCTCAGAAATGTCCACTCAGCTGATTGGGGTCGTTCGCAATCTTGTTTGTGCGGTACCCTTTCGCTTTCAGAGTCGGTAGAACAGTATATCCGTGAAATGCTAAGTCTACTACTAGATGAAGGTGTGTTTATAGACAGCTATATCTCACTAAGTGACATACAGTTCACAGTATTTCAACACAATAAGCCTTTACCTCTAGAGAAAGAAAGAAAGAAAGAAATTGTTGCTTCCCATGGCTTGTTTTAGTGCTGTTAAGTATGCTGCAAACAGAATTTAAGTAGCTATTTTAAAGCCGTATTATCTCCCAGCTAGTGTGATGAAAAAGCTCTAAATCGCATGAAGTAGATGGAAGGGATTATTTAAATGATGCTACATTTTAAAGCGTAATATTTTCTGATGTTTCATTGCTGCTACCTGCTTATTTGATACAGATTGCACTGCGATGAGTTCTTTCCCAATTTGAATTTAGTAGAAACAGCTTTTATGAACATTCTTGGAACTTCATCCATATTATGCGAACAGTTTCATATAGGTAATGAAATGCGCAGTTTTCCTGGAAAATTGTCTGGAAGGTATATGTGGATTTTATGGTCTGCTCTTAAAGAAAGGATTAATAATGCAGAAAACATAAAAAAATAATAGAAATAAATAATATAAAAAATAAGATCTATTGTAATAGCAAAAAATTGTCTTAACAATTAAGGAAAACGTTTATCTTTTAATGAATTATACGGTTCAGTTCAGCGTTTTCCAAAGAGGCGACACGAAGATTTTCAAGAAAATACTTTATTTCATACCAGATATACATTGAATATTTTTTCCTGTTAAGTTTTCTTTATTTTGAATGACTCTTTGCATAGGTAAATAGATGTACAAACTACCTAGGGGTAGCTAGATAGATACTATGTTATATGTTATATTTTATGTGAAGAAAATGGCTGCCACCAAACTGGACTCATTTTATGCATCGCGTAGTATGTTGTTGAACTCTTGGAAACAGTTCTGACTATGGTGTAAGCGTCTCTGGGCACATCCATAGGGAAGTTTATTAGAATGGAGGCTGTTTTACTTAAACACCTTCCCGATCTTGGAAACATGGTGCGGGGCGCTGGGGGCTTGGGCTGTCTATCATATCTTGTCCCTTTGCTTCCTTCGACTTTTTAGTTTCGTGTTTCATTGGTTGTAGAAGCAGGCATTGTGTAAACACACCTTTCTGGCGGCCATCTGGAGCTCTTTCCTGGGAGTGGCCCCTTTCATTTTGAACCCCCATGCTGAAGATTCCAGCGTTAGGGACCCCGACCTTGCTAGCGCGCATAGCTGTCCGGATCTCATAGCCCTTCGGGTCTCCCCTTCTTCACTGCATCACCCTATAAGCATAAAGGGCCTACCAGGACCTACGTGCAGAACTATGTTGCAGTGAATGTAGGCCCTCTCTGACTTATCCTATGGATAGAGGGAGGGAGAGAGAGAGAATCCAATCATTTACTACCTATGCTCCGAGAAAGATACTGGTAGTGGGGCGTTAAGCAAAAGAGCAAAGCATGTACAAAGTTCTAAAGGAAAATGAGGTTAACTCTTTCTATTATTGTGTTTCTTCTTTTTTGGTTTAAAAGTATTTATTTACATATATTTTGTGTCCATAAGGTTTTAGTACGGATTACAATAACAACGTAATTATTCAGAACTAATTAATATTTCAAAAACAAAACATTAAATCCATAAAGATATGGAATATTTATATAGCTTTTTACCTTAGAATTCAAAAGGAAACAAAATTCTCCTGTAACATAAAAGAAAAATAATTACACATTAAAAAGTCTACTTGTGGTCATACTTTGAGCTTAACTACGAATGTATCATCTCCATTTTGTGCTTTTCCACAAACATCTTAATATTTGCGGAATAAATATTTACGCAGACGTAAATGCGTAATGCCAAAAATACATAATTTCTACAGCAAATCTGCGAAACTCTGATTATGTTTGTGGATCAATGGCTCGATAAAAACTATCATTATCCTTCTTTAGACATGAAACGCAGCATAGATCAGTAAGTTCTAGTTCAAGAAAATTCTTGGGATCTACAGAATAGCACAGGTAAAAGAGATCCAGTTTAAATTTGAGAGATTCCAGATCTGAAAATCTTCCAACAAACTTCTCTAATATGTCTCATTATTTATTAATTTCGGTGTTTATGTTATGGGACTGAAAATATGAAAGTGACTTCACTTTTCCCATGGTATACCCCTACTACAGCCCGGATTAGTGCTGTCCCAAGCAGAGCCAGCAGGTGCTAACCTTGCTGAGCTCTAAAGTGTTCACTGGTTATAGTGTTCCAAATTGATGTAAACACACCTTGAAACATTATTTATCAACAACAAAATGAGACATAATTATAATTATTTACCTTCACTCCTCCTTCCTCTCTGAACGTCTCTCCTATTTAGTAAAACACATCACTATGTCTCATGGTGGCAAATCCTCTTCGGAAGAGTGGAAAAATACTGCACTCATAAAAACATTAAACAGGCGATAAATTCAAAACCGGAATAAGGAAGCTTTTCGTTAGCGTGACATTCGAGGAATGGGATATAGATCCTTGTTGAACCAAAAGAGGCCCTCAGTGCCGCATCTTGCATGCTTGCTCTGTCTCCTCCAGTTTCTTTCTGTTATTTAAAATATTGCACTGTGGAGGGGAAGCAAGTGTGACGGATGTATTATGTATGTTTATAATTCACGTATATCTCGTGTGCATAATGCGCGAGGGCAACTAGGAAAACTGCTGTTACATGTCGAGAATATCATAAATCTTAAGGCGTTTCTTTGCAGGCATAACGCTTTCATTTTCAATTTCTGTGTTGCCTTTATGTAGCTGAAGGCTCGCAAGTTATGATGGCGGCGCAGTGTGCTTTTGTTTTTAAGTCCCATAGCTCCATTTTAATGGGAAGCATTTATGTGAGAATTAGAGAAGCTATATTTGAACATGGTCAACTCCTTAGCATGGTGGTAGTACTGCTGCTTACCAACTGGGAGACCCGGGTTCGATTCCCGGTACTAGCGTGACCATTTGCTCCCTCTGAGAGAAGTAGTCCGGGGTGCACTCAGCCTCGTTAGGTCCCTAAGGGACCTAAATTCTCAGCAATTAGATTAGTATCCAAGGCACATTCTTTATACATGTCATATTATTGTTTCAGTTATGTAATATATTATGTGAAAGTATCATCTATTTCAAAATTGTTTTACAAGGCGTTTTAGTTAATTTAATTAGCAGCTGTAAAACCTGATTTAGTTTATCCTATTTTGAGGTGTGAATGGCTAACTGCAATACGTCTTGATAATAGGGATTTGTTGTTAAAGAGCATTTTATGTTAAATATACGTATTCCATAAGGGTGACTATAATTTACTACATTTTATTCGTGGAATTACAAACAATAAAATCAGTCTCCTTACACATATTCAGCCGCTACGAATTTTCTTTCCTTCCGTTCATTCCTTGCAAAATTACCTAGGGTAGAAGCAAGCGGGACATTTGCTTGAAATTCTTGTCTGCAGGCGTTATCGACAGAAAAGCTGCTATTACTTCATATACAATGACAAAACTTAATCCTCGTATACCAGTGAATTTTTATATTCTTTATTCAAAATTATAATGATTTATAACACTCTTGAAATTCAGGTACGCTAGATAAATTACAATTTACTTTTCTTGTGTATATTTTAGATTCATTATATTACTTTTGCAGTTTTACGAGGCGCTGATATTTATTTTCTCCAAACATACCTGGTCGGTTTCCAAAGCCTCTGTGTTTCTTATTTTCTTATGAGGGATTATAAAGATGAATTACCAGTTAAATGTCAATATTGAGTTTTTGGCTAAAATGCATTACTTCCTTTGCTTACCACTCGCAGTGGATAGGGGAAACAAAATAGTTATGTACTAGTGTATAATCTGACTGATTGTGACACAAACACAAGCGTCACAGTGAAAAGATTATACACGTGTTGCATACAACGTTTTATGCAATTCTAGCATTAAAATACGTAAAAGTAACTAATAAATTTGCTAAAATGTATCAGAAATCAGACAGATGTGACATGGTTGATAAGCAGATCTTGATTCATTTGTTTCAGCAACTATAGAGGAAAACAGAAGGTTTTCACAAAAGTATTGAAGATATGGATTGTATTCTGCTTAAATTTTGAAGAAGCTAAGAGTGCTGAGAGTTTAGTAATTCCAGAAAAATAAAAAAAAAGTTTACAAAAAAGAATATGAGAGCTTTTGTGCATGGAGAAATGAAAAGTGTGTTAGTTTACGAGTGTGATGAATTCAGATTTTCTTAGAAGCACACATTGGAGAAAAGTATGTTACGGCAGTGATGACGTCATTGTTGCCTTGTTGCCAAGGTAATTACGTTCATTTGTTTTCTGACACCATCCCAGAATGGAGGTAATTTCACAATATTTATGCTGTCATAAGTCGTTTTAATTACATAAATACTTTTATTAGGTTGTTAATGTAGTCGGTTTGTGATATTAATGAGTAAAGAATCTGTGGGGCTACTGTAAATATGGTTCGAATTAATATATCTGCGAACTTTGTTTCTGGCATTTAATATTCAGTAAAGACGTCAATAAGCGCTGGATAAAATATAAATGTCTAAAATATCCATTATTGGGCCAATAAAATGCTTATAATCCAAGTCGAACAGCTGCAATGGAGCGCTACATTTTAAAATATATGCAAATCTTTGTTGTAATATCCAGGATTTTTCAATTCGCCTCTCGAGTTTCTCCCTACTTTAGACTTCACCATTGATTCAGTCAGTCATAGATGGTTTATATTTTCTTGCTTTCCGGGCTAATGGAGCAAAAGCGATTTGCATCTAAAGCGGGGTTTTTGCCCGTCTTCTGTTTAATGAGGCGTGGAAATTTAGTAGCGCAACCCTCAAGAAAGGGCTGTGGGCGGTATGTAAATAGTTTAGAGGGTGTTTATCTCATATTTCATGTTTACATCGAGCTAGGGTGGTATGTGAAACTTCCAGAGAATGGCCTTTCCTTTTTTAATAGAAAAAAGGATACATGCGACTTGAACTCGGGCCCTTGACATGGGTGCTCGAAATGCTTCTGTAAAAAGTTTCCCAACTTTAATCAGGCCAAGCATGATTAAGATTGCCTTCTTTTTCTTCTCCCGTCGTTTCTTGTTTCTCATATACCGAGTTTTTCCACCGTTTACTCTCGTTTCTTTGGATATTCTTTTCTTGCGAGTACTTTAATTTCTTTTGTTTTGCTTTTGTAGATCCTCTCTTTTTACCATTTTATTTTCTCTGCTTCTCTATTCTTTTCTTCTCAGTGCTATGTTTATGTTTTTCTTTATATTATTACTTCTTCCATAAATTGTGCTTTCTGCATCGCTTCTTTATTTTTGAGGGTTTCACTATTTCCCATTTTCCATTTTTCTGCTCTGCATTCGGCACATATTTTCTTTTTTCTTCCCACATGCCTTCAGTTCTCTTATTTGTTTGCTATGGTAATTTTAAATTTCTTTAGAAGACATGGTCTATTTCGTGGCCTTAAATATTCGAAAACACCACCGAAAGCTATTAAATTAGCTATGGGTTTGTCTACTCTAACAAAGTAAATAATTTCATTCTGACCTATTTGTTGCATAATAATAATAATAATAATAATAATAATAATAATAATAATAATAATAATAATAATAATAATAATAATAATAATAATAATAATAATAATAATAATAATAATAATAATAATAATAATAATAATAATAATAATAATAATAATAATAATAATAATAATAATAATAATAATAATAATAATCCCTAATACATCTCCTCTATACAGAGGTTATCCTCATCGCCCGGACGCTGCGTCATCCAGCCGCAGCCAAGGCCATGGAGGAGTGAATGTTGAGGTGGCGGAGGTCAGTACGCGACTCTTCAGACTGTAAGACGACTACATGACCTTTTAGGGACGCTACCTGGATAGCTACTCAATTGTCCCCCCCCCCCCCCAGGAACCCGCCAAGGCTGGGTGCACCCCGTACCAGACGTTCCAGCGGGAGAAATGGGGATCAAACCCGGGTCCTCCGAGCCAGAGGCAGATGTGCTAACATTGCGCTACGGTGGCGGTCCTGTTTGTTGCGTATCTAACATATTCCTGGCGTAGATTACTCTAATCCACTAACAAGAAAGGAATTAAGGAAGCTTTCAAACACTTGCCTGCTGATACGTTTTTAATTGCTCCATGTATACCCCACCTTTAACTGCAATAGTCACGTCGACGGCCTTTGCACGAATTGCCTAACGGCAGTATTGTTTACACTTGTACACTGCTAACTGGGTTTCGTACGTTAGATCACATACACACATTCGCAGTCTCATTCACACTTCCGGACTGCTTAGTAGAGCAAAACCCCCAACTCTCCAGCCGAGAATCGAACCTGGAACGCTTCGCACAATAGTCAGATACTCTACCGACTGACCTACGAGGCCAGGCCGTTATGGCATTGTGTCTGCTCATTTGTTACCCAATACCATTAATACAATACAGGACATGAACACTAAACCTTACACGAAAAATGGAAATTTAGTTTTAAGCTATGCATTCTGTATTCTCTTTGAAGGATTGATAATGGATGGTAGTTAAATTAAACGTATTAATTGTTGGCAGCTAGTTTTTAACTGTTGAAATGAATTCATGTATTTCATGAATGTTGTTCGCTTCCGCGTGTGCGACAAATTTTAAAATAAATACTTCTTAAGCAAGTTTTAATATTGTAACGCCGAGCGCGACACACAACAAAGGACAGTCGGTCTAAGGTGCTTCATACCACACACCAGCCTGCAAGCAAAGGTGTTAAAGGTCAGGCTGTCTCGCGCGATATTTTGTGTTTGCGCGACAAACAACAAAGAGCGAGCGTTTAACAAAGGATTGCTGAAACCTTCGAGAGGCAACCGGCGGCCGGCGTGTTTATAGAACTTCCAGAAGGGACCTTTGACGTCATACTCACTATTTAAGGAGGTGAGCAAACAGCAAGAGAGAGTGTTACAGTTTTTGAGTCAGTCTGTGTGTCAGTGAGTGAGCTGTGAAAGATACGTCGCGAAGAAGTTTTAACGAGTTTTGAGAAGTTGTATTGTGGGAATTAGTGTTTGAGAGACTGAGAAGGCGAAGAGAGACGGTGAAAGGGGTGAATCGAGGCTCAAGAAGAACACGGTCATGGGTTATAATATCAGAAAGATTGTAGACTGTGTTGACGTCAGTGGAAAAGAACTGTGTTTTTGTGGAAAATATAGTAATAGAAGATTAATTGGATTTATTTTGTCTTTCTGTAATAATATTAGCTCTTAAGGTTCTTGAAATTGTAATAAAACCCCAAAAATTACTTGTTTAGCTACACGAAGGAATAAGCTGTCACTGGCCTCCATTTTAAATGATTTTAGTTCTGTAAAACTGCTCCCAATGATTCTGATTTTCCATATACATTTGCAATTATTTTGCACCTTTTCCTTAAGGAATTAAATGATAGGCATTTGCCTAAAACTACGAGGTTTTTGTGATACATTTCTATGGCCGTGTTATCTACAATTCGGAGGAAGATTCGTACAATTTTGTGACGGGCGAGATACGAGAGCATCAAGTCGATCGTTCCCTTCCCTTTGTCTCTGCGCTCTGTACAATGAAGCCCTTGAAATGATCGATGGTATTATTAAAAGAGACATAATATCAGTTTCACTGCGGGCATCCAAACACTCAATATCATGTCAGTTAATTAGATCGGATTTCCCTGGCTACCACAAAGGAAACTGTAATTGGAATGTTACCAAAATACCATCATTATTCTCTGTTTGTTTCAGTGCCTCCCAGCATTAGAATGTCGCCGTCCAATGGGCAACTAAAGGCTCGTAAAGGAGGCTCCATAACACTGGAGTGCAAGGCTTCTGGAAATCCGGTACCCAGCATCCTCTGGACAAGAAAGGTAAGTCGTTTCCATCTTATTGTTGTATTAAGTTACAACCTTTCTACCGGTTACCTGTAGTAGATAAAGGAGTATTCTATGCCTCCCCAAAACTGAATGTTCACCAGATGGGTATGCATATTCTGAGTTCCGAGCAGTACATTTAAAATAGCCTATATACGGAGTTTTCTCTAGATAAGCCGTGAAGTCCTGTTCATTTTGAATGAATTTTGTATTAATGTATATATTAGTAAATGACAAGAAAGAAACTGAAGGTTACAGGCACACAAAAATTTAGATCACATTATACTTAAGTATAATGTAGCACAATTCATTTTCGGAATATTCGTTGTAAAGCTTGTGCGATTTATCTTTTTCTCGCCAAGTTTAGTAGAAATAAATTAAAAGTGACTAAGATTTCCGAACGATTGTGATTTGCTTAATTTGAGCTAGAACACTAATTATTGCTAAAGCTTCTACTGTTACACTTCTGTAATATGTGCTGGAAGAAGCAATGTATCCCCGAAGATTGGCTTATGGCCAATCAGGAGAGGGAAATGGAATTGTTTTAGCAACTACAGAGGAATATATTTACTGGACACTGCCTATAAAATGTTTGCAAAAATAATAAACAAAATATTGCAAAATATAGCTGAATGTCTTACCTCGGAAGATCATAATGGATTTAGAAGAGGCAGATCCTGTGCCGATAACATCTTTATCCGTCACGTCAGGTGAGGTATTTTAATTACTTGGGAACTGATGTTAGTTGTGGCAAGGAATATGACGTGGACAATAAAGTTTCCATATTTAAAAGAGTGTGTGGAAGAATACATAGGACATTTGGAAACAAAATACGGAAAAAAACAAAACTAAAGTTTCACAAAGTTATGGCTGCGCCGATACTAGCATATGGAAGTGAGACTTGGACATTAACTAAGAAGCAACAGAGTAAAATACAGGCCTCAGAAATGAAATTCTTAAGAAGTGTAAAGGGACGTACGAAGAGAGACCTAATATATATCAAATGAAAGTATAAGATAATAGAAACCTTTAATACAAATGACAGGCTAAAAGATTTCAAACAAAAGTGGAAGGAACATGTTGAAAGAATGCCAGAGATCAGACTTGCTAAACAAATAATGAAATATCATCCTAAAGGTAGGAGACAGACCCAGCAAACGATGATTGGAGGACTTTGAAGGTGAAACAGGCACTTGATTGCCTATGCCATGAAGTGAAGAAGAAGATGAATACCAACTTGTGTACTTGTAATATCCTAATCACTCATTTTTTTATTGTTTTGTTTTGTTTGTTTTTCTTCTACTTTGCTCTTATACCGCCATTGAAACCCGCAAAAGTTTCGTTATGCTTCATCTCACAGGGATATACGAGGGCTATTTTTTCAACCTCCGATAGCGTCTACAGGTGGCCCAAGTGCTGATAGAAGACGTAGTATGTGATTGGCTAACTTCTCGTCATTATCATCATCATTGCCCAGGTGAAATGGTCATTAGCTTAGGTACTGGCACTTAAGGATAGACGTTTCTACAGGGTCCCCCACGAAATGCTAGTTAAGCACGTTATAGGTCTATAGCAATAGGGGCATAATTTAGTGGAAATACACCACAGAATGCGCTGTGGCGTGGCGAGTGGTGGCGTGATGTAGGGAATTTAGAAATGGTCGACTAAGTTTTCATGATGAAGATGGTCAGGGACCGCAGAGTTTGAGCATCCTCCTTACAGCCCAGACCTAGCACCAAGTGATTCCATCTTTACCTAAAGATGAAAAGCTATATGGACGGGGGCAGCATTTCTACCTCAGTGATCTTAATGATAGTGTGCAGACCTGGATCAAGAGGCAGGCCGCAAGTGTGTTTGTACAGAGTATTGGAATGCTGGATGATAGACATGACAAAGGTTTCAATCTCCATGGTGATTATGTTCAATAAACGTTTATGGATATGGTGAACTTTTGTGAATAAAATCATTCTTCCATTCACATTGGTTTTGATTTCGTGTGCTGTTGGAGACTGAAGCTTACAGATTCCTCCTATATTATACTGGGCAACAACTATGAAGACGAATAGGTGTACTTATACATTACAATTAGTGCTTCTAGCCCAGTACATATTAACTGATCATCCTGCAAAATACATCCAGCCAGTTGTTGACTTCCAGCTCTTTTCTGCTCTCAGAAATGCGTCTATGTAGATGGCTCAAGGACTATCAAAGAGAACGCAGTGATCGGTGTTGGATTTGTGGTTTTTTAAAATGACAAATAAATATACTGTGAATTGATCAAACTGAAATCACAATGTCCTCTCTTCTGATAGCGGGTGAATGGTGTTGAATAACAACACCGGTATTGAGAACTTAGTGACTAGCCCTTAACTGTACAAACGAGAAATATAATCTAAACATGACAGATATAACAGTTGAAAACAAACTTGTACTATACAATAATTAATATGGCTTACATTGATTCGAGAACGTTCTGACGTAGGAGATTATGAAAGAGATGATGAGCTTATTAAACGAGTAGCTACGAAAACTGCCCAACATCTTTCATTAAAAAAAAGATGAAAGCACAACATGTATAACTGTTCGAATTCTTAATGAGCAGAGAGTAAAAATGGATCTCTAACAACAGAAATCTTGTAGGAAATTGTATGAATTGTTCGTAGAAGAGGGAATAGGCAAAGAAATGAGATTGTGATTAGTAAAGGCAAATGAGTAAAGAAAATCGCGTAAATTTAATACGTTATATTTCTATTCCAAGCATGAACGAAATTGTAGAAGATAGAATAGAGAAAGAAGTTTATTGTGCTTAGTAAAAGAAAAATGAGTGGAAAAAACCATGTGAATGCTATACGTTGCATTCATATTTCAAACGTATACAAAAATAAATGAATTGCCTGTAGAAGAGGGAGTAGAGAAGGACATGTGAATGTGTTACGCAAAACAAAAGCGAGTGCTGAAAACCATCTGAAAGTAATATATGGCGTGGTAGAATGGATTTCATAAAAGCTTCTCCATGAGATCAAATCTGACTGGTGAATTTTCTCCAGTTAACTTTATTGAACTGATATCAGCAGAACCCCAGAAGCTTCGCAATACTTTTTTTCAGATTAGGAAGAAATAAATAATACATATTGGAATAAAGAAATAACATGCTAAATAATGCATTTTTCTACTTGATTGGACAATATAGGGATTGTTTCAAATTGCATTATGTCCAAAAAAAAAAAAAAAAAAAAAAAAAAAACTGATTACTCCTAACATGGAATATTTTTACAAATTCTGAAATGTGCAGCTAGTGTGTTCAAGGCTTAATTGTAGAAAATAATTTACTAGACAACATGACCTAGATAAAAACACCTTGCAGTGCATTTTTGTAAAATCGACATAAAAATAGCTTTAATCTTCATTTTTAGTACATAGGGATGTTTTAAACAGATTAACCTTTCCACGTACGCTTGGGTCTATCAGTTAATCTCGAATTAAAATCCGCAGCAATTACCTTCCACGCATTTCTTTTTGACAACTGAAAACACATCCAGGTTTATTTTATCGTTTATCTTAGATTAGTTTACACAATGCGATTGCACTCTAATCTCCGTTCATGTTCTGACCTTATATCAAATCTGATCTCCAGATTTTTATTTATGCAATCGGACTTTACCGTCGCAACTTGGGCATTGATCTTTCGAAATTGTTTACTAATCATCGTTGTATTCCTGATACAGAAAAGCTATACGAAACTTGAGCTCTGGTCTCTCTCAAGATAAACTATACAGCTCTTGTTGTATATAGCACAGAGAAATCATGAGTTAATCACAAAACTGAATTAGCTATGGATTTCATGAAACACAAAATTGAGTAACCTGCTTTGCATGTGTTTTGCCTCAGTTCTGTAAACAGTAGAGTTACATTTTTTTTTGGGGCAGAAATGAAACGATAAGCTTGGATATTTAATAAAACGAGCAAACCCCAGTGACCCTCCGGGCTTCAACTGTTTTGTATTCAGTTTACACAGCAAGGCGCACGAAGCAGCTAACCGTATCACAACGCACATAGTTACGTGGATTTGCTGAATGATGCACATATAGACGGTTAAGAGAAAATAATCTCTGAAAACAGAATTTAACTTTTGTGTGTTTAAGATATCAGAGTACTGATTCGTTAAAGGGGAATATGTTCATGAAAAAGTCGCAGTGTTGCGTTTAGAAGGTTGAGTGGTACCTATTTGTATAATTGTATTACCTTACATATATTTCTGAAATAATTTATGGGGGCCGCCCCGTAGCCGAGTGGTTAGACCATTCGCTTCTCACAAAAGCGGCCCGGGTTCGATTCCAGGCAACCGCACGTGGGACTGGTGGTAGAAGAAGCGGCACTGGGGCAGATTTCCTGCGGGTTCTCCGGTTTCCCCCGCCATCTCATTCCACCGGTGCTCCATCTTCATTCCAAGTATCATCCTTCCGCCGTGAGTCGAACCCGAGACCTCTGGATTTGGTTACCATGATAACTACAGACCACAGAGGCAGACAATATCTTTGTGTTTTAAATACTTTAGCCTTAATTCCCACATACAATAGGAGGTTCTTATTTTAACTTCTTGTAAGACTTAATTAATTGTAGCTGGCGAATCACCCTTCCTTGGTTAGATTACCTATGTAAAACGTCACAATAAAATATGGCGTTACTCGAAAATATCTACCCCTTTTAGTCCTGAAACAGATTCTTGATGTTCTACTCCGGTCTTCTCCAGTGATGTTCTCGGTTTAGACCCTCAACCCGTTCCGACTACTACTACTTAGAACTCTTGCAACGTATTACTGAACTGTACTTAGCCAGCGCAATTTATTAAATGTTCCACCTATGCAAAACTGCAGAAGAATATTTAAAAAGAAATAATCCAGCGTAGATCTGGAAGTAAAAGGCATATGTTTTGTTAACTCGTTGTTCATTTGCATTATTTTCTTTAATAAAACCTTTCAATTTAACTTCATGTCCTTTCTTCCGCAAACTTATTAGTAATTTCTGCCACTTAATCTCCCAACAACTCATATGTATCTTCCAGTAAACAGCTTAATATTTTCTAACTTTTGGGGCACGAAAGTAGTTGTGAAATACCATTTTGAGGTAGACATTTATTCTAAATTAACACTAACGGGATTCGACTTCAAATAGTAATGGTCAGTAAGGGTTGCCTATCATATCTTACACCTTCCCTTAATGCACTCCACTCAAGAAATGCGTATTTTGAAGCTTCCTGAATAAACAAGTGAGGGCATATGTCTGTGAACAGAGTTTTCAAAAAGAAAAATTTTCATAAATAACGTGTTATTACCTTAATAAAATGTCATAAAACGAAATAAAAAAGATTTCTGACACACTAAAAAGGATTATACTGCATCACATCCTATTACTTCTATATCAGAGGGATTATGAAAGAACACAATTTTCAAGGAAGTTCTCTTAAATCAAGCATTCCTTATATGGCAGAATTCTGGTTGTTTTCCGAAAAATATTCTAACGATTTTGACTAAACCTTTGCAGGTTTAAGATAGAGTGCGCGGGCGACCGATTTTAATCGTAATAATAATTGTTAGAGCCGTTTTCGAGATAAGGAGATATGGAGATACGTATAATACTTCATCAGCATCATCATTTCAGCCGTGATACATCCATTGCTGTACATAGATTTCCTCCATACACATCTGCCTATATGGAGTTTTTCGTCGAGCATTTGTTCCTTCATAGAGTTCGTTATTTGGTGCTGCCGTTGACTGTTTTCCAGGGCGTTAACACAATGGCCAAGGTCCTTCATCTTTCCGCCAAGTTGTTCCATATCCTCTTTAACCCCGGCTAGTTCCTCGTTAATCTTTTCCGATTGCTCATCTTCATATCGGACATTCCTGTTTTCATCTTTTCCATTTCAGAATTTATATTTTTCAATTCGCTTCCATTTCTGTTTCCATATTTTCCATTCGGAGTTTACCTTTTTCAATTCGGCTTATATATTTTTTTTTTCCGTCAGTCGCGTGCCGAAATTCATTTAATTTCCCATTATGTCCTTTTTGGTTAACATTTGTTTCATCAGTTGCATCATATCGTGGTTTTCGTTGCACTCCTGATAATAATTGTGACAACTATACTATTTTAGCTACTTCTTTATTTTTTATGAACATTTTCCACATAAAGGGTAGTTTAGGGTGGAGAAAGTTTCTACAAAGTCTTCGTGTCACATCCTTGAAAGATAGTAAACTTAAGTGGATAAATAAAGATAGCCTTATTAAATGCACATTTGAGTGTTTTATACACCTTGCATATAGATAAATGTACATTGGTAATTTGAGAATAAGCTTACGCAGCATTTTTTGTGATTAAATAAAAAATAATGCAACTATAAGTGTTTACAACAATAGGGTATGGATGGAATGCATAAGCACATAGGATCGTAGGGTGATGCATAATCTGTGAATTCATATTGGATATAAAACGACGTGTGCCTCTTACACACCAGATATTTTTCTTCCTCCCTGTTTTTCTGTTAATAAAATTCACTTTCCATAGCAGACTGCGAGAGAAGATGTTCCATATGGGTGGCATGAAGGTTTTGAGTACGACATTTGGTAGTCAGAAATCGCGGTCACTTTCGGGCACTCCAGGGTACCCTTCGCTGGAGGGTCGAAGAGTTCTCAAGGGACCTAGTGTGTCTCTTCCCTGCTATAAAGTGTTGCTCCATACGGGCTTCAGGAAAGTTGGGTGTATTGCTGCGGTTTTCAACTGTTTCGGACATATTCTCATTCCTTCCCCAGGACACTATTATTAGAGTATCTCTGGGAGATATCTAGTAGTGCAGTCTGTGGCTTTTAGGCTTTGCTACAGATTTAGATGTTTCTCCAGAGAATTTTAGTTAATTATTTAACGTAACAGCAATTGAGCCAACAGTGAGGCAAAATCTGATACACTATATCATGTAATCTTCTCCAATCATTATAATCTAATTTCATACTTAACAAAATATTCATAAAAAGCTTATCGTATTTCCATTTCTTATTAAACGTGATAGAGTGAATGAGTGAGTAAGTGGGTGGTTGGGTTAGTGTGCATGACTGAGTGAGTGAGTGAATGAGTGAGTGAGTGAGTGAGTGAGTGAGTGAGTGAGTGAGTGAGTGAGTGAGTGAGTGAGAGTAAGTGAGTGAGTGAGTGGAGTTTAAGGGCCCATCAACAAGTAGGTTGTTTGGGCCCACAAACACGATAAATATTGACCGAAGTGGCTTTAATACACTGAAGCGTGTATGAGCTAGGAAATCCAAATTTGAAAACAGATAGTTGATATTTTATAATCTTTGCTTGGAACAAAATAATTTTAAACAAATTATTTTATTTAAAGCATTGTTGAGCAAATATACAATCAATAACATTTCTTCTCCTGAAAACTTTCTTTTGGGGAAATCTGGCGTTGCATACTTCTCAGATGATGCACGTAAATCGAACGTTTACTTTCTCTAATGCATATATAGTATTACTTTTCATCCAAAGACTACATACCGACATCTGCAATATGGAATTATAACTTTGAGGCTCTCGGAATCTAAGAAATCTAAAAAGTTCCGCCTGTCTGTCTGATCTTTCTGGTAGTATTTAACGCGCGCTTTTACTACATACGGCACCGCAGGCAGTGACACTGGTGATACTGAAACGAAGATGGAGCTCCGGTGGAATAAGATGGTGGGTGAAACCGGAGAACCCGGAGGAAACCCGCCCCAGCTCCGCTTCGTCCAGCACAAATCCCACATGTGGTTGCCCGAGATCGAACCCAGGCCGCTTTGGTGAGAAGCGAGTGGTTAGGCCACTGTATATGTCTATATATGTGAACACCACATTTTAAAAAACAACTGTTTCCTAGGATGCGCCCTGAGGATTTTGAATGAAATTAGCCTATGCATAGATGAAAAATATTTTGATATCCTTCATTTTTCCAGAACTACCGATGGAGGAGAGTAGCGTGGAGGCGAAAAATAGGCACTAAAATTCTTCTTATTCCTTTCAAGGATGGGTCATTGCTGTCCCGTTCCAGGCCTTACATTGTCTTCTTGGTCGACCCAGATCAAGCTTCTCTGCTTGCTAGTCCGTCAATGGACGTTATTTCAATATGATCCTGCCGGTTATTTTTATAGTAATATTATTCATATTCATTAGGATAGGCTTCGGTCCTTAATAACTCGACGAAATCCACACCCACACACCCGTTGACTCACACAGTCGTACTTCCAGGCACAAACCCATGCTCGAGGCGGGACATGTACCTGCGATCTCTCTTACCCAACGTTTCCAACCCGAAAGTTGCATACATAGTAAACGAGTGAGCATAGTTACCGATGAGCAATAGCTCCAAAGCTGCTGATATGACCTTAAATGTTAAAGGTAATGTACAAATAGACCAAAAGAAAAAGAACATAGATAAACAAACATGTTTAAGTTCAGTGACCTTTGACTGGTGAGATCATATCGGACGATGACAATTAAGTGGGTTAAATTATGCTCAATTGAGCCTGGGATCCATAACCATTCATCTTTCCGGATACGGAAAACACCTTGTTGGGGTAACTCGCTCTCAACGGATTCGAACTCGGGATCTTTTGAATCAGAGGCGGACACGCTAAAGCACAGGCGGCTTAAGAATAATCTTTTCTTGGGATAGTTTATAGAAAGAGTAGAATGAGTAGAAAAAAGTCATCTGAAAGAATCATGTTTCTGAGTTATGCTATTATATCCATACTGACCGAGAGACTGACTCACGAGCGCGCGCGCACACATACAAGAAACATAAGAGTTTTTGATAAACATTTCATCTAATTAATTTTTGATAGAGAGAACTTAAAAGCGTGGTTTTCGATGCAATCCCAATAACAAAAATATGTATTGCACTCACATAACTTTCTCTACTCTTGTACTAAGTATTCTCCGTGTTAGTTGAGATATACATTTGCAGAAATTAACTTATTGCTGATTTTTTTGTAGGTGTAAGGGGGATATGGGCATATAGTAGGCTTTGAGTGATAGTCGAATCTTTTAAAGCTGTGAAACTCCATTCTGTTTGCACGGTCAAACGAATAAAAACTGAATAACGACCTTCCATTTGAGAAAAGTAAAATATATTTTGACACAACTTGTATTTCTAACGATATCTACATGTTTGTGCACTAAGATGTGGTATATCTCTTACGGTTTGCCAGTTATGCAAGTCATCCAGAGTAAACAGGACTACATAGGCTATAGCCTGAAAGTTCAAAATATGCATAATTCACCACAAAAATGTCACAAACATGTAACATTTTAATGAAAACCGTTAGTCATTTTCCAGAAAATCAAGTGTCGAAAAATTTTCCAAATAAAGGGTAGTTTAAAGTAGAGAAAGTTTCTTCAAAATCTTCGTGTAGCATCCTTGAAAGATATTAAACTTGAATACCAACTGTGGTTATTTAACCGACTATTTGCTTTTGAGTTATGCTGCTCACAGACAAGCACACAGAGCCCCCCCCCCCCCCACACACACACACAGAGACACTCCTGGTAATTTTTCTAAAAATACTTTTCTCTGATTCAGAGGGCCTCAAAGCATATATTTCCATTGAAATCTTGACATCGAAATTTTGGGCCGATTACAATACTCCCCATGGTTACTATGCTTAGTGGAGAAATTAAATATTGCATTGGAATGCATTCAACGGTGTGTAAATGTCAAAGTATCCAAACCATATTCGACAGAGTAAGTTATTATAACTTTGTATATAATAGCGATTATAAAATTGTCAAAACAAACTAGAGATAAAGTCTCAGCATAGATATAGGGTTAGGGACGCTAAGGTTATATTCCAGGCAGGGATACGAGTATAATGATGGAGCAATGCATCACAGCGTCAGCTCGCTCCAGCTTTAAGTGCATCCCGCTAGAGTGCTTTACACTCGTCCTTTCGAAAAAAGAAGACTGTAGCGTATGTGTTTGTGTGAGGAAAGAGAGGCTACCCACTACAACCTCCATTAGCAGTGGGCGTTGATATAAAACAACAATAGCAAGTCTAACAACAAAGAAATCCTCAGGGGCTTTACTCCTCACAATCGCCTTTTCTCTGAGTTTGACTTTGCCCATTCTTGATTGGAACTGAATTTCGACACAGCCTTAATTCCTTTTCAATCAAAATTAAATAATTTTATGAGAAAGTTGAGAGTACTGTGAGTTAGATATATTAACTTAGGTAGGTATTGACATGGAAATGTTAAACAGGAATATAGGTTTTTCTGAGCGGGATGACTCAGGTTCCCATTCTGGAAATCTCGGTTTCAAATCCTGTAGTGTGATCAATCTGACTGGCTTTTTTCCTGGTTTCCTCAGTCGACAAGGTAAATACCAGATTAAAAATATTTAATACCACGATTCAAAGCTCCACCGTGAGTCTAAACAGCAGTAAAAATAAAAATAGATGTCAATAACGTATGCTGAGTCATCTATTCGCAGGTGATGTAAGCAAGTAGACTGGATAGTACCGTAATGCCATTTATCTGTCAGAGGTGGAGGTACAGTTGCCCTGCACTGCTCTCTCTATGGACTCGTGTCAAAGCAAGAGGAATGGTATAGGTAGGGCACCTTGAAGAGAAACAAATATCTAGGCTTCTTTACTTTTACATACATTTTGGTTAATTTAATACTCTTGCATAAAACTATTTAAAATAATAGGATGCCGAGAACGACAAAAAAAAAGGTGAACATAGTTTCTGATATAATGCATGGTAATTCTTCAAACAACGGCACAACCAAATGTAACTTATAAACGAATTACCTATAAGGTGATATGCAATATTGGCTTTATGAATATAACTATTTTAATGTCATAACTGCTTGTAATGACTGTTTAAAAGTAGCACTTGAATGGTTTGCAGCAATATTATGGTAGACTGTATGATAATTATTTAAAAATTAAAAAATATAAAATTCCGATTAGTATTATAGACCATAAACTTCTAAGGAATGCTCTAATAGCAGTCTGCCCAAATGCTTATTGGTGTATATAGAACTGATGCTCATTGTTAAGAACAAATGTTTGATTAAATTCCTTTGAATAGTAATAAAAGTATACATTATGATTGCATTATACCATTGAAGTGTTGTAATATTAGGAAATTTTGAAGGTATACGTTAGGTTAAAGTATGTTATTGGATTAGAATTCTGCACAACTAATTTGCTGGACCTTCTTTAAGGTATTCTTCTGACGATAGTTCTTCAGTCCTTTCCCTTTGCTTCAGTAGGTGATGATCATTCTGTTAGAAAGAGCTACACTCTGCCTATCCTTAATTCACTAGTACGTTCATTAATACTAATCGTAATGAAATAATAAATCGAGTAGCGCCATAGGCATTGAGTTAAGGTATTGTAGTGTTTTCACATTCGTCATTGATTCACCAGAGTGCGAAATTATTTAGAGCAAATATTTGTAATTTTTATACATATAAATAGCGGAATGAGTTTAAAACTGCTGTAATATTTATTGGACATTAGGATGAATAGATAGATCAAAATAAATGCCTTCGCACGTTTAATACTTCACAAACCCAAATTAAAAATGTTCAAAAGAATGACCTACCTATATGTTTTATGTTGGTAAGGCAAATTAATAACTAGACAGCCATTTACATGATGTTTCGCTGTTTTATATTCTTCCTCTAAATAATTGACAACTTAATAAATATGAAATAGATATTTAGAGTACTTGTTATAGAAGTAGAGGTTCAAAGGGAGTGTTCTAAGAGCCACGAGTTACTAATCATAATGTTGTAACGCGTTGTCTACAATATTTTATCTACGTTAGAGTATTTTAGTGTATATTGTATATTTAGCATATTTAATGACATTTATTTATTGGGAAAACTATGTTTAGAGAAACAGTAATAGGCTGGCTCCGTAGCTCAGTTGGCAGAGCACGTTCCTACTGTCCAAGGGTGCTGGGTTCGGGTTCGGATTCGCGGCTGGAGGGGGAGAATACTTTTCTTTAACTAGGGTTATTCCCCATACAGTCTGGAAGTATGAATGAGTGTTAGAATTTAATGTAACAAGTTTAGTTCACAGTAATAGAAACCCGAAGTTCAAAACCACCGCTCAACGAGTGAACACCATTGTTGTTGAGCAAATTGTTCCAAGAGGTTAGAAGCCGCCGATATGATCTTTGAGGTTAAAGACAACATATAAATGGAGCATTAAAACCAAAGAACAAAAGCAAAACAAAAAAGGAAAGAGTAATGTGGTGTTTGGAAGAAAAGACACATTAACAAACATTGTTGCTATATTCTGCAATTTTGGATGCTATTTCACATCTGAATTTAAATCAAAAATGAGTGAACTAGGTGATTTTCACGACTCATCAGGAACAATTTTAAAACAGTCCAATATGCAATTATTAATACAGTTCCAGAAAAGTCAAAGTTTATTTATGTAGTTATATGAAATTCAAGGACTGGCATTGGGGTAATGAAGCAGACCTAACTGAATACACTTCTGTTAATAGAGAAAGTGTCTCTGATCAGTACTACAATTGTAATGGTTCTAAATAAACTTAGTAGGTGGGTTACCAAAAGAATGAAGCTATGCACCTTTGTCTGTATAGCAGATAGATAGAACCGGTTCCCCACAATGTGTCGTCACATGTACTACGAACGGCGATATGGGTTCCTTTTTAAAGCAGCTGGACTACCAAGCCTAGTTATAATGTTACAATAACTATTAATTAGGGGAGATCATTAAAGTTTATTTTACATTCTCTTGAACCTATATTTTATGTTTTGATAGAATATAAGTAGGTATAGCTTTTGTTGCCTAGGAACTACGAACTAAAGTACCACAGAGTAGTAAAGTGATTTGAAAGTTACATTTCAGATGTGTCCTTTGTGTAATCAAGTGAGATTTTCCCGTGTGTATAATCCTCATGGGCTAAACAGAATTTGTAATCACATCCAAAGCTAAAACATATCGACAGAAGTGACCTTTGGACACAGGCTCTCAATCATTCTAGTTAATTAATTAAGGAGATAAGAGGCACCCTGGAGATGATTATATTAGTGCACAGCTCTTCATTTTGGATGAAATGTGATGGTGTAGTGAAAGCGTACACAAAAATCCCCAGTGTCAGTTGGGAGTACAAGTTCTGCTTGCTTTCAATCGATCACTTAGATAAACTCTTGTGGTTCGCCAAGCTTAGGAGATGACCCCATATGATGGATTGCATTGACACTCTCCTGCGTGGACCACTCGACTTCCTCTTTCTGATCTTCCATTATCATTGATTTGGGAAACCACCGTCGTACATTGCACTTAAGAGGGATTGGTCACCGTGGTTCTCACTGAGGTTACAGTAGAATCCTCCCACCTTCGTGAACCTTCACGAATACCAGACTAATATCAGAAACGTCACAGGTAGCATTTAATACTATTCTAAGCGAAAAGTCACCAAAATCCTCCAGAATGTCAATGTTATACACTTATAATTGTAATGACCCTCTAGTTTCATTTTCTGTACTTCTTGTCTGTCAATCACTGATCCTCGCAAGCGGTGTCACATGAGTTCTTAAAAAGTCCCCAACAGAAACTCAAATACAAATTTGGAGTTTCAAAGATGTTTTTCTCTCATACTGTTTTCCGTATGTTCCTGTAGCTTCAATATTTTTTCCTGATGCATTTTTACTTTCTCTACTACGTAAACTAGTATTTTATTTCACCCAAAAATTCGATGTCGAGATTTCACCGAATATATATGTTTTAAGGCCCCCTGAATCAAAAAAAAAAAAAAAAAGCATTGTATGTCTGTGTGTGTCTGTGTATCAGTCTGTGGACAGCATAACTCAAAAACGAAAAGTCGGTTAAAAGTCAAATAAGGTTAATGTGTTTCAAGAATGCGACACGAAGATTTTGAAGAAAATTCCATCTACCCTGCACTACCATTTACATGGAAAGTTTTCGAAAATTTTGATTTTCTTGAAAATAGCTCTAACGATTTTGATTAAAATGGCATATATTTGAGATACTTTTATAATGAATGCAGTTTATATCTTGAATTTTCTGGCTATGGCTTATGAAGTCCTATTTACTTTAAATGACTTTTCAAAACTGGTAAACTGGTGAACCGTAAGAGGTAGACAAAATCTTACTATACAAAAATGTACATCTTACTAAAACACACAATTTATGTTGGAATGAATTTTTTGTAGAGTGGACCATTTCGGAGGTATTCCAGGTTATTTGTGTGGGTTTTGGAGAACTTATACTTCCGTCAGATGGAACATCGGTATTCATTTTTTATATATTAACCGTACAAAGAGAACGAAGTTTGAAAGTTAAAAGATCTGACTATCGCTCAAGGCCTACTGTATTCCCATATTATCCTTGCACTTACAAGGATATGAACAATAAGATAATTTCTGCAAATGTTTACCTCATTTAACACGAAGACGATATAGAAATAAGGAATAAGAGTTTGTAAGAATGTTTAGTTACAAGAGTAGAGAAACTCATGTGAGTGCAACACTGGCTCCTTGAAAACTGTGAATTACTAAAAGCTATGAGGACAAATGTTGGAAGTGGTTTATCGATGATGTGAAACCGAAATTATAATGTGAATATATGTAATTGATAATAGAAAGAAACAAAAGGAGATTCTAATTGATAATTAAGGGGAAGACGTAATAAAGCTGAACAGATTAAAGTCTCAAGAATGAAAGCTTAGGCAGATTTGAGGCGTTGAGCGCAACAGTGGCCCAACCACTAAATGTACATAATGGAGATAATGGAGTGTAAAAAATATCAGTGATTTGAAAATTTTATATTGACTTTAATAACTAAGCAAGAGTCATGATATTTGGAAATTTTAATCAATATAGCACCGACATTGTGATACATAGTTACATAGATGGAGGAAGGTTGGGCCACTGTTTCCATCCAGGAAGCCAGATTCAGTTCCATGCAATAACACACTTCTCATGCCATCTGTCGGTGGTTGTAGAAATGTGGTATAGGCCATTACTGCTCTCCTAGATTTTGATATGGGGAACATGTCTGTGCTAATAACTCAGTTTCTGAATTTTTGTGGGTTGGGCCACTGTTGTGCTCAACGCCTCATTTAAATGAGTGATAAGGTTACAATTGTTGTATGTATGAAGCCCGGGCGATTCCGCGGGCTGATTCGTATCTTACCATGACGTGCTCTAAAGTTGACCAATGAAAATCGCTTCCTTCGTGTCGCCCACGCAAAACAAATGCAACGCAAGACACACTCGTCTTGAATCGAGCCAAGAGTACACGTGCAATTTCTGATTTGTACGGAAGCTGGGGCATATACATAATTCGGCGGTTGCTAAAGGGTGATAAAGTTAAAGTGTTATAACGTTGTAGTTGAAGTTACAAAGTTACATTCTATTTAGATATCGTCGGCAGTTCTCTACAAATCTGGAAATTTGCAAATAAAGTTAAATGTTGGTTAATTCTTCGTTTGGTTCCATTCCTACCATAACTCACGCATACCCTGTAGATTAGGATCTCTTGCTAGAGCTAGTCCGGACACCAAACACGAGATCTTATAGGTCTTAAAGACGACGTCTTCGACTTAGCGGAACATTTTGCGTTAGATGGTAGTATTTATAATTATAGATTACACAAGGAGAGGGGCATTTTGCACACTGTGACCTAATTTATCTATTATGGCTACCACCCCTTAGAAGAGGGTGTCCAACCAAAATTCAAATCTGGATCCTGTATAAGTCCAACCATATGTACAAGGTGTCGGTGAACTATGGGTATTTACCTTTACAAGTAAATCTATCTTATGGCTGTGTTATTTGATAAGGTGTTTTATAGATCCTGAGATACGTGAGGGTATGTCATGGTAATATTTTAAAATAGAAAGGGCAATAGTTACGGTTTTAAGTAAAAATGTAAATTACTGAAAATAGGATTAATCATTTAAAGATTAACAAGGAAAAAAGAGATCACTACTTTGTAGGAAAGAAGGCCGGTTTTCACGCAGCAAACCCAAACGTAACCACTAAACTACGTAAACGGAATGCAAGTTAGTGTACAGTGTCCAAAAGTTCGCTCAGTTTGATTCTGCCACATCGATAATCCTCTGCAGTTGATCATAACTTTAGCTCTATATTGTTCCCTAAAGAAGGGCACTACGTACATGCAAGAAAACCATGGGATCCAGGTTGGCGCATTGCGCAGGTTTATCCACCCCTTCAGGGTATAACCTCCTGGAAGTGTTCGTTAGTCTTCTGTTTGCCCAAACACCGGGAACTGCCGGAGCAGCCATGTAATTAATAGGTCACTCGAGCGTAAGGATCCTATAATTAGCACAATAAAGAAAAGTTCCTGGCGCACAAATTGCGTGTCATTTAGTTCCTGCTCTCTAATGTTGGCACACTTGAAATTTCAAGAGGAGTGTGAATAAATAGCTTACATGTACCACACCACAAAGTGAATTGATTTCTGGTGCAAGTCAGCGCGAGCACAAATTAAATCATAATACACAATAGAACGGTGTTCTATGACAAACATTCCTTGTGAATTTGTGCACTCCAGCGCATTAAACAGTATCTGATGCGTTACATTCACATGAATTGCTCTACCAAATCTTAAAAAAAATATTCGTCTGCCTTTACCTAAAACGACATAAACATTTGTGGAAATAGCTTCATTACATATTTCCATGAGATACAATGGGAGTCGAAGAAAGCAGTAGGCTTAAGTCCAATCTTTTAAGAGCTGGTCGTTATGTGATGGCTTTGGCATTGTGTTCTCTTTGCATGACCAGGAATAAAAAATATTAACCGTTTCTATTTGACAAAAGTGTAAGTATTGGAAAATTCAAACCAATAACAAGGAGTAACTCCAAAGTGGCTATTGCACAAAAACAAATAAGTGTGTTTGATATTAACGAGTTCTACATTTTTATCTAATAAACCTTTATCTATTTCTTACGTGTTATGAATTACGCAGAATTCATTCACAATAAGAAAGATTTCAGAGGATATTCCCAAAAAATTCGACATACTTTCATTTGTCATCTGAATTGCTTAAACAGGTGCTATTTTAATCAAAATCTTTGTTACAACTTTTGAATAAGTAAAGCATTTCGAACGTTGTTTCTATATAAGGGGTAATTTAGGGTGGGGAGGTCTTCTTGAAAATCTTCTTGTGTTATCCTTGGAAGACGCCGAACTTAGACGTTAAGTTTAGTATTCAACCAACTCTTCGTTTTTGAATGATGGGGTTCATAGGCACACACAGGACCTTCTTAAAAACTTTTGGGATCAAAACGTTTATTTCTATTGAAATATGGTATCAAATTTTTAGGTGGAAAGCAATATTTTCGTTATGTATACACTATCTACGTGGCAGAGAAACTAAAGAGTATTATACCTAGAGATATTTTAAAAATAAAATCAATAATGCCGAATCGTTGGGAATGGCTAGGCTTTTTATTTATAAATAAGTTCTGTGTTCTAAGGGTATTTACATTTGTGTGTATTAAGTTCCTGTGTCTCTTATTAGCCAACAATTTTACGACAAAAGTAATAGTTTATCCAAACTCATTTCATATGTTTAAATTTGATAGCAGTTCCACTAGTGAAATATGTAACTAACACCTAGCGCAACAGATCTTCGCAAGCCATGGCTTACCGCCCGGCCGCTGCGTCCCTCTCCTTTGCCCACTACAGGCGTCATGAGCGAGGTGACTACTGGAGGGTGGGACCTGGTCAGCGCCGCGAGCCCTCCAGTCAGTTATGTGGCCTTCACTACTTCTTTTACCAGTAGCTCCTCAATTGGCCCTTCAGTGACTTAACGAGTCCTCGTGCCTGCCCTCCCACTCCCTGTGCCAATACTGGGGATTGAACGCGGGTCCTTCACGTCAGAGACAGGCCTCTACCACTGCGCTACGAAGGTGGTCAATAAAATATTTACTAACTTCATATATACCGGATGAGTCTTCTCGGCCTGTTTCCCGTCGGTTTACAGATGTAAACACTGTCCGCTGCATCGCGTCGTATCATAAATAAATGAATAACAACATTGTAATTATAACTTACAATTACCATTTAAAACCTCAAAATGCATCCTTCAGAGCCATTAAGCATTCTCCTTAATATAACCTGTCTCCAGATAATATTGTGACTTTTGGTGTGGGTGTAAAGTAAAGTAGACAGATGTAGTCGAGATAAAGAAACACTTTTATTTCCGTAAACAGTAACTTTGTACACTCGTTGCAACAACAAGAAAGTCTTTTCCGATTCTCCAACAGCACGGCTCCGAACTCGTAACACAAAGAACTAACTCTTCTCCGTCGGCACAACGCTTCACATCGTCTGTCCGTCTCCGTCGGCACGACTACTCAACGCTTCACATACTGACTTCCTTCTGTCGCACTTTACCGCTACTTATATCTCCCAGGCACTATTCTGGAAGCTTCAGGAACGTTCAGTTATTGCGGCGAGATACAAAGTAGAAGACTCCAGAAGCCTCTATCCTTTTCTCTCTTTCGGCAAGCGCCCCAACAATGCGGCCATTCTCTGTCTCTTTTCTTCGGCTCCTTTGCCGTAGTGCCGACAATAATGCGATGGGTGACACTGCTGTTGTCGGCAATTAGATGCGGCGGGCGCGGTGACAATATTTTAAAGGCTAAAATGACTTATTACTAAGATAATAGTAGGAATTTAGCGGTAGTTTGAAAGCCTTGTAAGTGACGTTTTTTAGTAGGAAGAACACTAAATACTCTTACTTTTTTCATAATACAACCTATCCAACTTCCAACTTTCTGGAAGTCAGAAAATTTAATTTGGTGCGATGGATATCTTCCTTTTATTTTGTTTTTATGCCAGAAATGTCTTATGTTTGTTTTGAATGTGACCCGACAGCAGATATACAATTTTAACATGGAGAATATATAATACCTTCAATCTTCCATGTTTACTGTGGAGGTTAGAAGCTTTTCTTATTAACTCCTTTCGAAAATAAAAAGGAAATACTCGTATATGTTTACTTCTTACTGAGCTACCCAAAATAATCTTCCATATTCCGTGATGGAGTTAAGATATTAATATGAATATCGATTGAGCTTATGTTTGCCAAGTTTTGCAAGTACGTAAGATGCAGGGCTGAGCTTGGAAATTGTATACTTAATGTGACCTTCCCATTATAAATCTGTGTCTACTTGAAGACCTACAAATATATTATTTTTCTTTAATAGGGTATTAATAATTCCATTTTTTGTGACGTGTGACAGTCGACGAGTAACGAATTTAATAACCTTAGTTTTGTCTAAATTTACGACAGTTTTTAATTTAAACATTTTGACACAGATTTGAGGATGGATGAAGTTATGCGAAAAGTTTTGCACTCTATACCATTGCTGCGAAAGTTTATGTAGTGTTTCCCTAACTTCCAAAATTTGAAGAAAAATTTCTTGTTACTGATTATTACACACTTTCCGAAACAATAACCATACTTGGAAACAGATCGCAAGTTTCTCTATATCATCAGTTTTAAAATGTGCTAACAAATGTTTAAAATGCTACAGTTTCAGTGTTATTTTGAAATAGATACAATCAGTTTAGTGAAACAGAGCCGTTCTCGCGCATCGATTGCATATTCTCTACTCGAGTTGCGCGGAGTGATACAAAAGTGTGTTTTCGCAGATCCAGTATAGTTCCTATTACTTGTATAACATGAGAACTCGTATACTTCCATTTCCCAGCTTTGACTTTCAATTGTTGTGATCGTTTATCTCATCTAGCTTGAAAGGGAATATTTAATGTCAAATAAAAAATCTGATGCACTGCATTCACAAGACTTTCTCTACTGATACCCTATCCCCGTGGTGCAACAGTCCTTTCCGAGCCAAGACCTACCGCCCAGCCGTTGCATACCCTACCTCTAACCGCCACAGACGTCTTGGGTGGAGTGCAGTACTGGAGGTGGAACATGGTCGGCGCCCCGGTCGCTCCCGGCTGGTTATGTGGTCTTCGCAACCAGGACGTATTACTTCTTAATCAAGCAGGTTCTCAACCAGCCCCTCAGAGACCCAATGAGGCTTAGTGCACCCCAGATCAAGTCTCCCAGCTGGAGAAAATCCCCACGCCGGTACCGAGAATAGAGTCCGGGTCTCCTGCTCGGTAAGCGGCAGCGCTACCACTGCGATAAGAGACGACTTCTCTACTGACTGTAGTTGAAATTACTCTTACAAACATTTGTTCTTCTTCTCGTATAGCAATAGGAGAATACATAAGGCTTAAGCATAAGTCAAATCTTTAAGAGCTGATTGCTACGTGGTGGCTTTGAAATTCCGTTCTCTTACATAACCAAGAAAAATGAATAACGACTTCCCATTTAAGAAAAGTCTATTGGAGAATTCGAATAAGTAACAAGGAATGCCTCGGAAATAGTTATTTCCATAAAAATTGTATTTGATGTAAATTGTGTACATTAACCAGGTATACACTTTTAGGAGATGCTTTTTTTTTTTTTTTTTTTTTTTTTTTTTTTTTTTTTAACGCTTATGCAAAAGTCATACAGAGGCAATTCCCAGAAAGTTCAAAATAAACGTTTCATTTACTAAGCTAAACATTTACTATCTTAAGCATTTTAGTACAAAAATCCTAAGGGCCATTTTTGAGGAAATGAATATTTTCGAAAAACTACATTTAAGTGGTAATTGCGAGAGAGATTTGTTTCAAAACCTTTGTGTTGCATCTATGGAAGAGGCTGAAGTTTTTTTTTTTTTTTTTTTTTTCTCAGTTATGTTGTTCACAGACACGCGCAAACATACAGTTATGTAGTTTTGCATAGTAGGAAGTCACAAAACATGCATTTCTGATGACATTTCGGTATCAAATTTTGGTTGGAATACGATACTTCCTGTACTTACTGTGCCTAAGTGTGCAGTAGAGAATGAAAAAATAAAAATTCCAAAGGTAAAGATGAAAATCTCTTTTACACTAAATGTTTTGTTTATTGATTAGTAATTCTAATATTAGGAGCTGCATATGTAGCTTTTCCTCGAATACTTAGGAAACGACAGAAGTAGCTGAAGCAGGCAATAGGAATATTTGAGCGACAGTCCGAGGTAACTGCAAACTACCTCCCTTCGGAACGCCTCCCTTACGTTAGCTTTTTTCACCGTCCGCACTGAGAAAGAATTATTTATCACATATTCTCCCTCTGCTACGAGAGGGTGAAGAAGAAATGGAAAGAACAGTTTGATTAATGCATCGAGCAGCCTTTAGCAAGGATTACAAGTGAACGAAAAGAACTGAGAGAGAATAGCTTTCAACTGTTTAGCACTTTCGTGAGAAATAGTGCAGGTGGAGCGGCGTTACATGAGAGGAGTGGCTTGTGACGGCCGTTGCTGCAATGTTGCCAACAGTGATCCGTCATATCACTGACAACACTTGGGTGATTAAAGGAGAAGAAACCTGTTACTCAATTGATTTTCAGCCTACCATTTAAGAAAGAGCTTTCTGGTTTTAGTTGCTGCAGCATACATGAAAAGAATTGTGTGTTAATTCCATTCAATAAAGTACCTTTTTAACATTCACTAAACCAGTAGAAATGTTTACTAAATGTTTACTAAATTATTGAGAAAATTAAAATAAAAGTTATATCCAACAAATTTTCAATTCAATTCATGCAGTTCAAATTATAGAATCGGGCCTATATTGTTAGCAAGCGTTTTTTAAAACTTATTTTATGAAAAAGTTTTAGCTAAATTAGTTTAAATGTGTAGAAATTATAATTATAATTATCATGAACCTTCAATAGAGACTTTTATTTGGTGTCTTTTGCTGCGTATGATAAAGATTCCGAGACTGCGCTGTGACCGAGCGGTTAGAGCATTCGTCTATCATCAAGGTGGCCTGGCTTCGATCCCACGGACCCGCATGTGGTATTTGCGGCGTCTGTGTGGGTTTTATGCGGGTTCTCCGGTTTCCCCAGCACTCATTTCACCAAATTCTCATCATCACCTTTCCATTCATCCACTTCGCCTGCATCTCATATCATCCTCTTCCTCACTCTCGTAGCTGGTGCTGGACTGAATACCCGCTTCCAGGTCTTCCCTCCGTCGCCTCTGACCCTGGGTACTGCCTTGTAAGTCAAAGGGGGTGTAAGTCCTCTATATGGGGAGCATAATTAGATGAAGATAAAGAGGATAAAAATTCCTTCTGAGTATTGTAAAAATATTGTAATAACTGACAATTTAACAAATCTCACTCCTGATACCAGTGCGACAAAATTACAACAATGTCCAGTTACTTTTTATGTCACTTTATTTTTCTTCTAAAACGAAGCACATAACACAGTTGTGTTTTACCTTCAACACTATTTCCAATTCTTCGTCATCTTCAACTCAGAGCTGTCCTTCTCCTAATAACCTCGACACACACTTTTCTTTCTTTAGGTTCTCTCTATCTCAAACAGTTGGCTTTGACGATGCAATCACACCATACTTACTGAAGCTGCTTCACTTCAAGACTGACTTCTACGCGACGTATCCCAAACTGTCTCTGTTGACACAGATCTCTCACGGTGACGACTGTACACAAACACACACTGCTAACAACTGTCCCAGTCAACACTTACAACTCATTCCTGTCAAAACAACAACTACTTCTCTCATCGTCTCACCTCTTTTAGAGACGAGAAAGACGTAGCATGGATCTTTCTCGAAATCGGTCTTTTCTCGAAGCTGCCCCAAATAAGCCGACAGCCAGAAGTCTCGCGAACACTCTGAAACCCCTTTGTCCTGCTGCACTCTTGATTGTTGTCGTTCAGTATTTACAAGCAGTGGTGTGGCCTAGCTTGGCCTTGGCGTTTGAGCCACGCGGCTGCCCGATGTCACAGTATTAATATATTCTTAACAACAGTTTGTACATGAGTAGGCGTAGGCTTTCACGGCCGGTGTTCGAAATTCTAAAAGAGTCTTCCGGGCTGATATGCCGTGGTCTGCTGGAGTAACTTGGTCCAGACGTTTCGTCCACTACTGCGGTGGACATCATCGGTGGCGTGGTCGAAGTCTTCTTGGTGAAGGCACTGTTGCGCAACATCGCAGTAGTGGACGAAACGTCTGGACCAAGTTACTCCAGCAGACCACGGCAAATCAGCCCGGAAGACTCTTTTAGAACAGTTTGTACAGTTTAAAAGCAATCGCTTTAATTTATATTGGAGAAAATTAGGACTCTAATCGCAAGATCAAACCAAATTAGTTTAAACAAGAATTTGGGTAATTCAGTTGTACACATGCAGTTATGCAAAAATAAAAAAATAAAATAAGAATAATTAATGTAAATGTAGAACTGAGTATATGTTAGATTAGAGCTTCTTCGTCTTTTGCTGTTAACTTTCTTTCTTTCTAACCTCTCCGAAGTCAGTGCATAGTTCAGGAAGCAGCTTTATTATGGATCATATGAATAAAAGTAATTGTGTTGTATACATCTTTTGTCGTTTAAATACTGTATTTGGTGAGAGTAAAACTTGGAGGCAGCTGCTTAACTTTAAGTACACAATGAATTGTGATTTGTATGAATATATTTTACAGTTTCATTCTCTGCATATTCTGCATGGCTAGATGCACTCTCACTGAAAACATTAAATTGATTTATTTCCACTTAAAGGTAAATCTAAAGAGTGTCGCGGTTTATGATCTATATGGTGCTCGCTGAAAAATACACGCAATGAGCATTTAAGGAGTTTCAAAAATCTCCATTGCTGTGGGCAAACAAACTCTATAATTGAAAATCAGCATTACTATTTGTGCTTGTTATGTAATACGTTGACTTTAAAATACAGTTACAACTTTATAGCAGAACTTGTTTCTTAGCTAAAATGAAATTAGCATCCTAAGATTCTAGAAAGAATTGGATATGAATGGTCATTCAGTGAATCTGTGAATAATATGGGTATTAAATAATATATTGATATAATTTACCATTTGATCACCTCCGTAGCGCGCCTGCCTCTAGCGCAGAGAACCCGGGTTCAATCACCTGTACCGGTGTGGGGTTTTTCTCCCGCTGGGAGCCTAGCACGGGGTTCACACAGCCTCATTAGGTCCCTGATGGGCCAATTAAAGGAGTTACTTGGTAAAAGAAGTAGTGAGCCCAGGACACGATGGCCGCATAATCGGCTGGGAGGGCTCGGGGCGCTGACCACGTCCCACCCTCCCACCCTGCACCCAACTCATGATACGTGTGGTGGGCAGAGGTTGGAGACGCAACAATCGGGTGGTAAGCCTTGCCCCGCGAAGGGCTGTTGCGTTAGGGGTTACTATTTTACCATTTGTGGCAGTTTGTGTATCTGTGAACAGCAAAACTCAAAAATAAAATGTCAAATATATTCAGCGTTTACCAGGGATGTGGCACGAAGATTTTCAAGAAAATCCTTCTACCCCAAATTCTTTTAACATCAAACAATTTGGGTTATTTTTTTAATTACTCAAAAATGGCCTGTAAAAGCTCTGAACAGAATACCACATATTTAACACATCGGCGTGACTAATTCTGAATGGACTTTACATAACCTTGTACAACTAGTTAACCTCTACAGATAAAAACTTCCTGCATCAAACATTTATTGTTTGCTAAATTACGCAATCTATTTTTTAAAAAAACATATTTCGCAATTAATTGTTTCAGGAATACTCACTGTTATTCCTTTTAATTCTCAAAAACAAGTAGAAGTTCTTTTGAGCGATAAGTCAAACATTGCCGTTGTCAGAATCAGCCTTTAGTGACACATATTTTTAAAGCTTTGACTCGCTTCAACCTTCTGTATACCTCATGTACCTACAAGAAATGTATACTGGCACCGTTTACCTCCATTAACATTGAAACATGTTTCTAAGAATTGTTTGTGAAATAATGGATTTCTCTAATCGATGTTCAACTTGAGATGCGTTAAACTTGAATTATTTTCATCACCATATTACTGTATGTTCTTGCTATGCAAAATGACATGTTATTAATGAAGAATGAGAAAAACTCCAAACTCGAGAATACAGGTTGATATCATATTGATTGTATGAAACTGTCTGGCGTATACAGAGACTATCAAAACCACTAAAGCTACCTTTGAAACAGTTTGTCATATGAACGTGTTGTTGCAGGACAACATGCTGCCAACTGGCGAGAAGGCTCAGGAAGGATTTTCCATCACGCTTGACAAAGTTGACCGTCATCAGGCAGGTGTCTACCAGTGCACTGCGTCCAACGGTGTCGGCGATCCTGTCACGGTTGACATGCAACTAGATGTCCTCTGTAAGTACATCATCATACTGTTTCTGTGGTTCAAATTCATCATAGCAGTAGAGATTCTGATTCCCTTCAAACTCCACAGTCTCCTTCTAGTTCTATTCAGAACTCGTTAACTAAAACATTGTCGACAAAAATTATCAAAGGACTAAAGAAAACAATGATGTTATTCACTTTAACAAGGCGTACTTATCACATATCACAAAATATTTTGTAAATGTATATACAGCCTTTTATAATAAATACGCTAAATATAGAGTAATGATACATAATTTATAACATTAAAAAATACAAAGTGATACACATACAATCTATTGGAACATATAATTTAAGTATACATGATAAACTACATATTGAACATTTGAAGTAAAAATAGCTGTCTTACCATGTACATACAACGAGACTTCAAATACCATCAAAATGAAACATGAAAAACATGCAGCACTGAAAAAGGAAATACTTTACATACCTCATAAATGACAAAATGACAAAAAGTCAACACAAAAGACTGTCATTATGCTTCTCATAGACTGGTAACATTAGAGTTCTGATGTATTCTTAGGCGTAGCGAATGACCTTGCAAGGATCTGCGCAAGTGCCGTCATGCAAATTGATGGTGGGGGTAATGTCTTTATTTCTTACTTGAAATAAACAAGAGACTGCTGATATTGTAAGAGGGCACTGTACTTAAACACGCACTGTCCGACGATGTTCACTGTACAGAAGTGGAGAGATCCTAATCTAACGCTCCACATAAATCACTGCGCAACTTTAAGCGGTTCGCAATATCTAACAATACTCCTATACACCTATTTGGAGTATTTCGCAATTCTTTGAGTTGCAACACTACTTTACAAGGTGGTGTTGCAGATACGATTACAGGTTGTTTCTTGTGAAATTTGTGAGAAGCTGTATGTATCAGTGGCACTAGGGAGGTGGCTACAAAACCGATTTACACGCTCCGTGGTTTCTGTCTTTCGTTACCTTTTGTTCCCACCAACAGATGGAGACAGCCGTACATCACGTGACTACAACATAGCCGTTGCGTGTTTATGCAGTGACGGTGCGTTATTAATTAATGGCCGCGCGTTAGAAACAATGCACGGCTGGCCTCGTTGTTTTAACATTTTCCGCTCAATTCCGGTTCCGGTGTTGAATCGCGAGGGAACTACAAATGAGAACCAGAGAAAGGATAGATGCTGCAATAAAAAAAAGTTTGTTTTTTACATTTAGTGTGCAATGGAAAGCGGTGTATAATGTTGTAGGAAGGAAATTATAAACACGCATTTTAATTTCATTAGATGAGCTATATTTTATATGGTATATCATATCTTATAGAATTGGATTTGAAGGCTGAGACTAAAATGTTTCACAGAGCTTGAAACCCGAATAGTACTATAGTTCCTAGTTCTCGCATTGCACTTAAATTTGTAGAAGAACAATTACAATTTGATCATACAAGATCTTGGGTCTCTTAAAGCGTGAGCTTGACATGCGGAGCAAGTTTTCCCCTTTAGATTGTAATCCCTTCAAAGGCGTGTCCTGTACTAGCTGATAAGGTATGGTTACTGATCACAATAAGAGGTCTGTGTGACAAATTGAATGTACTGACTCTCTGGTTTACCCAGTACGGTCCTGAGCGTAGACATATTTCGCTTCTGTGCCATTTTGTAAACTTTGTTGTGATTATTGGCCTATTTACCAAAAGGAGCAGCTTGATCCGCGGTCTAAAGAACCAATGAAATGGTCAGGTCTTCCTGCAACGATAATGTGACATAGACGCGAGGTGCAGTGACATTTTCTTTGGCACTCTTTGTATCATTGTGAAATTTATTTGTTGAAACAGCGAGCAGATGTACGCGATAGAGAGAGAGAGAGAGGGGGGGTGGGGAAGTGGGTGGAATGGATAGGACTTTCTCGTCAGCTATAGTCGGGGTGAACACGAGTGAGTGCAGGTAGACTAGAATACTGCTCTGAGTCACATGACCTTCCAGCGCCAGTGATTGAAAATGACAAAGACAGTGTACTACCTCTATCTTTCACTGCAAGTGGCTCCCGACTCCACAACGAGGGAGAAATTACTTTGGGATTGACACAAGCTCCTGTCGGCAACTTCGGGAGGCCCGTCATTTACATAATCAATCATCGCTGACCTAAGTTTTGTATTCCTGAACTTATTGGTCCACAAGATCAGGAGCGTGTGTCTTTCACAGTAGCAAGCAAAATACGAGCAGAAAGAGCGATTGTAACACCACTGAGTTGCGAAAAGCGAATGCAACTTATGTTTGAGCACCATCATCGTCATTCTACTTTTGCGGGTGGGGATTGGAGGTAATTTCTATACAGAATCACAGCCATCGTTTAATTGAAACGTATAGAGAATTATTTTAAAAATATTTGCATAGCCTTTCGCCATATTTGCTCACTTTTCTCCACTTTGCGCGATATATACTCTTAACAAATGATAGGTCCAACTTTTAATGTCACTTTATTTCCCTTAAATCTGAATCGCAATTCACAAATCAGAAATGCAACTCAACTGTTCTGTTCTGTTCTAACCTTGACACAAGCTACTGAATTATGCACAGCAGACTCTGGTAATTCTACTAACGTACTCACCAATTGACTGACTTCTTCGTTCATGCCAATTGCTTATATGACGGATAATTACATCCTAGCGATTTTTCTGGAAATCGACGTTTCGCGAAGCTTCTCGTAAAAAGCTCTCTACTCGAAGCTTCCCGAATGTCTGGAAACGGTGTTTTTCTTACCCGCTATTATCACTCATGTGTAGCAACATAGTGACGTGCGGTAGCTGACCTTGATCCTCAAGAAATATCGGTGTGACGTCATCCCCATATATAAGGATACAGGCAGCAACAGATTGAGATTTAATTTTAGAGCTACGATTATGAGTCAGTCAGTGTGTCAGTAAGTGTGAGCCAGCTGTACGTGTGTGTCGTCGTGAAAGTCACTTCGGTGCTTCGAAAGATCAACGAGCGTCGGGTGACTGCAACGCTGTAACTTAGTTTGTGAGTGACAGAAAGTGAAGAAAGACACTGAAAGGACAGAGCGAGGTAATGAGAAGTACAGTTGTTATAGCATGAAGACCGTGTTAATGATAAGGAAACTGTGCATTTGTGATAAAATTTTAGAAGGTGATAATTTGATAGAAAGTAACCGGACTGATTTTGCCGTTTTGTTGCAGTATACTTTATTTTAGAAACCTGTATAGAGCATATTGTGTCTTCATATTAAGTGCCAAAATTCACATTAAAGATTGAATGTTCGGCATCAATCATGCATGTAGATTTCATTCGCGGTATATGAAATCCATCTAAAATTGACAAACACAGTATCTACCAAAAGTTTAAGGACACTTGCATATTTCACCGAAATACATCCTGTCCTAAAACTATTTTGTGCAGGGACCTTATGCTTGGTTAAAAAAAATCTTATTAAAAGGTTTATTTAAAAAAAATCTGATGTGTTGCACTCACATGACTTTCTCTACCCTTGTACTAACCATTCTTAGAAACTCTTATTCCTATGTCTTCTTCGTGTTATTTAAAATAAGCATCTGTACAAATTAGCTTATTTTCCTTGTAGGTGCAAGAGAATATGGAAATACAGTAGTCAAATCTTTTAAACCTTTGAGATCCCATTCTCTTTGCACGCTTAACATATAAAAAATATACAACGTTGTTCTATATCACGAAAGATTTAAGTTTTCCGAAACCGACACAACTAACAAGGAACATCTCCGAAATGTCTCACTCTACCAAAAAAAAAAAAAAAAAAAAAAAAAAACCACATAAATTGTGTGTTTTAGCGAGATCTACATCTTTTGTATAATAAGATTTTATCTATCTCTTACGCTTTACAGGTTATTCAAAATTCATCCAGAGTAAGCAGGACTATAGTCAGAAAATTCAAGATATACATTTCATTTGTCATAAAAATATCTCAAATATATGGCATTTTAATCAAAATCATTAGAGCCATTTTCAAGAAAATCAAAATTGTCCATATAAAGGGTAATTTAAGGTGGGGCTATTTTCTTCAATATCTTGGTGTCGCATTCTTGAAAGAGACTAAACTTAAACTTGATTTTAACCGACTTTTCATTCTTGAGTTATGCTGTCCACAGGCTTGACTCTCTCTCTCTCTCTCTCTCTCTCTCTCTCTCTCTCTCTCTCACACACACACACACACACACACACACACACACACACACACGAACCTTTTTTCTAAAAATCTTTTTTTTTATTCAGGGGTTCTCAAAACATATTTCCAGTGAAATCTCGACATCGAATTTTTGGGTGGAACACAATATTTCTTCTACTTACCAGTAGAGAAAGTAATAATTATGCAAATATCATTACTCTTAAAAAAGTTATGATCTGTTTTAGTTTTAGAAAAACCGAAAAAAATACCATTTTGAAGCCTTTGTGGAGATATGACCATGAAAATACACGGGAAATTAATTTTATTTTTCTGCGAAGGGAAAGCACATATGTGAGGAATATTTATAAATACGAGATTCCTATCATATATGGTTTATAAACAGCTGACAATGTTTATACCTTTAAAAAATTGGAGAACCTGTACTACGATTTGACTGAGACACTTTCAGTTTTAGTTAAATGTCCCCAAATAGAACTTTTTCGGATCGTATTTAAGACTTCAGAGTGTTTTATTTCTGTGACAGGAATAGGTATGACCTTCCAACTTGCACTTATTCATCTAAACAAAAAATTTCATTTTTTCATTAATTCCTTCAAGTTGATGAATTATAAGAGTGAGTACTCAGAGGGAAGCACAAATGATTTAAAAGAGAAATGCCGGCTAAAAATAGGGGTTGATGATGATATGAGGGTGATGTCAGCCGTCACAGTGAATGACAGTCACTTGACAGACACTGGCACTGTGTTAGCATATGAATGAAGAGCTGCCGAGAAACAGTTACGCGCTGAATATTTCTGTTTGTGAATTGTCACAGCAAAGAACGCCCGACATGGAAACCGTTTTTAAAGTGAAGCACGAAACTTTGAGAACCAAATGAGAAGAAAAAAAATTTAAGCACTCCAAACCAGAACTGCTCGCTTCTCCTCTGTCCCCCTTCATTGGCTGCTGCTTTGAAGTTCAAATGTCGACAAAAGTATGAGAGCCAATGTCGGATGTTCTTTACCATTTCACTCCATCAATAAGATTAATTATTTCCGAGGCAATAGTTTACCCATCTCTCAGATTCATTCCAAGCATATTGATATATTTTAAGACATAAAAAAGAACGCTTATTCAGAACGCGGTTGCTACGAATACATTAGTGCTGTTGATGCACTAGACAGTTAAAGAAAATATCATTTGTCATGTTGTTGCCACATTGCTCACGGTACCTCGAATAATACCTTATTTCTCCTTACGTGTCGCATCCCTGAAAGATATTAAAGTTAGATACAAACTTTGATTTTTAACCAACTTCTCGTTTTTGAGTTACGCTGTTCCCAGACACACACACACACACACACACACACACACACACACACACACACACACACACACACACACACACACACACACACACACAGACACACATACATACACGCGAACCTTCTAAAAATTCATTTTGGATTCAGCGGTCCTTAAAACATATATTTCCGGTGAAATCTTAGACATCAAAATTTTGGGTCGAATACAGTACTTCCCCTTAAGATCCGTTCATCAGAACAATGACAGTGCAAGCGTGAAAGAAAAGCAAAATACAAAAATAGGTATGTTCAGAAGCGAGGCATTGTTTTCCTAGAGCTTAAAGGAATTTCTTTTGTGAACGTAGCATGATTTCAACAAGACTGTATTACAACACCACTAGAACATGTTGTAGTTGTGCAGAGGTTTTTAAGAAGTCTCTGAGCACAGGGTTAGAATAATCAGCTGTATGTGTGTGTGTGTGTGCGTGTGTGTGTGTGTGTGAGAGAGAGAGAGAGAGAGAAATAGAGAAAGAGAGAGAGCTTTCCTGTCGTTATTCGAAGAGATTTATTCGTCTTCCACAAAGCCTTAAAGAATAAAATGACAGAACTCAGCGAGAAGTTATTAGTGAAGCTGAAATACTTAATTGGTTTCACGATCTGCATAGAAGATCGTTTGCCAGAGATAACTATACAAGTTGTCAACTACGAACAACTCTCCATGATTCTATTCCACGAAAACTGGAAACAGAAAAATTATTGCCCGTGTATAAAATGTAACATTTCACCAGCCAGATTAACCTGCCGTTAATGCAGACATTTTTGGCAAATCTGGCAAGTGTAGTGCATGAGGAAGCAATTAGAACTTTTACTTATTGATTTTGGCCATTGCGATAATGGATGTGTGATAACTGTTGTATTATCTTGATGAGAGAAAGTTTTCTTTTTTGCCAATTGTGAACATTTTTGCTGGATTTCATCACTCAAATACTGCAACAAGTTTGCATAACTTGCCATTCATTTATTTTCCTTTCTGGAGGTAATCAATGAACAGTATCCCAAAGACTGCCTGAAGATGGAACTGTCTTGCCCTTCTTTTGAAGCGACTCGCCCCTTCCAATCCACTGTTTCGATTGTTCCTTTGTCTCAGTGTGAACTGATGACGCGTTTCATCCATGGTTCCAAACACGTTAGGCTCAACTGCAAAAGCCACCAGCGTCCATAGGCACTTAAGGTAATTTACTGCAGAGCAACGCCATTCAACGCAATGCTAACTGCGTGTCAGTTACTTAACGCTGGTTGCCCCGTTCAAGATAAATCCCTAGAAATGGAAATTGTGAATTTGTAATGGTTAGAGGAAACTCTGTATATGTATCGCATAAAGAGTTATAGAAGGTTGACTATGTAAACCAGTTTACTGGTTTCAAAAACATTGGAATTCATGGAGATAATCTTTCATATTTAATTGAAATGTTGCTGATACAGAGGTGTGAAGTTGTTTGTAACAACGGTCAAATAAAGCGTTAATAGCAGCAGAGAACCCATTGAAACACAGATGTGTTTAGCTGTGGTACTCAGGAAGCAAGCGTGTCACGCAGAATATTCAATTATTGTCGATTCTCATTATCTTAATATTTCCGACATGCAGTGACAATTAACTTTGCGTAAAATGTGCCAGAAATCTCATAAATAACCACACGCAACACGTGTACATGCCCCTCACCTTAATGTGTGTAGTGCATAGCATATAATTAATGCCATTAAAATGGGCATGGCGATGGTGGCAAATTAGCGCGTTTAGAAAACCGCCTCAGCTGGTCACAACAGTGTGCACCGTAAAACTTGCCATGAATATTTAATTGGTATCGTGCGTTGCCCGTTATGAGAGTATCGTGTGTTCAGGCCCCATAAAAATGGTTTTCCCGCTGTATTCATTTCAATTTCTATGTCCGGGAATGGTATTTTACCCCAGCGCGATAAGCGTACTGGCGGTAAATGGGTCAGATTGCATCGCTTTTCATGACTCACCTGTTTTGTACTTAACTGCGGCGTTACTGCACCCTGTTCCCTCTAGTTGCATCCTGAAAATTGCAAACCTCCATGTTCTAAAGCATCCCACTTTAAACGAACTATACTGCAGCGGTAATTGTTTTAAACTTTATAGCACCGGATTATCAGATTATCTTAAAGTAAGTACTCCGGCGGTACTTAATTAGATACTAAGGTACATAAATAAGTTAATTAATATAACTATTAATTACCTACTTGAATTCAAGGTGTGTAATGAGGATATATTGACCTCTGTTATTTCAACTGAGCTTAGGAGGCAAATAATTAACCGTAGTACAGCCATGGAAAAAATGTTGAGCACATTAGGAGAGCAGAATATTTCTAAATCGCACGTCGTATTGCAGCGCAGTTTACACAAGTCGATATTCCTAACATGCAGCTGCGTTTACTGAAAGTCTCTGTTATATTTGTTGTCTATCAGACACACAAATAGGCTGTTTCCTTGAATCACTATTATTATTATTATTATTATTATTATTATTATTATTATTATTATTATTATTATTATTATTATTATTATTATTATTATTATTATTATTATTATTATTATTATTATTATTATTATTATTATTATTATTATTATTATTATTATTATTATTATTATTATTATTATTATTATTATTATTATTATTATTATTATTATTATTATTATTATTATTATTATTATTATTATTATTATTATTAATAATAATATTAATATTATTACTATTATTATTAATAATATTAATATTATTATTATTATTATTATTATTATTATTATTATTATTATTATTATTAATTTTGTTGTTTAATAACGTCGCCGGTGTGCCGGAAGTTCGTCGCGCAGGAGTTCTTTTACATGCCAGTAAATCTACTGACTAGGAGCTGTCACACTTAAAAACCATCGGTCTGGACCGGGTATGAACCCGCGGCCTTGGGATAAGTAGGCCAGCGTCTAACCAACTGAGCCACCCAGACCGACTTTTCCATACCTGTACATTATATTCCATTTTATAATTATCTTACTCTGCTTCACGTTGGTACCGTGTCCAGAGGACAATTAACTCTACTCAATCTCTTTAAGGAAATAGAAAGGCCGGATAAATATTATGACGACCCCAGCTCAGAAAATGGACAAAAGATTTGGAACATCGGAGGAACTGAAACTAGCTGTTTGGAACGTAAGAGGTATATGCCACAAAGAAGACGAATTACAGAAAGAACTTAAACAAGCAGATGTTGATATAGCAATCATCCCAGAAACGAAAAAGAAATTAAAGGGATCTGTAGAGTTGGAAGATTATATAATTTTATACAGTGAAGTCTCACAAAACAAGAGAGCATCGGCAGGAATTGCAACACTATTGAAGAAAAAATGGAAAACAAAAATACAGAGTTACGAATTTATTAATGAACGTATAATGAAACTGAGATATAAAACACCCAGAAGGCCAATGACAATAATAGGATGCTATGCTCCAGAGGAAGGGAAATTAGAAGATACAATTAAATTCTATGATCAGCTACAAACTACATTGGACAAATCAAATAAAAATGATTATACAATCATAGCAGGAGATTTAAATGCTAGAATAGGTAATATTCCAATTTCAAACATAATAGGAACAAATGGAGAACCTACAATCAATACCAATGGAAATATATTAAGAAACTTTGTATCATATAACACATTGAAAATTACAAATACATTCTTCCGCCACAAAGACATACATAAATATACCTGGAGTGCTAGAGGTGGACGTACAATCATAGATTATGTCATCGTAAATGAAAAAGTATCAGAATTAGTGGAAGATACACGAGTATTTAGAGGATATGATGTAGGTACAGACCACTTCCTATTAATTTCAAGAATTTCAATACCATCTAGGTGGAAAAAAATTAAGACACATAAATGAACCAAAAAAAAAAATTTAATTTCACCTTCTTCAAGAAGAAAGTATATTACAACTATATCAGAAGCGTCTCGATCAATATGTTGATGAAAACCCAATAAATAATAATATAAATTTAGAATGGGAAGAAATTAAACGTATAACTATAAAGGCTGCATCAGAAGTATTGGGCAAGAGGACTAAAAGGTATAAAAATAGAGGACTTAAAGTTTGGAATGAAGAAATTGCGAACATAATAAATTAAAAAAAAGCATATCTACAGTTCCTAAATAATCAAACACCAGAGAACCGTACAGAATATAAGAGGTTAAATGCTATAGCCAAACGTAAAATAAGGGAAATAAAGCGATAAAGTTGGGATAAATATGTGAACAACTTACAGCATGACCTTCATGGACGACATGAAAAAGTATATAAAGTCCTAAAACAGTTAAATGAGAATGAAAAAGATAAACTGCAACATAATCCAATCAAGACTGAAGAATGGAACAAATATTATAAGAAATTATGGACTGATTCAGACGAAGATAAATTAGTAACAACATATGCTAATGAATATGTAGATATAATAAGTGCAGATGAACTAAAAGAAACTTTAAAAAATTTCAAAAACAAAAAAAGTCCAGGAACTGATGGTTTGAATATGGAACTATTTAAATCTGCGTCGGTTAAATTATTCCAGACTATACTTTTGAATTTCATCAATATATGTTGGAAAAATGGGCATTTACCAGAGGAATGGAATATTGCATTGATATGTCCGATTTTTAAAAAGGGAGGCCGAACTGAATGTGATAATTATAGAGCAATCAATCTTTTGAACTCAGGTTACAAGATCTATGCAAAATTCATAACACAAAGAATTGCTCCAATCTCAGAAACTAAATTGCATGATTCACAAAATGCATTTAGAAAAGGGTGTTCCTGCAATGATTGTATCTTCACAATAACACAGATTATGGAGAAACGACGAGAATATAATATGCCAATTCTAATAGCTTTTATAGACTATGTAAAAGCTTTTGATAAAGTAAAAAGAAATCTGCTATGGGAAATAATGATTAAAAATGGATTTCCTCAACATTTAGTAAGAACAGTACAAAGTATTATATAAATACAAAATTTAAATTGGAGAAATCCATAGAAAAAGATAACCTAGTAGAGATTAATTTAGGACTAAGACAGGGGTGTCCATTGTCACCTACCCTATTTAATATTATATATAGTTGTACGATGGCAAACTATGCTCAGAACACATTTTAAAATAAAGGGGAGAAATGTTGACACATTGCTGTTTGCTGATGACCAGATTTTAATTGCGGAGACGGAAGATAACTTACAAAGAGCCATACATGAATTAAATAATATTACAAGAGAATATAATCTTCAAATTTCATATGAAAAAATAAAAATAATGGCTTTTATAGGAAGAAACCATTTAAGAGCAAAAATTTGCATAAATGATAAACCCATCCAACAACAAAGTGATTTTAATTATCTTGGCTATATTGTGTCATATACCAGCAATAGAGATATACAAAACAAAATAAACAAATTCCAAACAATATGTGGCACAATAAAAAGAACTTTTAAAAATTGTAATCGTCAAACTTTGTTAAAATTGTATAAAATAATGGCGATCCCAACCCTGCTTTATGGGTGTGAAAACTGGGTCTTGACTATCTCACAACAGAAGAAAGTGGAGGCTGCTGAGATGAAATTTGTGAGACAGGTGGCAGGTTATAGACTCATAGACAAGAAAAGAAACGAGGATATTAGAAGAGAATTGGAAATTCAGAGTCTGAATGAAACAATCATTGCATACAGGCAAAAATGGCAAGATCATGTGCAGAGAATGACCGAAGACCGTACACCACAAATAGTGCACAAGTATAAACCTGTAGGTAGAAGAAATGTTGGCAGGCCACGAATGAGATGGTCCGATCAATTTCCTTGAAGTCGGAACGAGCCACGAGGCTTATACCGTGATGATGATGATGATGATGATGATGATGATGATGATGATGATGATGACGATGATGATGATGATGATGATGATGATGATGATGATGATGATGATGATGATGATGATGATGATGAATTACCGAGCTGAAATACCCATCGTTGCCTATGGTTTGACGTTTTGTCCCTAAAACTTTAGAACTTGAGTTGTATTTGCCCAACAGCCTTGTTTCTTTGCAGACATTTAAAAATATTGCTTAACACACTTAAACAAATGTTTAATTAAAACTCTTAGGATACTATAAGAAATAAAGATAAACTAAATAGATCAAAACTCCGGGAAGACACTATGCGAAAGAACTGTTAAACAACCACAAATACCTCAGGAAGAAAAGCGAGTAGAGAAAACCATTATGTCGATAATATAGAAAACTGCATGAATTATTTGGAGAAGAGTGAAAAGAGAAATACATGTGAATGTGTTACGCAAAAGAAAAACTAGTAGAGAGAACCAAGTGAATGTAATCAGTTGCATAGTAAAATGAATAGCACAAAAACCTTCTCTGTGAAGAAATACTTAGCTATGCCAAGTTTCAATTTTAATTATAGTATTCCGTGTTGCCAAAAATTTTAGCGAAATTACTTTTATCCTGTTTCTGTCCACAAATAATTTACCTGTACATGCACTGATTTATAAAGAAATTGGGCCTATCTAAGTTGGGTGTTTCCCTTGTCGGAATATACTCCGATATTGTATGTATCGAGAATATTGCGTATGAATGAGAGTTTGCGTGTGTGCTTCGATTATTTAATAACCAATTAGCCTACATCAGCACTGTTGCTCGAGAAATACCAGGATACATGTCATTATATCTGACACATTTATCATAATAATGATGATAAATTAGGATATGTGTCACAAAGCTCACGTGAAGAAAAAAGCTTTTATCCACTATTATAATAATCAGTGATGCTTTATTTTGTAGTTACTAGGCAACAAAAGCTATACTATACTTCATCATAGAGTAGGCCATGCAATCTGTTAATTGGATGTAATGGCTGTGTTTCCTTTATGTAAGGTTGTCTCGGGTAAATACCATATTTTCAAACCCCCTGCTGTTAACGCACCTGAAAGATACTCTGTAATAACACAGAGAGGGCTCACGAAGGAAACAAGCTATAGTTATCGAAGCAAATGATAGTATATCAATAAAGGAATATATTTTTTCAGTAGGTAAACTGATTCCAAACATCCGATTTGTATCACAGATGATAGAGTATGCTTGCTCCTGGCAAATAAAATGATAGCAGAGAAGCGTAGTGCTATCATTACAAGATATTGTTTTCGACAGTGCTGTGTTAATTCAACTACATCAATAAACTTTCCTTGATTTTTCTGGAAGTATATTAATGGTTACATCTTGGATTGCTTTCAAAATTTTTCCTTCTACACTTATTTATATTTAAAATTCACACATGAAACTAGCATCCAAAATTGCAGGGTATAACTTCTTCTTCTTCTTCGTCTTCTTCTTCTTCTTCTTCTTCTTCTTCTTCTTCTTCTCCTTCTCCTCCTCCTCCTCCTCCTCCTCCTCCTTCTTCTTCTTCTTCTTCTTCTTCTTCTTCTTCTTCTTCTTCTTCTTCTTCTTCTTCTTCTTCTCCTTCTCCTTCTCCTTTGACTTGATCTTGTGCCTTGCTTCTCCATGTTCTCACAGGTATTGCATTCAGATCGTCTTTCATGTCATTAAAGAATCTAACAACAATGTTTGCAGAATGTCTTGTGTATTTTTGTTTCCAAAGCCCACATTACTCTTTCTATAAACATATCGATTCTGTAATATATACGTTTCATTAAAGATACTCATAATATAACATATACTAAAGCGCGTTCCACCCTTAGAAGACAGTACACGTTAAATGGAGCGCAGTATTGCAACATACTAGTTGCCAATCTTTCTCCGCGCGCGATCCCGAGGTGGCCGAGTCCTGTACTTAGTCCTTCAATTGCTGCTTGACGGACATTTTTAACTCTGGTATCCCTCCATGCCTTTGTTACTGTATGACCTAAATTTACAAATGACTCGTCTGTATAAACAACCGATTTCCCCTGGTCCCTAAACATTTTTACGTCTTTTAGATATTTATGTCGCCATCTGATGGTATCGATGTCGTGTCTTTCTATTAGTATGCACTTGTTACCCCTTCTTTTATATTCGGACCCCAAATCATGTAAGAACCGACTAAGAGTGGCCCTTGAGAAATTTGGTAGGGTCTCATCACTGTTGAACCGTGACAAAATTATATTCAGCGTGGGTTGAATATTTGCAAACAGTAAAGAATGAACAATTCGCCGCACTCCACGTTGCACTATTCACTACACACTTCTTTTTTCCCGCCCTTTTTGCTTTCTTTTTCGATGGCGTTCTTAGAGGTCCTTTCATTACTTCCTTTTTAATCCTATACACTACTGCTTCTGAACACCCGATAGCCTTAGCAGTTTCTTTTACTGCCTTACTTACATGCATTTTACTTCAAAACTAATCTAACACCTTCATAATTATTTGGCGTTCCTTACTTCTTAATTTACCAATATATCGTCTCTTTCTAGCTTCCCCCTCCATAACTACAAATATTTACGAAACTATTAAACAAATAACGCAATAACAGCTCATAGATTCCACACAGTTACACACCGACTTCTGTCGAACTAATGCTAGTGCTGCTCCTTATACTATCTTCTGCGTCAGGCCTGGCGCGAGAAGACGCTGAATAGATAAATACCTTTCGTTTGCCCTACTCGATGAAAGAAAGAAGTTACAGCCTTTTGGTTTATTTTAAAAACTTTTTCCAACCTTCGTCAACATTTTTTCTCGCTGGTTCCCTGATGTAACCTCAATAACAAAAAAGTTTTACACTGCGTAACTTTTGCAGTGCACGGGTATACAATTTTCCGAAAACATTTAATTTAAAAAATTGTAACACTTAACAGAGTAAACATAGAGAATTCAAAGTGGGCAGGTAGTAGCACTATGGTCTACTCTACCTAAGAACAAAATATAGACGCCTTCTAGCAGTTTGTTAGTTAGTGCGTGATGAGTATAGAAACAGCAAATATCGGACTTCTATTGAAAAAAAAAATGTTTTTGAAGAAATATGGGCCTATAGAAATGACTCTAAAAAGGATATAAACTAACAGAGAAAAAAATTCTGTGTGGGATAATGTGTTCAAGCCTGAAATTTATAACAACTGAATATTTATACCATGCTATTCAGAACCTGGCAACAGCGCGAAGGTAGAAAAGGACGAGGCTAATGGCAACTTGTATGCGCTAGATAGAGACAGATATATCCCATTTAACTCCATACTGTCTTCTAAGAGTAGAACAAGGGGTTTTTTTTATAGAACACTCTTAACGAAGATAAAATATCGAGATAAGACATTGCAAGATTAGAATTAGTATCTCGCGGCTCTTAGAACCGTGGTCGTGTTCTCACTTGAGTCTATCACTACTAAATCTCTACTTTTGTAACTAGTACCCTATTCTGCAGATAACAAGACTACAATATTTTTGCTAGTAAACGTGTGAGACTCAACTTTGAGTGTGAGACTAAAGCAATTTGATAAATTTAACGAAAAATCGTACTGTATAAGTGGATTGGTTTCTAACTAAACAAAAGGAGTCGTGAATGTAATGATTTAATGTTTTTAGACCAAGCAGAATGGCTCAGGTGGGAGTATCTGTCACCCGCATTCTGGAGGTCGTAGGTTCGATTCCCGTGGTTGACCCATGGGTTTTGTAGGGGTTCCCCAGCTCGCTAGACGTATGCCGTTAAAGATGCTTGCACACTTGGAATTCCCTGTCCCGGCCGTGCAGGAAGGAAGCCGGTTGTGCGAGTCGCTTATAGATGTTACAACCTCTAACTGTTAAGTCCCCTACCCTGTGCTGTGGTCTCTTCTCAACTCCTGCTACCCTTAGTAGGCCCTCACCTCAGCCCTCCCTTCCTTGGGGCATCCTGCCAGGAACATAAACACGAAAGATCTTCCATAGGTGCCAATTCCCCCACCGAACTTTGTCATAGAGTTATTTGTCTTTTTAAAAGAGGGACAAATAATTTTCATAGTTTATACTCCTTATAATATACGTGTAGAGTGACTACTACGAATGTATTCTGCCATCCCTCCCCTGAACATATGAAAAAATTGATAATCAGGAAGAAGGTTTCAACTCTAGCTTGAAATAAAACCTGAACCAACGAAACTCTTGTGTTGAAGGGAATGAGCCCATAACATTTTAATTAAGATTTTGTACGCGGAACGCCTCAATCTCCATCCATGTTTATGAACGTAGACGTAACACATATTTGTTTACATTTGCTCATTAACGATGCCGAAAGATAATATTTTGCAAATTTACCTAGATGTTATTACGGGCGGGATCCAGTGTGAGTTTAAACCCTCTCGGTTTATTGCTCCAATTTTCATCCTGAAGAATGGAGGTAATTTTATAAGTAGCTTTTTCAACCCAATAATACATTTAAGCAGCCAGTAGTGTTTTTTGTGTGGATAAATGTGTTACCACAAATCACCACAGGTATTTCAATGAAGTGAGTTCATTTAATCTTTTACTTACACAATGAAAATGAGACCTATTTTCTGCTAACATTTTATTTTTTTGACCGAAACTGATTCTTCCTACTTACAAAGTGGTGTTTATTTCTCTCTAAATCTGTTATTATTCGCTGTTTATAGTTTAGAATACGATGTCCCTTAGGTTCGAATGCTCACTGTGAAACTACTAAATTTGTGTTAAAGCATGGGGTGGGCCCACAGAATATAAACGGTGATTACTGTTTATGAGTTTTGACCAAGTTTTGCGAAGTTTTTTCAGTTTAATATTTTAATTAGCACACAGTATAAATATGGGTGTTTTCTGCAAACTTTAACTCCATCTTATTTATTTATTTAATTACTTATTAATGTTCATTTATTTGTTTGTTTAGAGTTATTTACTTATTTACTTGTTTATGTGTTTGTTTATTGATTTGTTGCTGGAACTGATTCTTTCGACTTTGTGGTATTTATTTGTGCCTCTAAAATGGTTACTACCTGGTCTCTGTTTATAGTTCAGAAGACGATGTCCCTTACTTTCGAATCCTCACTATGATGCTTTTAAATTTGTGATAAAGCATGGACTGGGCCCACAAAAAATAAACAGTGATTGATGTTTGTGTGTTGACCCTATTTTACGTTTACGCAAGGAAGAAAAAGATATCGATGAAATCTCTTGTGGCTTCATTTAATTTAAATTGTAAGAACAATAAGTTTAATCAAACTTGTGAAGAGGCGTTCAGTGTTATAAGTTAAAGTTTCATGCAGCCTTATTTAACTTTGCTAAAATTACTTCAGGTTAAAAGTTATCATGAACATAGGGACCAGAAGTGTCAATTTCACATTCCTGAGTGTAAGGTATGAGTGAGTAAAATCAGTTTGTTCTTTAAGCTGCACTCGTACCAACCCGCACACCTTACCTTGTTCTTCGTGTAGTCGGCTAAAGGAATCTGGCTTGGGTTTGCTGAAATGAAAGCAAAACTTCATTGTGTATCTTTGCTTCAAGTTATGTTTCGTGTTAACTTGGCAGGCGACAACGGGCACAGCTGTATACTTTCACTAATGTGTTCTACAAAATCTCGTTACTGCAACTGAAACTTGCACTACTCTTACAAGGCATTTCATTTTGAAACGTTTACACTCGACACTGTCGTCCCTTACAGGAAATCGATGCTGCCTTACAAAGATGCACAGCCGTTATACAAGTTTCTCATTTTATAACAAGGTTTACTTACTCTACTAATTGCCTATAGTAGGTAGAGCAAGTGTTGCACTCACACGACTTTGTGCACTTAGTATTTTACAAACTATTGTTACAAACGCTTATTCTTCTATCTATTCCATGCTAATCGAAGGAGATCCTTTACAGAAAGTATGTTATTGCTTATTTTCTTGTAGGTGCGAGGAGAATATGGCACTATAGTAGGCTTTAAGTTATAGTGAAATGTTTTAAAGCTAGCCACTAAATGATAGCTTTGATATTGCATTCTCTTTGCATGGAAAAGAGATACAACGCTGAATAACGACCTTGCATTCGAGAAAAGTATAAGTACTGAGGCACTAAATGCCTCCGAAATGGTCCACTCCACAAAGAAATACATCAGGTCTAGTTTGTTAATTTCAACAAGATCTACATATCTCGTGAAGTAAGATTTTGCCTATCTGTTATGCAAAAGTAATCAAAAATAAACAGGAGTACGTGGGCTACGGCCAGAAAATATAAATATGCATTTCATTTGCCATAAAAATATCTTAAAATATGACATTTTAATCAAAATCGTTAAAGGCGTTTTTGAGAAAATAAACTTTTTCGAAAAAAATTTCAATGCAAAGTGTAGTTTAAGATGGAGGAATTAGATATTAAACTTAAATACCAAATTTGGTTGCTATTATATATTATTATATATGAGATATTGGTATATCTCAGGGTGTGTGGATGTGTTTTTAGAAAGGGTGACACGGATTCTTGCTACAAGGTCTTTTATTGAAGGTTTCAAGTAATTCAAATGTGATGGAATATATACCCCTGACGGTATTGTAAATCACGATAGTTGGTTTTCAGTAAATAATCCAGCTACTTCTGCTTCTTGGGCAGCAACAACGGAAACCCGTGCCAACGGTCAATAGTGCCCAGACACTCCGATAACCCCAGAAGAAGTGAGTTGCATTCAAGCAATCACTGACACTACAAATAATAATCTCCCCTTTCTCCTTAACTCCATTCAACCTTCCATTCATAATCACCAATGCCATGTTGCAACATAATTTCTACAATATTCAAGGCTTCTTAATTTTCACCCTTACTTGATCTTCAATATTTTCAGGCTGTCCGGTCTACATCCACTAATGCTTCTGGCAACCTAGTTCTGCTTTGTTAGTTACTTGGATGTAATTACTCGGCGAATTCTAGGAACTGGCGCTTATAATTAAACTGACGGTGTTCAGTGTGGCACGGCAGACCTTATATTTTACACCAAAATGTAGAAAACTAAGGTAAGTTTAAGTTAATGGGTTCATACCCAAGTGATGCTAATAACTACGTGAAGACCATGACATCCTTCAGCTAAAACCTGCAAGCAATGGTAAAGATTGTAATCATCGCAGGAGTCTAAAACTTCGTTGACATGTTAATTAAGCAATGCGCTCTTTCAATTATGCTGAAAGACACTTCGTTCCAAATCTCGCCTACGTGAAAACATGGAGCGAAAAGTTCAAAAACATTTTAAAGGTGTTTCTGACACGTTTATTAGGAACTATGTATACAAACACTACTCCATATGGCTTCCCAAATAAACAACATTTTGCTCACAGCTTATTGATGAAAGCAGAGCATGCTAGCTTTTGTACGTTGCAGAGACCGGATATGTCCCATTTAAACGCGATCTAATATTCCCCCAAGTAACTCTCCTGGCTTTATATCTGGGGATCGTGAAGGCCATGCATTCAGAATATTTCGAGCTCCATATGATGTGGTCATTACTGAAAGTTTCTTGCAGCAAACCTTTCTTCTGCCGAGCTGCTTGTTGTTGCCCCATCGTGCATGAGAATGATGATGGTATGGCCACAGCATGGCTAACGAAAAAGACAGGCTGCGGCGCAAATTGCAGTGATGTAGTTCTCCTAGTCTGATCATGGCCCAATGAAGTAAAAACACCTAATAAAATCGCCTAATATAACCATATTCTAAACGACCAAAAACAATTGCTCGTCGAGTTCATACAAAAGATAGTTTCATCATTATGGTATACAATGTTAGCCATGCATCAGACTACCATTACTACGTAACTCCGATTCGTTAGCCACGGGCCACATTTATGTTCTTGCTTACACCATATACAACGCCTGATGGCAAGACATGGAACATTTTTTTTTCATAGTTCGCAAGTTATTTTTACAAAAAGGTTCACATACGTATGTGTGTGTGCGTGCGTGTGTGCGTACCTGTATGTATGTTTCTGTGTGTGTATGTGTGTGTCTGTGTGTATGTGGGGGGTGTTATTTTTCTGAACAGATTTACAGAGGAATAACTTGAAAGCAATTGAGTATGAACAAAAACATAATTATTGCTGCTTTAGTTACGTGAAAAATGTAGTGTGACCAAATTCAGAACTCACTCTGTATTAGGCGTGGGAAACCTAATTCCAAGAGTTGGTATTTTGAATTTACAAACTGAACTACTGGTAAAAATATCCAACATCTCTAAGGCGAACTGGATTTTATTTTTATTTTGCGAGTGACAGTGCTGATGAGCCACTTTTCAAGAGAGAAGGATGCACAAAGTAAAGGACAAAGCAGAAAAATGAAAAAGAGAGGTGAGAGAAACAAAGAAAGCTGATACGAAATGCAAACACTATTGTACACCCCTAATTCTCTAAGTTGCCTTTCTGTCTCTGCAGAAGACAAAAGACAAAGTCTCTGATGAGGAGACATTTTCAAGCATCGAACCAGCGCAGCGTCTTATAAATAAGTCACCGTCAAATAATCTTTTGCGTCATCTTCTGGGACAAAGGTAGGTACATGGTGTAATTTTTCCCCCTGCAACAAAGACATTTTGGTTTGTTTATTGAAGCGCGCACCATCTGCGTTCTTTCTCATGCCCAATTAGGGGTTCGGATCATGCATTATTTTTATGTTCTCGAGTACTACTGCCCTTTATAGCAAACACACGCAACTTTTGTATTCTTAGTGATTGCTGGGGTGGGCAGGCAAATCAGAACACTTTCTAGGCTTAAGGCGTGTTCTTTTCTAAGAAAAGAGTATAATATCCTGTATAGAACTAGGACAAATATCAGTTTTGCTTGATACGTATTGACAGTGCGGCGAGGAGAAGGGGTGGCACAGGTAACCTGGAACTGTAAACACCACATTCAGGGGTGTAACAACAATCTAATGTGAAAAAGATCTGATGTGTTGCACCCACATGACTTTCTCTACTCTTGCACTAACCATTCTTACGATCTCATATCTCTCTTCGTGTTAGTTGAGATAAACATTAGCAGAAATTATCTTATTGCTTGTTTTCTTGTAAGTGCAAGGGAAATATGGCAATACAGTAGTCTTTGAATGATAATCAAAATAAATATTTTAAAGTTTTGAGATTCCGTTCTCTTTGCATAACATACAAAAAACTGAATAACGGTGTTCCATTTGATAGAAGTGTAAGTTCTCCAAAACTTCGAAATGGTTCACTCCACAAAACAATTTATTTACACATAAATTGTGTATTTTTAGTGAGTTCTACATCTATCTCTTACGGTTTACCAGTTATACAAAAGTCATCCAGAGTAAACACCACTACATGGGCTATAGCCAAAAAATTCAATATATGCATTTCATTTATCATAAAAATGTCTCAAACATATGGCATTTTAAGCAAAATCGTTCGAGCCATTTTCAAGAAAATAAAAACTTTCAAACGCTTTTCCATGTAAAGGGTAGTTTAGAGTGAAGTAATTTTCTTCAAAATCTTCTTGTCGCATCCTTGAAAGACGTTAAACTTAAATACCAACTTTGGTTTTTAACTGAATTTTTGTTTTTGAGTTATGCTGTTCACAGACTGACAGACAGCCACAGACATACACGGACCTTTTTCTAAAAATGCTTTTTTTTTTTTTCTTTTTTTTTTTTTTTTTTTAAGATTCAGGGGGTTTCAAAACATATTTCCGGTGAAATCTCGACACTGAAATTTTGGGTGGAATACAATACTTCCTCTACTTACCACTAGAGAAAGTAAATAAGCATTTTTAGAAAAAGGTCCTTGTGTCAGTCTGTGGACAGCATAACTCAAAAACGAAAAATAGGTTAAGAACCAAAGTTGGTAGGTATTCCTTTATGTAGTTCAGGGATGCGACATGAAGATTTTGAAGAAAATTCCTCCACCCTAAAGTACCGTTTACATGGAAAATTTTTCGAAAATTTTGATTTTCTTGAAAATGGCTCTAACGATTTTGATTAAAATGCCATATGTTTAAGATATTTGTATGACAAATGAAATGTAAGTTTTGAATTTTCTGACTATAACCTATGTAGTCCTGTTTACTCTGATGACTTTGGAGTAACTCGTAAACCGCAAGAGATAGACAAATTCTTAATATACAAAACCTGTAGACCTCACTAAAACACACAATTTATGTCCAAATAAATTTTTAGTAGAATGAACCATTTTGGAGATATTCCTTGTTATTTGTGTAACATTCGGAAAACTTGAAACTTTCGTGAAATGGAACATCGTTGTTCATTTTTTATATATTAAGCGTGCAAAGAGAACGGGATCTCAAAGCTTTAAAAGATTTGACTCACTCAAAGCCTACTATATTCTAACATTCCCCTTGCACGTACAAGGAAATAAGCAATTATATAATTTGTACAAATGTTTATCCCAACTAACACAAAGAAGGTAAAGGATTAAGAGTTTGTAAGAATGGTTAGAACAAGAGTAGAGAATGTTATGTGAGTGTAACACGTCAGTCTTTTTATATTACAGTGTTTTAATAATTTTCGTTTCTTTTTACAATTTTTCATCTTTGAATGACAACCTACTCGCGGTGAAATGATTTCTACCGACTTCTGCATCTTGCGTTTTCAGTGTGATTGCACATGATGATTCTAACATACTGAATATTATATAGAGCAGAGCGTAGACACAGCGCACAGTGGCCAACCATACACTCCTAGTACTGCAATTGAACTACTGATTGTCAACTGTACAGCCCTGGATCCGTGTATTCTGTATGACGTCATGTATAACAAGTAGAGTGGCAGTTCTCGTGATTCCTTGTTCAAAGCATGTTTGACCTTGCTTTAATCATGTATTATAAACAAACAACAAGGATGCCATATATACAGCGACAAAATGACAATTTGACGTGTTTCATTTGTCACACCAGTGTGATAAAAACGGCAAGACCCCGTCCAATTATTTTTGTATTGCTTTATTTTTATTCCAAACTATTGCACAAAAACAGTTCTCCTCTACTGACGTTAACATAGTCTACAATCGTTCGTAATATTACAACTCCCAAGTGTTTTCTTCTCGTAGCCTTGACCCAGGCCTATCACTCACTGTCTTTTTGCACTTTCTGTTCTTCTCAGACACTAATGCAGACGATACAATCACTCAACACTTGTTAAAGCTTCTTCACTTTGACGTGACGTATCTTTCTTGATGACAGTACTACACACACACGCACGTACGCACACGCACACACACCTAACAAACAAAATAAAATAGCATTAAACAACAAACATCAAATAAAAAACTGTAAATATACACATAATAGAGAAGTATTCAATTAGACTAAGGTAGATAAAAAATTAGAGGTAAATAAAGGTGTAAATGTTCAAATAGAACATCATCAACAATATATACATGTATATAAAATGTAAATTGTATGTAAATAAATAAATGCAAGCATGTAGTATTCCTACGGAATGGGGCATGCATTTTTATTTAAAACACACACACACACACACACACACACACACACACACACACACACACACACACACAGACACACAGTTGTCTTGCACTCACTGATACATTGACTAGCTAATGTCTGTAACTCTAACTCATTACTCTGGTGTTTTCTGGCCTCCGTACATAGCGAGGATGACGTAACATGGACGTTTCTCGATTTCCACAAACACGCCGGGCACCGGATGCCTCTCGAAGGTTCCAGCAATCGTCTGTTGTACACTGTGTTCATTCTTTTTAGTCAGTCGCGCTATGACCTTGAGTGCCTTTGTTTTCTCCCCGATCTGGTATGTGGTGTGAAGTAACTTAGCCTCGACCGTCGTTTGTTTTGTGCCGCACCCGGCGTCGCAATAGATCCAGTTTTCTCCATCCTACTCAATTGTTTTGTTTCCCTCCACACATGAAAAGTTTATCTTAATATTATTTACAGCCTAATTCAATTTTCAACCCGCCATTCACAATATCATGCAGTGCAGTTTCTCTCTATCCATGTTCTAGCCCGTTTAAAAAAATTACTCCGCTTATGGAAAATTAAAATAAATAACAAGGAATATCAGGATCTGTAGATGGTAAATACAGATAGGTGATTCTAATACTTCAGTGGAAATAGTTAACACGTAAAGTTCACGTTGAAAGTATTTTTGGCAAATAGTTATGATTAACCGAAATACATGGAATAATGAGGTAAGCATAAGTATGCATAGAGTGCGTGGTTGAGTTAGTTACTGAGTGAATGAGTGAATGAGTGAGTGAGTGAATAAGTTACTTAGTGAATGAGTGAGTGGGTGAGTAAGGTTTAAGGGCCCGTCAGCAACTAGGTTGAAGTCAAAAGATAAAAACGAGAAAACTCAAAACTGCTAAGTTTCACACTTAAAAATAAAAAGTGAAGTTGTAACAGATGAAAGTTAATCAGTTACTCAGGTTACTGTCGGGTACATTGCATAGACATTGTTAAATTACATAATGAGAAACATAATAAAATATAAATCAACAATACCCAAAATCAGCAGGCACTAATACTTAGTGATTCAAAATATTGCTTTACATCATATAGGCATGGATCTAATAAGAGTCTCGTAACTCCTATTTTAAAATTTTTGATGTGCACAAATTAATCTTTAACTATTGATTATTTCTAGTGTAATATTCATGAATGGCATTATTGGGTTAGTACGTGTCAATATTATTTTTTACATGAAATAAAGATGTACTAATATACAAGGAAACAAATGTAAATATTTTCAACTTCCAAAATAATGCCTTCAGTGAGCTCTGCCATCTACATTACAAAAAGTGAAATATAACAGTTAAAACAATTAAAAGTTCTAAGGTGATTGATACAATAAGACACGGTTAAAACAGTAAAAAAGGAAAACATTAGAATGTTAAAAAAAGGCATAATTCCACGCTTATAGATTAAAAAAGCTCCGAAATGCAATTTAAATTTGTGGAGCAAACTCAATATTGGCGACGAACCATAGTGCCTTATCTAAAGTAATGATAGCCGCCCAAAATTGATCGCAGAGAAATCGTAAGATTGTTACACAGATTTATATCCATATAATTCTTGTTGGTATGAAAACCTAAAGAAGACTATCCTCTTGCAAACCTGACGTTAAACGGAAGAACCTTAAGAGTGAATATCGAATAGCACAAGCTGGAGGATATGTGCACATCAAATGAAAACAAATAGTCAGCAAGAAGATAGTCTTTGAATATTGATGTTCTTATTGACGAGGAGGGTTACTTTGAAGCACAGAGTCCCTCTGGCGCAATTTTGGGAATAGGGTAGCTAAATCCTACTCCGCTCTTGCCATATTGACACAATGAATAAGGAAGCGTACGCAAGGACTAACTTGTCCAGATATTGGAACCGCTTCCCCGAGGGCGAATCTCTCTGTAGCTAAACACAGCAATGCTTCTTCCGCCCTAGCATGGTCTTCTCCTCGCAGAGATTACCTCGTCAATGATTCTCTATCACCGCCATCCACTACACCATAGACTACAGCAAGACATATATAAAATGAACCATATTTGTAAGAACTATCATATGACTATTTCAAAGAAACAACCAAAAGTAATGGCATTCCCGAGAATATATGCAATAAGAAATAAAATTCTACTGGAGAAGAACATATTAGAACAAGTATCAGACTTTCAATTCCTTGGCTGCGATGTAACCTGTGGATTTGTTTAGGATATAAGAAATAATTCAAGCAGTCTGTGGAACTATTAAACAACCTTCAATAATAAGGTAAATAAAGAAACACAAATAAGATTTAATAAACTTATGGCAGGGTCAATGATAAACTATGGAAGTGAGGCATGGACTAATGCATGGACTAATGCATGGACATGGACTAATCCTATGAGATTTCATAGTTAATAGCTACATATATTCCTTACATACTTTTACAAGAAATCAGGGTATCAATACCGAAAGAGCAAAGCTTCTGAAATGTCTCTGTTGCGCTTTCTGGAGTCCTTGTCCACAGCCGAAGCAGTAATTCTGACACCGTTCCCCCAATTCAGCACAGTCTACAAAGCGGACTTTTCTCATTTATTTTCTGTAAAAGTAACGCCCAAAACAGGTCGTGCTGTGCTGAGTCGTGAAATACTTTCTGCACGTTTTACATAAAACATAGAAACGCTGCAGAATTGAAGTTGGATATTTCAGTCCGGCAAATCTGTAGTTTACACGCTTGCGGTTACGAGAATCAGCGTGCTGAGAAGAATTGATTTCTAACTCTCATTGAATTTAGTGTGTACCAAATGTATTTACTTATTTCTGTTATAGTCTGTGCCATTCCTGTTCTGATTTGTGTCGGTAATGAGGAAGACTCTAAGGCTTGGGGTTAACTGCCATTCGGTTAGTTGGTAAGGTGTGGTGGAGGAAGGGGGTGTGACTCGTACCGACAGGCTGTAATAAAGCTGAACACGACCGTTCTAATGTGTCAATGTTACTAATTATGTTGGAGATGAGTTGCATATTTCTGCTTCTCTGTTGTTACTTTCTCATCGGACATATATGTATTGGTTTAGTTAATGTAACTATTTCAAATTTCAAACTATAACTTCGTGTAACTTCTGCCTTGTAAACAATATTTGCATACGCTCTGTGTAGAGCTCAATAGGAATAAAATTGATGGTAGTTGACTAATACGTGGAGTAAATTTAGGCGTGCTATTTAGTATTTTGATACACCCACTATACCTAGCAGTGTGTTGGTAGCTTTTTTCCCCACTCTCTTCACTTGTTTATGCGCGTGTTGTTCGTGTCTATAGTCCAGTTGTCGTGCACTTCAGAGTTCCGACATATAAACCTGGATGCCTGGTAAGCAGCAAAGTTAAGAGCGTTTCGAAAAACTAGTTTTATAATAGGACTATTAGCTTAATTATTACTATCAAGTCTGCAGGAGCACTATCCAGGACTCTCTCTCTCTCTCTCTCCCTCTCTCTCCCTCTGTCTTAACCAGTTACAGTTGGAGGTTCACGTGCTCTGGCGAAAAGTGTGGAGATACTTGCGTCCAGTGTTCGTACATGCATTTCTGTGTTTCGAGTGCAAATTTCATGGTATTGTTCAGTTCCGCATATCACCCCTGTTAGTTTGTGTAAGCTGGCATGGATTGCATGTGAGCGCGTCAAATGTTACTTCCTGGTAGAGTCCATTAATCCTGGACAGGACTAAGCGAGTCATTACGTATCTCTAATGTTGAACTTGTATTGACCTGCTAATCGTTAGCTTACATACTAGTTGCTTTAATTTCTTATTTCGAGCCACATCCACCTAGCTCAACCACTGCTGGGGGTCCCTCCCAGCTCCTGTTTCCCTTCTATAAACCAGAAAATCAGCAACAGTAGTCTTTCCTGATATGACAGTCTGCTTCCCACAGGAAACGGGCTATCTTACCAGAAGATGCCAGAAGTAAAACACAGTTAAACCCTATGATGCATACTATATTGTAAGTGATCTTTATTGATACTGAATATGAGATGCAAATCGCAGAACACAAATTAGAAATGATAAAATGATTATAATATTAGAATATCAACACAAAACAAAGGCAATGGTGTTCACTTATTCAAATCGGATAAGAGTTAAAGTTATTAATAAAGGTAAAAGAACTTAACAGATAAACAGTTTCATTTCCAGGCTACTACCAAAAAACACTCAAGCAACTAGGAAAATGTACGATGTGTGTTGCTCTAAGAATGACATTGAGAAAAAAATTAAAAGCAAACGATTAGAAGTTTACTACGTAATGGTAGTCCTCGCACACATGCAAGAGAATAAATGTATCGGAAGGATAACAGAAGCAGCCGTGATTAAGTTCCCCCATTGTGTTATGAAATTGTCGAAAATTGAATTGTAAGATTTTTGTGGTCAAATATCCCGTTTATCACTTTCACTGTAACCTCGCACTACCATCTTATATTCCTAATAAATAAAGGAGGAAAAACAAAAAAACAAAAACAAAAAAAAAAGGAAAAAAAAACATGCTATTTACGGAAATGGATATAAAACATCGGTGGGGGCTATAATTCTGACTTCCTCAGAGAGCTCTCCAATTTATAAAAAGTTATGTATTTGCAAGTGAAGCAGTTATCAAAATAGTGGAATAGATAACTTAGTACATACTATCAGCCATTAGATGTGGAGGAAAATTCCGGCAATGCGGTCAAGTCTAGGTTTAAGTCTAATGCACCTAGTAATACTCCCAGACGAAGAGATTAAGCGATCTATCTAATAGTAGATGCAGCACTGCGGGGCCCTTAACGTTGTCAGATTCAACATTGCTGGCCATAGCTTCGATGCCCTCCCATCATTTCTACACGGACAGAAGGGTCTATGCGTGGAGCCACACCGTACACCGTGTAATGCCATAAAACTGCGAATCATAAAGGAAATGAAATGTGAAGAAATGAGAATATAACCATTCAAAGCAGTATACAGCATATAATCCAACCCAGACTACTGAACAAGGAAAATCACGTCTAGGGTCAACTTGGCTGCCCCTCTTTGAACTCCGAAGTTTCCGATTGCGAGTCTGAGACACTACCACATTGCGTTCAGTTATTGCTACGTTCACATTTATAACAATTCAATACAATTAATAAAATGGAAACAAAATATGAAAATAAAAAAGTGAACCAATATCATGTTCATAAAATATTAACATGCCATTCAATGAATTTGAAAATTCATACACTGAATTAATTTCTACACACTGGAGATCGTAAAATAAATATTCTTCACAGCTCAAAGTCGCTTACTGTTATATTTTCCGAGTTTGTGTAGGATACAGAATACTTATTTGTGTCTCTTTGTGGTGGTTACAGTGGTATGTTTATAAATACTTCTTGGGATTAATAAGACAGTTGATACTATTTAGCAGATTAACACTCCTGCACTACAAAGAACAGACCTGTATAGAGACTGAGGCAGGTTATCCATTACCTAATATAACAAAATAGAATACTTCAGATTGGGAATGAACACACAAATGAGAGGCAAAATAAATTATTCATTAAGAGAACAGCAAACCGTCTTTCAAATGCAAATGAAGTCGATAGGAATTTGGTTGCAGGATACATTCAGTACAAAAAAGGGTGTTAATGAAAGAGCAATCGGGAGGTTTTAATGTTGGCAACACCGTTCTATTTGCACTGCGGTGTTGCTTTCATGTGCAGTTAATCTGGCCATTTGATGACAAGCAACTGGATGCGTTCTTCAAAATGAATCCTTCACTCCTATGAACCATGAATCAGTTTTAGTGAAAGGCCCATTTAAACACATACCCCATAAACTATATGATCTTCTATAAGATTAGTTTGTTGAAAAAAGATCTGAAAAAACGCATTTTATATATTTTGCTTCGTTCTATTTATGTGTGGTCTTCAACATTGTGACCTTACCTTTGGAACAATTATTGCTCATCACAGTGGTTTTCACTGCTGACAATTTCGATAAATTCATAAACAAACACATTCAAACTTTCTTTCATACTTCCAAACTCTAAAGAAACTGGCTAAAGAAGTATTCCCACCCTTTAGCTGGGAATCGAACCCTGAAACTCTGAATTTGGAGATTAGCGTTTTATACCTAACCACGGAGGCAGTCTGCACTTGCAATAACATTTTTATACCTGCCAAAATAATTATGGTAGAACATGTCTAGCAATAATATAGGCCCAACTCTATACATAAATACAATTACCTGGCTACCGCTGGCTTTTTTGTAATGTCGAATGGAGAAGGATATGCCAATGTGTTACGTAAAAGAAAATCGAATAGAGAAACTAAGTGAAATTAATATATTGTATAGTAAAATAGATAGTACAAAAAGTTTCTCCATGAAACACTACATAATTTTGCTGAATTTCGCGATGGCCAAGTGCTTTTCGTTACAAACAGAAAAACCTCCATCTATAGATGAAGTGAATTGTTTTTTGGAGAGTGAGTAGAGAAAAAGAAATGTTTGTGTTACCTAAAAGTGAGTAGAGAAAACAGTGTGAATATAATACATAACATTTCTATTTAAAATATACACAAAATTGTATGACATATTTGTAGAAGAGACAATAATTTTTTTGTGTAAAATCGTATTTTTTTTCAGGAAACTTGCTTATACAAAAGTAGAGAAAGAGGTGTGAATATGTTACCTAAAAGTAAATAGTGAAAACAGAGAAAATCGTATCAGTTATTTGTAGAAGGGAGGATAAAAATGCTTTTGTGCGTAAAATCGCGGTTTTTTTTCGGGAGTGGCATCTATATAGATAAACGTAGAAACAAAAGCTTAATCTGAATACAAAATCTTATCCAAATTGTTAGAGTCGTTTCCGAGAATTGCTCATTTAAATATATTGCAGATACGTAAGCAGCTGTTGAATTGCTACGGTTTTAATGCTTATAAATCTCATGTGTTGCATTCACATGACTTTCTGTACTCTTTTAATAGCCATTCTTAGGCGACGCCGTGGCCGAGCGGTTAGCGCGCTCGCCTACCACCTAGGCGGCCCGGGTTCTATCCCAGGGACCCGCATGTGGTATTCGTGGTGGAGGAAGCGGCGTCAGGGCGGGTTTTCTCCGGGTGCTCCGGTTTCCCCCGCCATCTCATTCCACCGGTACTCCATCTTCATTCCATGTGTCATCAGTGTCACCGCCTGCGGTGCCGTAGTAGTAAAAGCGGGCGTTAAACACTACAACAACAACTAGCCATTCTTACAAACTTTTAATCCTGTATCTTCATCGTGTTGAGATAAAAATTTGCAGAAATAATCTTATTGCTTACTTCCTTGAAAGTCCAAGGTGAACCTGGGAATATAGTAGGCTTTGAGCGATAGTCAAGTATTTTAAATCTTTGAGGTTTCGTTTCCTTTGCACGGCTAATATATAAAAAAATGAATAACGATATTCCATTTGATGTAAGTTTCAGTATTCCAAAACTCACACAAATAGCAAGTAATACCTTCGAAATAGCTCACTCTACAAAAAGAATTGTTTGGACATAAATTGTGTGTTTAGTGTATAGTAAGATTTGGTCTATCTCTTACGGTTTACCAGTTATGCAAAAGTCATCCAGAGTAAACAAGACTACACAGGCTATAGACAGAAAATTCAATATGTACATTTCGTTTGCCATAAAATATCGCAAACATATGGCATTTTAATCAAAATCGTTGTCATTTTCGAGAAAATGAATATTTTTAATTTTCCATGTAAAGGGTAGTTTAGCGTGGAGGAATTTTCTTCAAAATGTTTATGTCGCGTCCTTAAAAGATATTAAACTTAAATACCAACTTTGGTTTTTAACCGACTTTTCGTTTTTGAGTCATGCTGTTCACAGACCTACGACATACACACGCGGAACTTTTTCGACATTTTTTTTTTTTCATTCAGGGGCCTCAAAATATGTATATTCTGGTGAAATCTCTATATCGAATTTTTGGATAGGATTCAATACTTCCTCTACTTACCATGTGCAGTACAGAAAGGAAAAATGAGATGTTTGCTAAGGAAGGGTTTCTAATTTTTAGACCGCAATCTTATATACGACCAGGCTTTGTGGGGAAAATGTCATTTAATGGAAAACAAAACTGGGAGCCCACCGCCGTCCGTACGCTAAAGTAAAGTAAACGAGTTGCGGCAAATTGGGTTTGTGGATTTACTGAACAGCCGGTACTAAACCGGGAAGGAAATTTCAGCAGCTGTAACCGGGGTTATCCTCGGGGAATACCTCTGTTGCTGTTAGAGGATGATTGAGCCCCAGGGTTATGCCCTGCACCGCAGCAAATTTGGTGAAAAAAAAGAATACGCTACCACGTCCAACACATAAGAGCTACCTTTTTGAAAAACAAATGCACTCCCACAGGTTTCACGTGGTTCGTACATTTGCTCTTTTATTGTTTATTTTGTTGCACGCTGCTGAATAGCTACATAAGGGATAGTAGCACAAGAAATTCTGAATTGTTTCTGTAGGTCGGTTGTATTACAAGCTTGGCAGGATCTATATGTATTCTAAAGGTGCATACAGCATATTTTGTGATTTGCAGAGAGCCAGTTGGACAAGCGGTAGACTTGAAGTTGTTAGTAATGGTAAAAATGAACCTAAGGTTTTACGATTTTAGACTTCGAAATTTCATATCTTTTGGACTGGCTTTTGGCTAATTTATTTATGTTTATCTATATTTGCGCTTTTACCAGCCTTTTTATTTAATATTGAAATGTATATCTGACTTCTGCCATGATCCATTTTATAAGGGCGCTGATGACCAAGTAGTTAAGCGCTCTAAAGATTGCATCATCATATTTTGTTAAGATATGCCACCGGCCGTAGCACACAACAAAGGATGGTCGAGTCCGGCCTACCCAACCCTACTGGCGATTTGTGTACCAAAGATGCTCAAGGACAGTCTAACTCGCACGACTGTTGTGAGCAAGTAACATCAGAGTGGCAGAACAAAACGGGATTTTCCAGATTATTTGAGAAGTATTCGACAGCCGGCGTACTTGTAGAAGTTCAAGAAAGGTCCGTGTTACGTCATCCATACTATATAAGAATACGAGGTGACTAAAGGAGTGAGTTACAGACATGAGTTGTGGGGAATCGTTCAGCTTTTAGTTTTAGTGCATGTGTGTGTGTGTGTGTTTTGTAGAGTTTAACGCCCGCTTTTACTACATACGGCACCGCAGGCGGGTGTGTGCGTGTGTGCGTGCGTGCGTGCGTGTGTGTGTGTACGTGAGAGAACCGTGAAGGAAGAGTAGGAAGATAGGGAAGGAGTTGATGATAGTTGAGAGGTTGTGTCGTCAAGTCAGTTGTTTGAGAGACAGAGAAAAGTGAAGAAAGGCAGAAAGGAGTGAGTCAAGATTACGAGAGAAAAACAGTTGTGAGTTGTAATATCACGAAGGACTGAAGACTGTGTTAACGTCAGTAAAAGTGAATTGTGTTGCTGTGCATATAGTTGGAAGAGAATAAAATAAGAAAATAAATGTAACTGGACTGCATTGTTGTCATTTTCTCACACTGGTGTTAGAGGTGGGATTCGTCGAATTGTCAGATTGCTACAATATGTGAAGTATATACATACGTACTTAATATGTCACAAATAATATGCTGATATGTGAACTTTAAACATATACCCTTGACAGATTACTGACCCAAGGGATTGATTTGTAATTTTCAGAAAAAAGTCCAAAACTACTTATTACACTTAATAAATTAAACCTGGATTTTATGAGCTATAAAAGCATAGAACCCAACTTCCAGATAACATGTCTTGTCGATATAAAGTTTGGGAAGATGTTCCATATATTTAAGCCGTTGAGGTTCACTCTGCGTTGTTTCACTTTATGAATGTTGTTAGTAATTGTGCACTCATTGCAATCTAGATTGTAATTATACCTTTTATAATCCCCTTGTTTTCCTGACTTAGCCTCAGCCGTAGCATGAAGATTCTTTGTTTTCTCACTGTGCTGGAAAGGTAAGTAAAATATTGGTTTTGAAATAACGCTTAAAAGTGTACAAAAAACTGCAACTTCATATTTTATGTAACTTCTTACCATATTTATAACACAGGTTAACGATTATCTCAATTCTTTCACTTTATACTTCGCATATTCTTCTTCTCTAAAAGTTTTTTCACGTCTCCTTCTCAACCCAACTTTTCACGATCGTTGTGTGTTGCAAACATTGATACAGGAATGTTGTTAACAAAACTACAGAAAATTGGCTATTAATATTCATGCTATCGAAATGCAGTGAATAAGGAAATTTGTTATAAAAGATGTGTTTAGTACCATTTTTAAATCTTTAAAAATATATAACAATTAGGATTTTACTCTCATTCTAATGCCCGCTTCAAGAAAATCACCCAGATGCAATATGATTTATTACTGAGTGTGACCTAAGACAAGTTCCACATTCTTCCATTTGGAAACAGGAACTATTAACGAGTACGATTTGCCGTTTTATAAAGAGGGGGTGAAGATTACTCGAATAAATAACTTCTGTATGTTGAAATCAATGCACTATGTAATAAGCGTGAGTTACAATCATTAGCTGGAAATTTAAGATGTGATTATGAGAATAACGTGACATTGGCGAATCTCCGTATTAGAAGGTCAGTGTATTTAGATATATAAGATTACGATGAGACTGAGTCGGCCAGAATACAATTAGTTCCAGGTGTTCCTGGAAATCAATATGTTCAACTATAAGAAACATTGCATACCCGTAGATATAGTCTCAAAATTAGCATAAAAATGAAATTTATATGATTCAGCAAAGTAGCAGAGTAACAGTAATGTATCAGATACGAATTAGCAGCTTTAGGATTTGCCAATAGGCAGCTCCGTGGTCGAGTGGTTAGACCATTCGCCTATCACCTAGGCAGCCCAGATTCGGGCCCCGCGTGTGGTATTCGTGGTGGATGAAGCGGCGTCTGGCGAGTTTTATTCGGGTTCTCCGGTTTCCCCCGTCACGATTCCGCCAATTCCTCCATCATCACCTTTCCATTCATGATTTCGCTTGCATTTCATATCACCCTCTTCCTCACTCGGGCCCAAATGACCTAGCTGTATACGGGCCTTTAAACCTCACTCACTCACTCACTCACTCACTCACTCACTCCTCTTCCGAACCATCATAGCTGATGCTGCGCTGACCACACACTTCCAGGTCTTCATTCTGTGCGGTTTCCCAACGGGCATCTGACCCTAGGCACTGGCTTATAAGTCCTAGAAGAAATCTCCTCCACAAGGGGCGGTAATAAGATGAAGACGAAGGAGAAGGAGGAGGATTTTCCAATATTATGCAGCAGCATTGGGAAGATAGATATTTACTCGACTTAAGTTAATGTAAGGTCATGTATTTCTAAAACTCGAGGCTTTCTCATTACAGTACCGCAGGTGTATTTACTGTGATCGGTTCTCGGCAGCTGTAGCGCTTAAAGACCACTCTGGCCTCTATGGATTTACCGGTCACCGTCAGCAAACTTTCAGCTGAGCGTTTTCTGTGACTGCCGACAACTTACACTTCGATTTTCTATTACGACAAGCTACTTATAACAGTAAAGTCTGGATACCACAAGATCAAGCAGACGTAGTTCAACAGTATAACAAAATGGCAACAAAATTCAGCTATTTCTTGCGTCACTTCATTTTCTTCCAACTGAAGTGCAGAAGACAGTTCTCTTTTTGATAACACAGGCTAGAAGTCATCGTCACCTTGCGGTTCACATTCTTTACTCTGTCTCAGCTCGCTTTGGCGATAGAATCAGTCAACACTGACTAAAACCGCTTTACTTCAAGACTAATTTCGACGCGACGTATCAATACCCAAATCTCCAAAAATGTCTCTGTCGACAGGTAAAATTCTCTCAGGAGGACTGCACACATACACACACACACACACACACACACACACACACACACACACACACACACACACACTGCTAACAGCTGTCTCAGCACTTACGCTCCTCTCGAAACAAGATCTGCTCTTTCATTTTGTCTCAAAAACTTTTTCTCGCATCCCGCAAACGACATAGCACGGATGTTTCTCGAAATTCACAAGCAAGCCGGCAACAAGAAGCCTCGCGAACGTTCTCGAACCCCCTTTGTTCTGTCGTGCTGCTAATTACAATTCCGTGTGATCAGATTCCGAAACAATGCAATTCTTTACCTTCTACACTCGGCAACTCCTTCAAACAGATCATCAGCCTATATTAAATGTATCCCAACTTAATATTGGTATTGTTTATCCTCACACATACATACACCCTGAAGGAAAGCTTTCATATTTCACACGGGCACAGCAGTAGACTCGTCGGAGAGAGAGAGAGAGAGAGAGAGAGAGAGAGAGAGAGAGACTGGACACGCACGTCACTGCCATCTGTTCTTAGTTTTTTTTTGTTTTTTTTTTTCGAATCAGGACTTCAACATGTGCAATTTATAATACATCCCAATATCGACGTTTTTGATGGTCGAGTTGGGAAAGCAAAATCAAATGCACTTCATTACGAAGGATATACTCGTACATAGTTATAAAGCCCTGTGTGTTTGTTACATTTTCCTGGGTCAAAAGCCCAGAAGTTTGCCTACTGGGACACTTACCCGAAGCTTTCCTTTAGTCGCCCGACGTTGATTGAAGTGGCGGTTTTGTTCCATTGAAACCGCACCGCGTTCCTATGGAGACAGTTGAGCGTCTGTAATCACGAGATAGATCTTCTCAAAGGAAAACGCCCTCATGGCATTTACATTCAGCTTTAGTGCACAAAGGCAATTCTGAGCGCCTCAATACAATCTTTATTTGGAAACGTCAACTTCCAAACCAATGACCTTTCGTATACATGTGAATATCCTAAGTAGGACTGGTATTAAGAAAAGTGCTGCAGTTACCTTTCCTCACGACTCCGGAGTTTTCATTCCCTCTAATTCCTCTTTATCAGCTTCCAGTGCAATACCTGTCCTATTGTATGCTTCTCATTTTCACGTTACTTTTCTTTCTTTTTAGTTTTTCCAAAATGTACTTCGTGCCATTATTTCAGTTCTACTACCATTTCATGGCGTCACAATTCATTAATTAGTAAATATGTTACGATAAATATCTTATAACTTTGAGAATATGTGCCAAAATAAGTAGCTAGGCTGTGCCCATTAGGTGTGTATAGAGGGTGTTTAAAAATATAGGGCATAAATTCAGGTATGCATTCCGTTGGCCATTACAACACATGAACGAAAACACTGAGTTATGGCTTTTGAAACAGTGCTATTTTCCGGAACGTTTTTCTTCCCGCAAATAAATGCCGTGGCAGAAGTTATTAACAGAACATTCTGACAGTTTATTGCATGGTGAAGGGTGCATTTGGTGTTGTGTTTGGCGCTCGACTGAGCAATATGTACTCAGATCAGCGAAGATGTCAAGCTTGGAAGACATTTGAACTCTCAATCGTTGTCTGTACGCTCATGGGAAGTTTGAATCTCTGGTTTGGGGAGGGAACGACCAGTTCCACAGCTCCAGTTGTGGAGGAGAAGATTATGGATTCTGTGCACACGACTCGTCCTATCAGTACAAGAAGGTTATGGTTTCAAGTGATTGTTCCTCATACGACTGTCTAGAGACTGTAGCGAGAGCACCAGTTCCAAATTGTTCACAACGGGTACGGACCCTATCAGCAGACGAATCACAGTTCACACGTGATGGCATTACAAGTTTCCACAATCAGCATCTATGGGCATATGAAAACCCACATGTAATTGCTCCATCTCATCACCAAATGCGCTTCGTTAGCAACATGTGGGCCGGTATCATTGGTGATCGGTTAGTGGGACACCATGGACTTGTAAACATACAAGGCCACACAAACTCCCTGCAATACACCATACCTAATGTGTATGAGGACACTTCTCTGAACATTCGTCAATAAGCTCACTTCTTGCATGATGGCGCCCCCACACGCTTCAGTCGGGCCGCTCATCGCTACTTGGATCGAAGGTTTCCTGATCGATGGATAGGCAGAGGTGGCCCAATTGCTTGGCCACCACATTCACCTGATTTGAACCCTGTCGATTTGTACTTCAAAAGTGTTGATGTATTTCTCTCCGGTGGTTTGTGAGGAAATACACAATACTCCTTGAATTTAAAGTCGTGTCCATATGGTCTTGAGACGTTGAAATCCTGCATTCACGCAGGCGGTGGACATTTTTAACATATTCTGTAAACAAACTACCTGCGGGAAGAAAAACAGTCTAGTGCATTTCACTGTTTTGAAGACCCTAACTAACAAACCAAACATTTCCTGACATATGTCGTAATGAACTGTTTATATTGTCTACATGTGTGGAATGTATACCTGAAGCTATACCCACTATTTTGGAACCCCTGTATTATAAATAATTTTTATTAAATCCCAGAGATAGTGGAATATTCACTACTTCTACTCCTACTGGCATAACTTATTGGAATTGAAATACCAGATTGCAGCAAATAAAATATAACACAGGATAACTTGCAAAATATATATTTGCAAATAAACATTTTAAAATGTGTGAACAAGAATAACAATTCTCCTCCTCTTGCTCCTCCTCCCCCTTCTTCTTCTTCTTCTTCTTCTTCTTCTTCGTCTTCTTCTTCTTCTTCTTTTACATCTAGCCCTTGTATAGATTTCCGGTATTAGGATTTGCACTAGCATTGCGTCCCCGTGATTTAATAGACCAGTGTCCTTCACGTGGAAATTTGAATTACACACGTAACTTCCTTGTACAATTTTGTATATTTTCATATCACTTTCACTTCTTAATGTGTCGCTTTCCCTACTTCCACCATGGCCTAGTACGCCACGTTCTAAATAAAGAGAACTTTGAATACTTGCATACCATAGCTGGCGATAGAGAATTTGGACAAGGCCGAAAATGAACTTGTGCACCGCCTTCTGAGCAAAATTGCTGAATATTCTTTTCTTTCTAGCATTGCCCATCAATTCTCGCACGGAATTCTTTCTCTTTTTCTTTCTTTCTTTCTTTCTTTCTTTCTTTCTTTCTTTCTTCCTTTCTTTCTTTCTTTCTTTCTTTCTTTCTTTCTTTCCTTCTTTACTTCTTTCTTTCGTTCTTTCTTTCGTTCTTTCTTTCGTTCTTTCTTTCGTTCTTTCTTTTCTTTCTTTCTTTTTCTTTCTTTCTTTCTTTCTTTCTTTCTTTCTTTCTTTCTTGCTTTCTTGCTTTCTTGCTTTCTTGCTTTCTTGCTTCCTTGCTTCCTTGCTTCCTTGCTTCCTTGCTTCCTTGCTTCCTTGCTTCCTTGCTTCCTTGCTTCCTTGCTTCCTTGCTTCCTTGCTTCCTTGCTTCCTTGCTTCCTTGCTTCCTTGCTTCCTTGCTTCCTTGCTTCCTTGCTTCCTTGCTTCCTTCCTGCCTTCCTGCCTTCCTGCCTGCCTCCCTCCCTGCCTGCCTGCCTGCCTCCCTCCCCTCCCTTCCCTCCCTTCCCTCCCTTCCCTCCCTTCCCTCCCTTCCCTCCCTTCCCTCCCTTCCCTCCCTTCCCTCCCTTCCCTTACTTCCCTTCCTTCCCTTCCTTCCCTTCCTTCCGTTCCTTCCCTTCCTTCCCTTCCTTCCTTCCCTCCCTCCTTCCTTCCTTCTTTCTTTCGTGCTCTCTCTTTCTGTCTGTCTGTCTGTCTGTCTGTCTGTCTGTCTGTATGTATGTCTGTCTGTCCCTCCATCCTTCTTTCTTTCTTCCATCTTTGTTTCCTTCTCTCTTTCTCTCTTTCTTTCTTTCTTTCTTTCTTTTTTCTTTCCTCCTTTCCTTCTTTAGTTCTTTCGTTCTTTCCTTCTTTCATTCTCTCCTTCTTTCCTTTTTCCCTTCTTTCCTTCCTTCCTACCTCCTTTCCTTTCTCCTTTCCTTCCTTCTTTTCTTCTTCCTCCTTTCCTTCCTTATTTCCTCCTTTCCTTCCTTATTTCCTTCTTTCCTTCCTTCATTTCTTCTTTCCTTCTTTCCTTCCTCCTTTCCTTCTTTCATTTTCTTTTCTTTAAGATTTGTTGTCTTTCTGGCTCTTTGCTCCTTTTATGTCACTCATATACACGTGTTAACTGTGCCTCCCTTGCCCGAGGCGGGAAATGGACCACAATCCCCTGCACTACGAAGCACCATTATTAAGTGCGGCCAAGGGGACTGCCACTTCGACAATCGGGTTCACTTGTGGGACCGGACATGTGACCTACGTCACGCTGCAGCTCATTGCATCACATGCCGTAACTGTGACTGCCATCTATTGTTGGACCTCATGACCGAATAAAAGCTTTGCATCTTCTAGTTCCCGAAACTGTCAGGTAGAGTGCTATATGACTCACTCTACTTCAACCAAAAGTTGTACACAGAAATATCAGCAAAGCGTACACGTTTTGAGGAACATTGAATACTTTTTTTTAGAAAAATGTGTGACCAGCATGTGTGTATGTGTATATAGGTATGTTTGTATGTTTGTATGTGCATGCGTGTGTGTCAAAGAAGAAACTGGTACCTCCCACATTCAAGTATGACACTATAAAGTACGTAATTTCAGTGTATACCCACTTTTAATGTTTCATCCTTCGTTTCCTGTTTCTTATTTATGCTTAAGTGCTTCGAGAAATATATGATACTAATATGAATAAACAGCACCATTATCTTTATCATTAGACTGATTTCTTCCATTTCCCTCCGTTTCTTTTCGGACTTTATCTCATCTTGCTTTTGTGGCTTTGTGACTATTGTACCTAAACATAGCATGTGTGGACCTCGTATTAAAGCAGAGATTGAAATTTTCAAGCCTATTATTCCAGTCCAATATAATGCCTGTATCCCTTTTGATTTAGTAGTTATGCCCTTCTGATCTATATTTTATACGCCCTCTTATATGCCTCAACTTTTTACCTTCTCTACTACGTATAGTAAGTAGAGGAAGTATTGTAATCCACCCAAAAAATACGATGTTGAGATTTCACCGGAAATATGTTTTGAGGGCCCCCTGAATTAAAAAAAAAATTTTTAAAAAAAGGTTCGTGTGTGAGTGTGTGTGTGTATGTGTGTGTGTGTGTGTGTGTGTGTGTGTGTGTGTGTGTGTGTGTGTGTGTGTCAGTTCTTGAGTCTGTGGGCAGCATCGATCAAAAACGAAAAATCGGTTAAAATTCAATGTTGGTATTTAAGTATATTTTAAGGATCCGACACGAAGATTTAGAAGAGAACTCCTCCATCTTAAACTACCTTTTACGTGGACATTTTTTTGAAAACTTTGATTTTTTTCCAAAATAGCTCTAACGATTTTTATTTAAATGCCATGTTTGAGATATTTTTATGGCAAACGAAATGTATATTTTGAGATTTCTACCTATAGCCTATGTAATCCTGTTGGCTGAGGATGACTTTTGCATAAATAGTAAACCGTAAGAGATAGACCAAATCTTGGTCTACAAAAAGCATAGGTCTTGTTGAAACACACAATTTATGTCCAACAATTTTTTTGTAGAGTGAACCATTTTGGAAATATTCCTTGTTATGTGTGCGAGTTTTGTCAAATGGAAGATGCTGATTACTTTTTTTATATCTTAGCCGTGCAAAGAAAACGGAATTTCAAAGTTAAATAAGAGTTTGTAAGAATGGTTAGCACAAGAGTAGAGAAAATCATGTGAGTGCAACACATCAGAGTTTTAACATAATTGTTGATTCGGTGCTTTACTATAAATTCGGTGTATCATTTCTAATATTACTCTACTTAGGTGTTCAAAATGGGAAAACAGAGGACAATGGAAATTTTAAATAATATTGCTAATTATTTTTTATGTAAATTAACTAGCTTAGAGATACTGTTCTTTGTACATAATTCATATTGTTAACAATGTTCAAAAAAGCTGGTGTTACATTCATGTAAGTTTTCTAACTACTTCATTTATTTGTACATCACTCTTCAAAGTAATCTTGCAAAATTTTATTTATTTTCCCACTCTAATCGAGATGAAAGTTTGTATGATATAATAAAACCAATTAAATTATGCTTTAGAACTTAAAAAATGTAAAGGTATTAGAAAATTTAAACGAAATTTTATAGAATAGTGCACTTGTTTGGAAATTATTGTAAACATCACCAAAATTGTGTAAGTTTTAACAAGACTTGAAATTTTCAAGCTGTCTGTTACCTACGGATTAGCATTTAAAGAAAATTATTAAAAAGGTCACTGGGAAAGAAGTGAACTTCAGGAAACTCAAAAGGTACCTATATTTGATTAGTGAAGGAGATGTGTTAAAAACAAGACGTTCTTTCAGTCTATATGTTAAACCCCCCTCCCCATTTTTTTTTTTTTTTTTTTTTTTTTTTTGGTAAATTAATAAATACTGCAATATTTCTCATGTAAAGACTATTTAGGTTGAGAGTACTTTCTTGATGTTGAGTTACAGGAATATGCTGAACTTGAAACATGTTTAGTTTGTTTTTCTGTTACGTCCATACGTGCAAGCGACACCTGTACGAATTGGTTGGAGAATTCAATGTCACTCTGCCAGGCTGTCACAGTAGCTTAATGGTTAGAGGACCCACATGGTAAGCGGAGGGTCTGTGGTTCAAATCCCGGCTGTGGCATTGAATTTTTCAGTTCCGATTCTATCTCTATTTTCTAAGATATTTTTGCAATGCAATTACGCCTGTTAGGTGTATATCCGGTGAGTTTCGATAACCATTTTCTTTTTTTCTGTTTCTTATGAAATACAATGCTTCCTCTATTTGCTACAGGTGATAGATGAAGCAGAACCAAAATTCAAAATAATTAAAGAAGACAACTTAAGTTGGACCAATCCCTCTGGATGATAGTAAAGAGCATGCAAACTTTCTGCGCAGAGAAGTGGAGCAATCTAAATGATTTTCATCCCGCTTCTAAAATATCAGTAACATTTTAAAGTCAAAACAAAATAAGCAAAATGTTTATTATTTTCCTCACTCTTCACTGTTTTGTCTAATTTGTTTTTTTTTTTTTCCGTTAAGACATATTTTTCTTCTAATTTTAACCAAGATTTTATTTCTCTGTTATTTTCCTCTTCACTTTTCTCTCTTGTACCTTATTTTCCTCCTATTCTTTCTCACTTTTCATCACGTCCTGGCTTCCTGTCTCTTCCTCTCACCTCCCACTCCGTCTCCATACAACGGAGTAAAGCAGCTCCGTGCTGAGAAAACACTTTTCTCTCTCCGAGGGAATATTAAGCTGTTTTGCATTTCGCTGGTGTTTTACAAACATTTTTTACCTGAAAGAAGTTAGCCGACTTGAGGCTTGATGTTTATTCATAAATTATCTCTAAACTATCCGCTTCAAGAAATACAGAATTGCTGCCATGTGAAATAATTCACGTCATGAACAACTGCGCAGTAAATCTCCGCACTATGTAGATATGTCACACAACAGCATAAACATTTCTGCTATATTCTTTCACGCCTTTCCTGGCGTTATGCAGATGCTTTAGAATAAATTCATCTCAAACTAAAAATAAAACAAACTCTGCGAGAGAAGCGAAACCTGTGGAAACAATACCGTCTGTTGTCATTCTGTATTATTTGAAGCAAATGTGCTATCGCACATGAAATGAGACAGCGAAAGAAACGGATTTATTTGCTTGTTCTGCTGTTTACCTATACAAAAGAAGATTTGTATTCGAACCAAATATTGAACATCAAAATTACAAAAGAAACAATTGTATGGGGAAGTGGCCAGCTTGTATTAACGTAAGTGATTTATATCTTAACGATTTTCATCGCAATTCTTCTCTTCATTTTGGTACAGACGCTTCGGAAGGTTTAGCGTTCGCTACTTTGGAAGTAAAAATGAGTGCCAGAAGAGTTAGGCATTTAATTTTCTGATTAGATTATTCGTAGAGTTATATAAACATAAGAGCATAAGGCAGATGGACTAATTTTATTGGTTTAATGACTTATCGACTTCAATGTTACAAATGTATGAATATAACACCTTAATTATTAACATAACCTATAGGTTACACTGGGAATCGATTCCTCTAAAGATTTGAATGACATTAATTGTATAGTTCTGTAATAGTTGTGCATTGTTACTTTTTAGTACTAACCGATGAAAATATTGAACTCTTACTGAACATAAATGGTTCTGATTGGTCAGATGATGAAAATGAAGTCACTTTCTCAACATTGATCGGAGCTTTGACACAGACACTAAAGAATGTTAAAATGTAGAATTAAAACTTGACTTTCTTGACTGAGTAATTTCTACTAATTGCACTGTAGCAAAAACAAGGAAATGGACAATCTCAAGAGCTTGGATATAACAAGGGCGAGCTGAAAATCAGGTAGTATATCAATAAGAAATTGGATTATTTGGACTTTAAGGTAAATATTATAGATTCAGTTCTAACTCAAGCTGGTAATCAAGATGAAATAAGTGGTGAATTGAGACTATATAACTAAACAGATCTTCTATCTGAAGTATACTTTACGAAGACCAATTTTGATATTTAGCAGAATTTCCCTTTTGGTGTTATTCTGTGTACAAACACTGCTTGTTTTAAAAATTGAGATGTTGGGGGATATCACATCTGTAACGGTGAAGATAGGTACCCGGTAAAAAATGTACAAATTTTGTAATAATTACATATTTTCTTACTCTGAAATTCTCCACCTTATGTCCCAAGGGGCAACAGTTTTAATTAGTTAGCCTTAAGTACCACAAAACATAGAGAGCATGCATTTAATTTCAGCTGTATTAAAGGACAAGTTTTCAAAAAGCTGCGCTCTGTTTTTCCTTTGAGAGCCTCAACGTCTCTTCTGCGTGTTTTGAAAAATCTCTGGTTGGGAGACGCAGGTCATTGGACTGGTAAATCTTAAGCAGCTTATGCCCTTAAAAGCGCTTTCCCTTCACCCTTTTTAGGGTTTTAGTGGTTCCGTGGGCATATGTTTTGACAGACGTATTGTGTCTCGAAAGAGGCCAAAAAGGAATTATATAGCATAAGGTACGGTTCTCTTATGTACTCAAGAAGCCTCTTTTACGCAGCAACGAATTTCATTCTGATATAAAGGTTAGCAGGTCGTTATATTTGGTAATTAAAGCAGATGGTTCCATGCCATGAGAAAAGAGGAATAAGTGAGGACAACAAAGCTAAGGGAGACAAGACTAGAGTCTCCTGAGACACTTGCAGACCCACGTGACTCTCATTGTCTAGCCACTTGGAATCTAGATTCTTTCCCAAAATTACAGCTTGATTCAATAAATAAATTATTAAGATCCTTTACTCGCTGGGGTCGTCTTCCAGCAAATTCATCTGGCTGATTCCTTTGAAGGTTTTGAATAAGGGAATTTCCTCATTACGCGTAATGGGTAATAAAATGTGGAAAATATTAGAATAAAGAGGATTCAAGAGTGCTTCGACTTTCAAACACAAATAAATGTGAGGAAAAATGGTAGAATTTCCACAAACATTGTTACTAGTCAGGAATTTCAAAGAACAACTTTTTAAATATATTGTTGTTAGCCGAGGTTTTGTTGTTATTCAAAACAGCGAGTCTGCCCTGCAAAAATCTATTTTTAAACTTAATGAACTTCATGGACAGTATAATATGAAAATTTCGCACTCATAGGGAACGAACCGATTAGAACAAACATCTAAATGAGCGTTGTGTAGAACATGTGATGCATTTTAACTACTTGGGAAGTGATGTTGGTTATGATAAGGAGTATCACGAGGACAATAAAATATGAAAATTTCAGAGTATGTGGAACAATTATTTTGTAAAAAAATAATTAAACAAACAAAATAAAAGTTTTACAAAGTTATGGCTGTACGTATAGTAGTATACGGAAGACTTGGACACTAACTAAGGAACAACAGAGTAAAATACAGGCTTCAGAATGACATTCTTAAGAAGTGTGAAGGGATGTACGAAGAGAGGCGTAATAACAAATGAAAGTATAAGAAAAGCGTTAAGAATTTTTATTATAAATTAAAGGTTAAGAGATAAAAATTGAAACGAAAAAGAATGCTAAACAACAAACTTACTAAACAAATAATGCAATATATCCTAAAGGAAGGAGATCGGTGGGCAGACCCAGGAAACGATGACTGGAGGACTTTGAAGGTGGAACAGGCACTTTATTGTCTATGCTATGAATGAAGAAGAAATCATTAATGTGGCGTAATAAAACGATATATTACCTACTGGCTGGCTAGGTCTCCAGATATGAAATTTTGTATTTATCAGTTTTCATTATTAGTGTATATATTTAGTGTGTAAAATAACTGGGTACTGCATTTTCTGTTGATGATGATTTAGTAAATGTTTATTTTACTGCAAGGACGAATATTGGGATTTAGTATTTTCAATGCGTCCCTTATTTCTTGGGTTTATTTGCATTAACCGATTATTTCATTATCTATGGAGAACAGACCTTCCTTATGTGCTAAGCGACGTCAAGTTTCTATTGAATTGGCGTGTGGTTGAAACTATTCGAGCGAGGTTGTTCTATAGAAGCGATCGGTAAGCATGTAAATATAGTGAATTCAGAGGGTAAACTGTATGACTTAAATTTATCGCGAAATATGAATCATAACAGGTAGACAGTCAGTACGCATTAGATGTAAACAAGTGCAGTGGATTCGTTGTCTGCAATGGTGTCAGGACTACAGGAGTAAGCCAATACAAAACTACATATTCAGTGATACGTTTGTGTACCTTAGCAAACTGTAATTAGGAAGTTAACTTTGAGAAAGTTAATTTATCATGACTCAGTTATTCTTGAATATCATAAATAGGTATACAACGAATAAATATAAAATTTCGGCCCGATTAGACGGGTAGTAGCATAGTAAGTTCATCGTGGACTTACTACTGTATCCACGTACGCCCTCTATTTCTTCTTCATAGTTCCTAAATATGTACTGAATTCGTAATGCAATTGTGTCAAGATAAAATACCACCAGCAGTCTATGGGCATCACAGTGAAATTTGGGATAGATGCGACTTCACAAATAGATAATACAAGGTAACCAACTCTGTCCGAATGTATCCTATTCCAAGTGTCATTCATACTGAAGATCTTTAGAATGCATGTTTCTGAAATCAAATGAAATTTGTGTATATTTGATGGCTACTTTCTCATGTTTTGTGAGTTGATTGCCATGTAGTTTTTGCGATTTCCTGTTGCAGTTTGATATGAAAAGTTTATATAAATCATCAAAAATATGATTCTCTTTACAAACCCTTTAATACATTAAGGTGTTTTCAATGCTGAAATTACATTGTTTGTCGGGGAACAATTGAGCGACCTTCTATTGCGCCTTGAATAACGGCTGTACACCTATCTGTAGTTCATGTACTAGAAATTGGCACATTTTCTATAATTCGATGAAACAGGGTCCTATTAAACGATGGCCAAATATACCACACAAACAAACCTATGGGTCGATATTCTTTCACTTCACGAATTTATTGATAGTTTTCTTAATGACCAATGTGAGTGTTTGTACCTAAGATTGACTTGCCATTGATTTGCAAACCTTCATTTATTGGTAAATATGGTACATGGAAAAGTGACTTCTCACCAAAGCGCCCCGGGTTCGATTCCAAGCAGCCGCATGTGGGATCTGTGATGGACGAAGCGGCGCTGGGCCGGGTTTCCTCCGGATTCTTCGGTTTCCCCCGTCATCTCATTCCACCCGTGCTCCATCACATCAGTGTCACCACCTGCGGTGCCGCATGCAGTGAAACCGGGCGTTAAACACTACAAAAAAGTGTAAAAGTGGCCTGAAAGAGTTACCCACCGATAAAAAACGAGTCACCAACGTAGCTCTCGGTGAAGAAAAACTCCAAATGATCTGCAGCTGAAGAATTTGTAACAAATGTTTTTGTCTTGTGCCATTTTCTCAGCAACTGCAATAGCAGCAATTTCAGTATCTTTACCAGTCATCCTGTTGCTTCTAGCATATTTTCAGTCTGTTGATGTTTGCAAAGAATCTTCGATGTCTCTGGGATATCTCTCACCCTATAAATTTAAGGATAACATTTCATCCTACAGACATTCACAATACACATCATTCTGATTTTTCATCACTAGTAAATCGCATTCTTTCAGAATATCTACTAAACTTGCTTCAGTAGCAATAGGTTCAATTAGCTGTAGCTGCAAAAGAAATAACGCTATGCAGCAGCATTAAGACCTTCTTTTACAGACACAAGATTTAATGGTGGTGATAGCTAACTACTGGTGCTTTTATCGTGTTGTGGAGATAAATTGTCTAGGCGCAAGTGGTAGTTATATCAGTGGTTTTACAGCGTTATTTCATAGCGTGTTTAACTGTACAACACGACAAGGTGTGGCAAGGTTCTGATTGGATGCTGTGTTGACCAGCTCTTCCCACCACCCGGTTTTAAATCTTATATTTATTACTTTGTTCTGCTTTTTGTTATACTTTATCATAATTTCAGTCCTTACAGGCGTTTCAGCTTACAGCCAAGGTATAAATTGGGTATATAGTGGTTAAATTGTTTATTTACTTTAATTTCTGTCATGCCTGTAACTACTCTTCCATGGTGGATATCTAAAGTGTTGATTTTTGGAGATATTTAAGGTGGTAGTTTGAAGTGCCTAGATGGAGAAGCTGATCATTTTTATGAACCAGGAACCAGGGGTGGGTGTAGCGTACAGTAAGAACCGTATAAATCACTTTGGCTTGAAGTATTATTGAAAGTCAAAGTTGGGCGGATACGTGAGAAGGAAGAAGTGAGGGTGTGGCAAATTTACTCTGTTAAGGATCCATAAACACATCCCGGCGTCGCCGAGAACGTGATGCGAGTTATCAACACAAAAGACCGACACTGAATTCCAAACACCCAGGCGTTACATTGTGCATCTCTTGTTCCGACATACAGACTTCTGAAAGCTGCACCGCGTTTCTCTGCTTGCTGACAAACTGCTGCCTGTCGTGTGAGACAGGAGCTCGTTTGAACATTAATGACTTGCTTTGTGGTTCAAACTTCCGCGAAACACTACCTAAATAAGTGCATTTAGCTCAACACCTAGCATTAGAGTATACATTTTTATTTTCTCTATCCCTTAATTTCTCTACAAGCAGCAGTATATTTTAAGCAGTAATGTAAAAACAGGTTTTCTCTCCAGATTTGCAAGTACAGTGTGAATAAGGATTCTGACTTGTAACATTCGCAGGAGTGTCTCTACCCATAATTAGTTCATATGTATCTCATTCGTAGCAGCAGTGAGTCAGGAGGCTAATGGGGATCCCGCCACATGTCTGCTTACTTCTGTTGTTGACGGGGTAATAGGAGTCGATTTATGTTTTGACTGAAAGATAGTGAGTTTTACTACCTTTGTAAAATTGGTAGTTACATATTGATGCAAGTAATGTAAAACAAAAATGTAGAATTCGCTTGAAATAAAACATAGCTGATTAGTACAAAGCAAATTTACAGTTCGGGGGGCGGTAGAGTGACAGTTAAAAACATGGAGAAACGTCATGTTATTTTGTGGCATCTAATTCTCGTATAGCTTAAAGTAATTCACTACATTTTAGTTACACAATCTAGAACAGTGTCGTATACGGTTTTCATTTGCATACTTTGTTCCACTTGTTTTTCTTTCATTCCTTATTACCATCTATTTCATCAAGGTTTAGAATATATGCGAGTATGTCTAAACAAGAATCAACTAAACGCATCATAGAATACCTCTTAGAGTCTTCTTGCATATCTGTATGTAATTAAATCCCAATAACGTTTCCGCAATTGTTATGCTACTTTTGCTCTGCATTTGTAACAATTCTTCTCATTTATTATAGTGGGTGTTAGAAAATGTATCTACATATGTGTAGGTGATGACGTAAACAAACAAAAATGGCTGATAATATACATTTTGGATGTTATAATTATTCTAGATAAACAAACCCATGCAACCCGTTTATCTATGCACCTTTCTTCAAAAAGTCTCTTTACAAATATCTGAGCGGTATGGATAAGGGTCCACGCCTCTGTCTGTTGGACGTTTCCCAGAGCCTCCAGAATGACCTAGTGGTTTATGTAATACTTGCAAAACTGCCTGCTTGGACATCCTTGAAGACATTACTGGTATTCTCTCTCCTAACACATAGCCTTGACTAGCCAAAGCGGAGGATAGAACTGTCATTGTTATATTCAATAATAGGCGATGAATGTAGCCAATCAGAGGTAGTATCATTTATTATCCACGTGGGTTGCACTCAGTCCGTTAAGATACCTGACAAGCTTTTAAAGGTAGTTTTTAAAATGTTGGGTAGTTGTGTCCGTGCTATTAAAAAAATAAAAATATAAAATAAAATAAAAGTTTGTATAATAACCCTGGCACCTAATTACTAAACCAGGGCTAATATGCCAGATTTTTAACATTTATTCATTCTACACATTCATACATACAACATACTTTGAAGATAAAATTATAAAATAAGAATACAAGTTAATATAATGTATAACAAATTACAAAATAGAAGAAAATAAAGTTTAAAGTAGAGGTCCGTAACATTTTCAGATTAAAATATTAGCCCAGTTGGTTTAAAGTGGACCATCATGTGAGAGAAAGAGTATGCTTCAATTCGCATCATACTGCTCTTACATATCAGAAAAGCGCCAAACCAATGGCAAAATAAATTAAATAATGTATTTCGTTCCTTAACGATGTAACAACGTTGTTATTTGCGAGGATCATATCAACGTCGCCGATGTGACGGATTTCGTCCCGTAAACTGTAAACCTAAAGCTGTCGCTTTTAAGCACAGTTTAAGGACATCGATCTGGGCGGGGTTTGAACCCGTAACCTTGGAATCAACAGGCCAGCGACTGGACAACAGAGCCACCCAGATCAATGACAAAGCAAACGTTTTCAAACTGAAGCACCAATATTTCTATGCCACTTTGTGATCAAATACAGATTTTGTATGTGAGAGTAGCGTGCGTACGTGCGTACGTGCGTACGTGTGCGTATGTGTGGTGGTTTTCTTTCTTTCATTTGGCAAGAATAATATTAAACCCTTGAGATGAAGTTGGAAGGGTGGTGGGGTAAACACAATTTTGCCATCAGGTGCTGCTTCTGCTCCGTCATTGTGAATATGTCAGATCTTATAATTTTATGCCTCAGAATAATTTTCAGTCAACTGAACAACTATAGCAGATACAAAATTTAGTGGCGGGTGGCAGGAAGAGCTGGTCAACATAACGTCCAGAGGCTTGCACGCCTTGCGGTGCTCTTTGGTTAATATAAGCACGCTGTGAAATCACGCTGTATTATTTGCACCTACAAGATGTACTTGCGTAACAGGAAAGAGAATAATCTGATCATGGACTGTTCAGCTATCAGCCACCATTAAATTTTGTGTTAGCCATAACTACCAGATATGTCCTGCCTGGTAGTTTAGGTAGCTCCAGCGCCGCACATTTGTCTCCTTTCGTGTCTCTTCCAGGGTACGAACCCAAAACCGCACTATATAGAAACAGCAGAGGAGAGAGTTACAGTTACAGACATGAGAGATCAGTGTGTGCGAGACGGCTGTGTGTGTGTGGTACGGTCGTTGTGAAAGATACTTCGGTCGAAGTGAAGCAGACTTAACGAGCGTCGAGTGACTGTATGAGAAACAGAGAAGAAAGTGAAGAAAGACAGTGAAGGGACTGAGTCAAGGTTACGAGATGTAAACATGTGAGTTGTAATATCGCGAAAAGCTTTAGACTATGCTAACGTCAGTAGAAGAGACCTATGTATTTGTGCATAAGTTTAGAGGACAATAAAGTGCTATAAAAGTAATCGGACAAATTTTGCCGTCTTTGTCACAATATTGTGCTAGCAGTATCTCAATTTATGTTACGATCTTTAACTTTGTAACGTTTATTTCATAATGCAAGAAGGTTTTTGCATACCAACTATACAGAGGGAGAAATATACATCTGTCCAACTTCAAGTTAATTTTAAATTCCGATTTATAAATATACACAATACTGAATGAAATTAATTTAAGCAGGTGAACCAAGCTTCCACAGTTTACATTTTAATTTGTTACGTATTATTTTGTTTGTGTAATATGATGATTTATTGCTTATTTATGAAGTTAATATATACAACACCCCTCTACGCTCTTAGCAAAACCAAGAGCAGCTAGTTTTAAATAATTTAGTGTCCCACAACCCACTGATTTCCACTTTCATATTTGAAAATCAATCTGTGAATAGGTCTGCGATTTATGTTCACAATTTCAAGACGAAGTGCTTAAAACAACATTCTAAATATCTAAAGTCTCTCAAGAAACCGAAGCGTTAAAATATGCGTTCCTCCTTTTACTAGTTCTACAAGATGTCGTATCCACAGTTCCTTAAGTTAGGACTTCCGTTTTACCTCCTTGTTAATAGAAGTCGTACTTAACGTTTCCTTATGCATTATTCTTCAGGTCTAATTGCTCTTCTTTATGCATATTGCTCATTAAATACACTTCATATTCATAAAATCTCTTTCGTTATGTGTGATTATTGCATAATTAATGTCTTCCTCCGTGAACAAACGACTCAATAAGAACTCTTCATGTTTAAAATAATGAGGATTTTTTTACAACCGCGGAAAGTAAGTACTTATCAGCTTGGTTCCCTCTTTTTTTGATTATTCCTTTTATACCTTAACCAAAGATTAAAAATAATCCTAAAGATGGTATGACACTTTACTGAACATGCCTATAATGCCTATTCGAAACAACTGATATGGAGTATTGCATTGTTGTTAGTTACGTGTTGCAGATCTCTGCATTGTTTTCTACTAACTAGGTTAGCTATATTAAGGACCTACAATACTGTTCGTACAGAGATGTAACACTGACAAAGGATCATCGTGGGACGAGTACACATAGTATGTTTAACCTGATTAAGTTTTGAAAACATTTGTTCGCAGATATGAGTAGATGGCATCATTTGACATCATTTATGTTGCAAAATCACGTAACACGGGAATGATGCATATAGTTCAATGTCGTTTTTACGTGCCATTTTAATTGGAATACTATTTTGTAAATTAATTAGCTCTAATTGCAGAGTATCAGGAGCCTGAAGGACATGCGATCGTGAATAAACACATTTTGTTCTCCATTGATCATATATCTGAAAACCTTGAATTTTTTTAATTGTTTGAGAACATTCTCCATAATATTAGAATATCATTCGTATCTAGTTTATAGTGTCTAATGTATTTAATATAAATTGAACAGATAAGACAATGGGCTTTGCCACTTCATAAAACATGTTCACACTCACAAGCGTCTTGAAAATTCCAACGTAACCTTCTACTGCCAAGTAGGTCAGTACAAGCACGAAGAGCTATACCTACCAATGTTAAATGGGGTTTTTTCGAGTAGAACCATGTTGAACTGTATAAAGAAGAGGAATTTGAAGACTGTGGTGGAAAGTATGACATGTGGTGCTGAGGCATGGACATTGGTAGACAAACAAAGATCTAAGATCTTGTCAGTGGAAACAGATGGAATAAGAGTATCAAGATTGGAAAGAAGGAGAAATGAAGAGGCGAGACAGATGATGGATATGGAAGACACAGTGGTAGAGAGAATTGAAAGGCGGGGTCTTCAATGGAATGGGCACGTTAGAAGAATGGGGGAGAGTACCTTTTTAGAATGGTCACCTCGAGGAAGAAGGAATCGCGGCAGACCAAGAGCAGCTTGGAGAGGACACATTCATAGAATGATGAATGATCGATTCCTGGAGGATGGCTTGTTCAAACGGAAAGAATGACAAATGGGAATACAGGGCAACTGTAGCCCGCGCGGGCATATACACCCCATGGCGGGTCTAAGGCAGTTGTGTTAACTTATGCACCGAGGGTTTTGGGTCCTTTTTTGTTTGTTTTTCGTGTTAGATCACACATTAATATCTCTATATTCTTGGGGAAGATAGGTAGTAATCCTGAGTATAAAAAATTCCCACTCACTTCCGAGTCAGGAATTGAATCTGGGACTCTCGCATAGCAGGCAGGTGCTCTGCCGACGGAGTTACGGGGCCAGCCGCTACTCTCTTCTTGAGTTCTTAACATGAGAAAAACGGTTCATGTTGTCTAAAATCTCTCCTGACTTTAGATTCTTCAACGTATCTTTACATGCTTAATCCAAAATATTACCTATTGAGTTAAAACGTTTAAAGAAAAACTGACAGCTGCAATAACTATTGCAGCTAAATTTATAAAGTACACAAAACACTTTTTTTTAAATTGCTTACGAAAGACCACCTCTTTAGATCTACAGATTGTCAGTAATAAGGTCACGGTAGAATACTTTTGCAAATTCTACTGCAAGACATGAAAGGCAAGAATTTTTAAAAATGGACCCTCTTTTATCAATATATGTCTCGATTTTTTCCTGTCTACTGCACCAAAGCTCCTGCCTTAGGTATTTGCATCTTAAATACATTTTTTACTCTGTGGCTTGCTAAATTCTATGAATTCCTTGGTCTACCCAATTTTCTGAATTGACCTACATGTATTTGCAAATGTGTGATTTCTGAAAGAACTTATTTCTAAGTACCGGAGCGTTGAGACAATACATTTCTTATTGATTGAATTCATCAGAAAATTAATTGGTTTAACTAATCTAACTTATATGTAATTGCTTTTCCTTGTTGATAATTCATTCCCTGAAAAAATTAGAATTGCTGCTTATGTTATGCATTGATTTTAATATATGGAAGCTATTTATTCTTATTATATATTCTAATAGTGTATTTATTTATCTCCCTGTCATTCCTTATGAAATTTTGAATCTTACCCGTCTTAACTCCAATATCAGTATAAGACGATATCTTGTGGAAATGAATATTGTCTTTTAGGAGCTTTTAAGGGCCTACTTAAGCAGATAAAACTTACTACTGGAACTTTCGTGATAAGCAAATTCTAATGTGTCTTGAAAACGATTGAAAGAACATTCTAAAACTTCTTGATGTTCAATTATATATTCTTTCACACTTTCATATACAGTTGGAAGAAACTGCAAACATAGATTTCAGTAAAAATGAGGAATATTCAAACTGTTGCGTAATTTACATTTGGGGGATAATACAAGCAGATGAGCCTATATAGACAAAGGATATGAAATTGACCGAGGCTGTTACAACATCACAGACTTGCAAGTAATTAATGTTCACGTGTGGTCCATAGCAAACTCTGAGGAAAGGCTAATCTAGTCTAGAACTAGATGAAGTTGCGGTATGTGACATTGACAGTGACAGCGTACGATATTGCCTACTCAGATTATTTACAATGAAGGGATGAACAGGACGTTTTGAATCTGTAGCATGACAGTCCTGGGCAGTAACTTTGTTTCTTCTTTCCGGTTAAAAAGGATGCTTTTTCTTTCTTAGTGTGCGGTCTCGCGTTTTTAAAACGTACATGTGACAAAACATGCAATCAGTCGCATACACTATATCATTATGTGATGAAACCAATTTCCTAATATGTCATCTGTTTATAACTACAAGATAGGTCCTACTGTGAACGAATAAACCTAAGATAAGATATTTAGGAATCATAATCGAGGTGGTAAAAATATAACTTAGGCAGGAAAGAGAATCGTCAAATAATCCACTTAGCATATGGCGAACATATGCACTTACTATTGTTTTTAATCCTTCAATGCATGTTGCAATTCGTTTACTACTACTAAGATAATTATAAGTGAGTGAGTGATTAGGGTTTAAGGGCCCGTCGAAAGCTGGGTCATTAGAGCCCATGATAATTATAATGTTATTACAAACAGCATTAACTAAAAGGTCTGAATCAAGCCTGTTGGTTTTCCAGCAGAACTTCTATTTTCCAATTCTTCTACTGCAAGGTTTTGGACTTTTCAGTCCTTTCCGGCTCTAATTTGGTCTGCTCATCTTTTCTTCGCTTTTGCTTGTGTGTGTGTATGTGTGCGTGTGTGTGTTTGTGTGTGCGTGTGTATGTTTGTGTGTGCGTGTGTGTGTTTGTGTGTGCGTGCGCGCGCGCCCGCCCTTGGGCTTATAATTTATGGCTGTTTTAGGAATTCTGTTATTATTCATCCTTTGAACATGATTTTCCTATTGATTTCTATTGTTAGCAGTAATACGATTTGTTTCTTCTACTTTCAGTTCTTTTCTGATACTTTGATTGCCTTCTTGTCGTGTTCAGCATGCTCTTACAAATTTCGTTTATTATGTCTGTATTCTTGTACTTTTTGTTAATATCCATGTTTCTGCGTAGGTTTATCAAATGTAACATGGAGTCTTCACGGGCTTTATTTCTTAGTGTTGTTTTTCACACTTGTTATATAGTTGAATTTATTTACTTTCTCTGTGACATCAGCTACTCCCTGGTACGAGACTCACATCCTAAACACTTGAAGTGTGATAGCTGATCAATTATTATATTTTCTGGCACTACTTTTGATCTACCAGGATTCATTCCTCTAAAGACTTGGGTTTGTTTGCTAATGTTGTCATTCCCTATTCAATAGCAATTTTATTTAAGCAGTGTAATATTTTCTGCAGGTTGTCTTCATTTGTGGCAATTAGTATCTGATCATCTGCGTATAACACATTTTACAGTTATTCCTAATCCATTGATACCTCCATTAACTTTATTTGACCAAATTATACTCTTCCGTCAGTATAAAAATTAAAAATTAACTCTCATTGGTTCTCTTTTGTTTATTTTCACTTTTTGTATCGGTGTACATAACTTTTGTAACTTCACTTATTTGTAGTGGTATTCCTCCGCTTTTTAAAATCTTCCACAATATTAATTCAACGCACCTAAGTTCCACCAAATGTGTAATGCTTTACTTTACTGAATTTTATATAAAAATGTCAGTACATTCAATTTTATCTTAGTAAATACAAAGCCAAACGATCTGACTTTTTGTGGTTTTCTGGACCTAAGTGTATGGCAACCTTACCCACAATAATAATGTTGGTCCAAGATTATACTATGTATGGATAAAAATATATCTAGCTTTGTAGCACTAATGCAGATTTTCTTTTTTTAATCTGGTGTATCTTCTGAGACTGTGCACTTCAACTTTGTCGCCAAATATTGATAAACTTCTTAAACGTAAGCAGTATCAAAGAAACATGACTAATAAACAGATGTGATTTGAAAGTGCTTTCGCAGATCAAACGCAAGGTATATACGACAAAACCGCCACTGTAACACAGTACACGTCTGTGTGTTAAAGAGTGGCGAAGTTATAGTGGAAAGAAGTAAATCAACTTCCCCTGTTTCACAAACGTTGGACATCGTTGCTCTAGGATATTATGCCCTTTTTTACTGGTAGAGGGGAAGTGACATATGTTACACTGCAGGTTTTGGAAAGGATACGACAAGTAGATGATACAGCAGACGGGAGAGGAAAGAAAACACTCTTTTCTAAATACAAACTATGCACAAAATAGTGTTTTAATACTTGGTTTTAAATAATATCCCAGAGAGTGGAAGTAACCATGAAGGAGTGACATCTTGTGCACTCGAAAGTCGATTCAACCAGTCTCCAAAAATTGAGGAGAGCCTAGAAGCATTATGTCAAAAACTATGGACCTCTCCAAAGATATGTTTGGTTATGCACAAAGCATCAATAGTAACTCGAACAAAGTATCCGCTTTTTTAGTATTTTTGTAAACGTTGTGTTGAATACCAAATAAAAAAACACAAGATGAAACGATTTTATCGTTTTACGTTGAAGAGGAGGTGTCGATCTAGGGGGCCCGGGTCGATCCCAGGTACCCGCATGTGGTATTTGTGAAGGACCAAGCAGTGCCAGGACGGGTTTTTCTCCGTGTTCTCCGATTTCCTCCGCCACACATCCCACCAATTGCACCATTATCACCTTTACAATCTTCATTTTCGCCTGCATTTCTTATCATCCTCTTCCTCACTATTATACCTGGTGCTTGGCTGACCACCCGTTTCCAGGTCTTCACTCTGTCCAGTCCATAGGTTTCCGTGCTCCCCGACAGGCGTCTGACCATAGGTACTGGCTTATAAGTCCTAGGGGGTGTAAGTCCTACATAAGGGGAGGGTAATCAGGTAAAGAAAGGAAAGGGGGGGGGGGAAAGAACGTCGAAAATTCCATTTCGGTGCTGCCTAGTCCTGATATATTTAAAACATTTTTACCGCAAGTTTAGAATGTTAATGAACTCAATATTTTTCACTGAGTAATTTTTCGACCACGTCAAGATTCTGTACCTGCATGACGTTCAGTTGCAATGAAAAGGGTTTCATCGGCTATTTACATAAACTTGCATCTCACTGAAAGTCGTGTCTTACACTTTTGCTTTTTCTAAACCCACGCTAATTCTTCTTGTATTGAATATACCACAGAAATCTATAGTTGCGCTTTTAATGGTTGGTGCTGGTAGCGTTATACGTAAAATGTGCGTAGACGCGAAGGTATTGCCTGTTTCTTACGGAAATATCTCAGGATGTAAGTTTGTAATCGAAATAGTCATTGGAATTTTGAGGAAACTAAAATAGTGGCATTTATGTAACGTTTTTTAAGGAGCAGAATCATGAAAATCCTCCGAAAAGTCCTTATCCTGTGTAATTCATAAAAGGGAATTAGATTGCGTTTACCGCCTTTGGACTATTTATAAAGTTGAAACTCAAGTAATGTCGATAGTAAAACGCCTAGCTTTAGTGCAATCGTAATGTGGAGTTTTGATTTGTATTCACCAACTCTTGGGCCTTGCAGTACATAATATACTAGTTCATAAGCTGGCAGCTGCAATTTTGGCCAAGACTTGTGAAAACCACAGAACCTGACCCTCCACACATGGTGGTCACTGCAATTAAGGATCTTCACCTTTCACATCTTTCTATACCGACATTAATAAAACAAATGAGTGCTACAGCAGCACTCTTATGATTTACTTTTGCTATGCGCGTTATTATTTTTAATTGGATGAGGGAAAATGAGAATCATGAGGGAGCGTGACGTGTAATAAGAATGATTACTGCGTGACAGGTTCGGTACAAGAACCCCGGGGCGAGCATTAGTGTGATGCAGTGATGGGAGAGCATGTCGCCTATGGGCAACGTGCAGCGCTTTGTCACCCCCCCCCCCCCTCCACCTTCGTATTTACAGCGCAAATAACGTTCGAACAATTCCATTTGCCTGACATTCATTATCGTGCAGTGCAGTGATTCTATATCTCGCGGAACACGGGAATATTGTAACTGTCATTAAACACACCTAGTCTGAAACCTGCCAACTTCATCATAAAGCTTCTGCTCAAAACCAAGAAGTAAAAGGTCAAAGTTCGATTTTTACGGATTGCATCTCTAAAATTCAGTACGTCTTATTGAAATTCATGCCCCTTATTACACTGAATAACAGCCATGTTGTTGCCAGGTTTTGGAATACTAGCTTGTTCATTATTTAATTATTAATGTTCGTCATCATCATTATCAACAGAATCACCCCCAAAGTCGCTCTCAGTGATCTAGACGACCTTTGGTTTCCGAGTTCGCGGGTTAGGAAGGGAAGCAAAACTGGTGGTCCCGTGTAGTAGACTTATGGTGCGTGAGAAAACCTCAGCCTGATATACATAGAGACCTCTGTGTAAAATTGCATGCCCAATGGACGCTAAAATTCACAGCAGTTAAAGAGCATCCATAATTAACTACTTATTTTCAATTTCACCATCATCATTTAAATCTACACTTTAGTCCATCCCAAGCTTTTCCGTCTTGCCAGTGAAAAAAAATCCTGAGCTCTGCATCTCAGATATGGGCGACATACTCCTTTTTCCACCTTGAATAAATTCTAAACTCATTTGTATTTCAGAGTGTTTCATTCCTGCAAAAGCTGTTTCCAGTTATTGTATTTTTAAAAAAATGTGTAATTCTTCCCTAATTCGTGTACTTACTCTTTCTATTCCATTCCAATGTATCCCCGACAGCTGTTAGGAAACTCATTCTGCTGCGGTTATCCATTTTTGTGTTTTATTCTCAATGTAGAAATCTCGAAACCGTATAGAAATATGGTTGGCTACCACGTTATAAAACATCATGTGTCTTTCTTCATCTTTTTCATTTAAATTCATTCTTATACTAGAAGAGTTTTACTTTTCTGTGGTGTTATATCCTAAATAAATAATTTTCTCGTTCCATAATTGTATCATCGATGACAATTTTGTAGTTTATAAAGTAATTTTCCGTGAACGTCATTATTTATTTATTTTTTTACACATATTCGACCCTTAGGCGCATTTTTTGTTTGTTTTGAGGAACTATTTTAGAAAATATTGAGTTATAACTTTGTTTGAAAGGCAGTGACGAAATTAGAACAAATTAATAAAATAGTATATCATATGGGATTAAAAAACTGAACAAATGGTTGCTAGAAAACAAAGTGCAAATTTGGGCGTTCTATTAATAAGGATGCGCTGTCCATTCATAGCTTCACGTAATTTGTCTACTTATTTATTGTACCAGGTGGTACATTACAATCGTCTTTAGAATAAGTAGATATACCCTCCTGTGTTAAAATAGTTGCAGAGCGCAACAGAGCAATTCCAGCTATAGTGACGACACTAGGGTGAGCGAACTTCGTTCTGCTTATCGGTGAAGACGAGAGATGTGAGGCAGCACACTAGCGTGTGTAGTCCGTGATAATAGAGAAAAGCAGCATAAACAACAGGCAAAGTCTTGGAATGTTTTGCACTTTGCTTACAGGGTCTTTATTTTCCAGGGAATAAACTCACTGCTCTATATGCTGCTATTGGCAGAATAGAAGATTGTGTTGAACCACTGCTATATAACATCGTACTTGCAGCAATTGTTAAAGGATTAAAAATATGACTGACAACAAATACAATGCTGGATGTTACGCTGTAATATATTAGTAATAAAAATTATTGGCAGCTGTAAAACTACCGCAGACTACCGTAGACTATCATAACTAAGTGTTGACTACGGTAGTCTTCCTAGTAGAATTGGTCAGTTAAGAACCTACCCGCATTACCTGTAAGTTAGGTATGTTGCATACACATCAGGTGTTATGAATCAATTTACGTTTTTGATTGTCTTTTACCAGATTCCTCTAGAAATCGAAAGCGTTGAGAGTAATGTTATTTTGAACCGATAAGTACAATTTTTATTTTGATCACCAGGGCCCTCATGTTTATGACCTAAAATGTTAGAAATGTGCAAGCATTAAATAGCAAAGAAAGTTAGAAAATGAGATAAATATGACCTAATCTTTTGAGGTGTTTTTCTGAAATCTTCAAATTTGTAATGTTATTTAATATTATATTGAAAATATACTTAAAAAATCTAGCACACTCAATAATAAATAAACAAATAAATAGTACTTTTATAGTTACATTTTGAATTTATTTAATTGCTCAATCCAAAGTAACTCTCAACTATAGACGGAATGAAATAAATGTCACATTTTGAAGGGCCTTATATACCTGCCGTCAGCTATCTTAGATGGAGCCATTACCTTTCCAAGAGTTCTAATTATGGAAGCAATTGGCCATGCCACAAAATCAGACATAAGCCATAATAAACTGTCAGTGCTTAATTTAAGAAATATTACAGGCATTAATATGTGAAAAAGCGGTGCTTAAGACGGCTGTAAATACATATGCGAAACTGGAGTAGAAATATAAAAATAGACAAAAATTGGAAAATATACGAGAAAATATGACTATAATGTGAAAACGGACAAGGAAATGACGAAAACTTTAAAAAAACAAAATATGACTTCAGATTTTCTTCTTCTTTACCTGCTTACCCTCCCCTTATGTAGGACTTACACCCCCTAGGACTTACAAGCCTATGTCTAGGGTCAGATGACCGTCGCGAAGCACAGGGTCCTATGGACGGGACAGAGTGAAGACCTGGAAGCAGGTGGTTAGCCAAGCACCAGGTATGATAGTGAGGAAGAGGATGATATGAAATTCAGGCGAAACAGAGTATTGGAAAGGTGATAATGGAGCAATTGGTGGAATGATGGTAGGGAAAACCGGAGAACTCGGAGAAAACGGGCCCTGACGCCGCTTCGCCCACCACGAATACTACCATGAGAATTGCATAATTTTAATTATCATAGGTAAAATCGTACTTTGCTTATATTTTCCATGGAAAAAACCACAGAGGAAAACTATGGCATGTTATAAACATTCGGACCCTTTTCATCAGTGATCAAACGTATCATTACAGCTTTTGGTGATCATTATGATTCTCATCAAATTTCTTAATTCGTTGATTTTATATTATGTTTCTTTTGCTACCAATGCTACCAACACCACTGGCAATTCTACCATTTATTACGTCATTTGTGTATTGTTCCAAAACTACCCAACCGTAGTTCGTTTAGTTATTCTAGTAGTAGGTAAAGGTTTAGCTGACCTCTTCCATGTGAGTCAGTGGTTCCTTGCACATCCTCATACTAGCATCAGAAATGAAGCTCGGTATGAATTTAATAATCTGCATTCCATTGCTATGGTCTTCCATTGAACCATGATTACTCTCTGGAGCACTAATCACCTATTCTCCAGAGCTTCGCGTTGTGGAATATTGTGTTTAGTAGTCGCTTGAATGTTCTGCACTCAGGACCTCCTTTATAGATTCCCAATAGCCGCAGATGCTTTCTGAATCAGTCATTACCAACCACAAAGCATTCGCTCTTTTCACAGGTATGTCTTGCAACCATAGAGAGGTTTATGGTGGGCATAATTGCGTTTATTAACTAAGGCACTGCCTAATTTTTATCTAATTGTCCCTGCCGTGGTCCACTGGGCTAGAGCGTCGTTCCAGTCCCGGAAATTTCCACCAAGTCCCAGCAATATGCATGGGGTTTGTAACCTTTGGTAGTCTTCCAGTGTTCAATTCACTGGACTCCTAGTAGGAGATCGGGTAATACGAAAGATGTTTAGATGGTGTGCGAGGGCCACTGAGTTCTTTGCAATACTCACATATACTACCACTATTAACATCACTACCACTACTACCACCACCACTACCACCACCTTACCACCACTACTACTACCATCACTTACCACTACACTTGTGATTGAAGTAAACAACACAATGGTTAATCGAATGTTTGTTTGCCACTCCTTTATCGTTAACTTCTGCAATTAGCAAAGACGAGAAAAGCTCCAAAAGATGAGTTATTTTTGTGTTTTCCAATTGCTGCTGAAATGAACCTTTAGCCATGCAATAATATTAATACTTGAGTTAATAATTGGATTCCAGCGTGTCTAGTGGAATAAATTTGTGAACATACGCTTGGAAAACGCGCAACTTTGGTATGTGTGTAAAGCCAAAGATCAGGAATGTTGACACAAGACATATCTCGTGAATGCTGCTCGGGAAGTCTGAGAACAAACCACTCCTCGTCTAATTACTGAAGCAAACAGATAAAGACGCGACGAAACCAGCTTTTGATCCCTAGCCTACTTTGGGATTTCACTCGTCGCAGGTGTGCATGCGTTCATGAGTTAGCGGAGGCCGATTAGTAAACAAAACATTTGCCTGTTTAGTCCTACTCTGTTGCTAGATAATGTATTCAGTAATGTTCAATTATCTCCTCTATCTTTCACGATAGATATACAAAACCTGCTCAGACATACTCCTAACATCTGTATACCCAATTGCCAGAGATTGAGCAGAAAAGCAACGTACACAATTTTCGACGTACGAAGTAATAAATCCCTTAATGAATCTGTTTTCCGTTTGTTTCAGATCCACCAGAAATAGAAGTGGAGCGCAGCTGGGTACATTCCGGAGAAGGGTATGAAGCACAACTGGTCTGCATTGTTCATGGAGAACCCGCCCCTGAGGTAGGTTGTAACCCCGCAGCCATACATGCTTATCTGCAAGCGACTGCATTAAGCAGTGGACACGCATGGAATACGAAGGCTTTATTTCTTTATTTAGAATTATGATATCTGTGTCGTGAAAGTAATGCTCCATAAACAGGCAAAAAATGTATTATGCTTATTTATTAATGTTTAAGGCAGTGGAAATTCATTTTCTCCCTCTCTGCTTGACGTTTAAACGATTTTAGCATGCTAACCTAAAAGTTTGCGCGTTCTTAAATTCGTTTCTGTCGGTACCTTAGAGTGCCCGTTCCTTATCTGTGAAATTGGTAGGTTTCAGGTGTTTTAAAAGCTAGACTATAATATTTTGCATGCAGTTAAATTTTCGGTAATAAAAATAAGAGCCTTACATTTAGTTTATATAAGTTTAATGGTTTCGCAATTACTGAACATTTTTTAAAGTTTAATTCTTCTATATACATATAACCATAAAGTATATGCCATAGACCAAAATTTGGGAACTGTATCTGTGACATATGTATAATTTAATATGCACCTATAATTAAAAACTACGTAACCATAACTTCAAAAATTGGTGTCTGAAATATGTGTAAAATGAAATATCCGATTAAATTGAACACAAAATGACAAAATCAGTCCATTTACTTTTCTACCACTTTATTTTCCTTCAGAAACGTTTGCACAAAAATACAGTTCCCTTCTACTGACGTTAACATAGACTGCAGTCCTTCACAACTGTTTTCTTCACGTTGTCTTGACTCGCTCCTGTCTCTGTCTTTCTTCACTTACTCTGGCTCTCGAAAACTAAGTAGACCTATCTTTTATAGGTACCTGTCTCACACTCATTGACCAAGTCAAAAACTGCCTGATTCTAGCAAATGTGCTTTGTTCGCCGCCTTGATTGTTGTAGCCACATGCACACGAGCAGTCGCGCGAGATTGACCTTGAACGCATTTATTTGCTCGCCGGTCTGGTATGTTGTGTGAAGTATCTTAGCCCTGACCGCGCATTGCTGTGCGCCGCGTCCGGCGTCACAATATTAATGTTTAACATCTACACGGAGCACCTGATATTTTAATTCTGAAGATAATCATTTTTTTCCACAATAAGATTGTTTATGCTTTGTAAATCATAAAGCTCCGTAAAGTAGTCCTAGTCTTGAAATTGTAGCATCCTGTAAGATAACATATAAATGTGGTTAAAGTTAATGATAGAAAAATTCCTGCATAAAATGGCATTGAAACTAATTTAGGTCACTTAACCTCTTGAGCGATGGCCATTTAAACGTCCGCGAGCCGAGAACTGCTAGCATTTAAATTCTTAAATGCGCTTCGTATATACACAGCTGTATTTTGTGTAAATATTAAGTTATTTTAATGAAACAAAAACTGGTATAAAACTCGTTATTTGCTTTATAAATGTACGTCATCAGCAAAGTTGAGTTGTATTTACAAAACGTTGAAATGGCACAATTTTGTTTCACTGTGGTGAAAAGTCAACTTTGCTCTGTCATACGCATCTAATATTAGTTCTCGGAAAGATTCAGTAAAGAAACACCCATTGTATGTGTGGCTAATGCGTCAGCATACTGTGTAATAAATCGCTACTGTATGCGTGGTCTCTTGAGTCACCAGAATAGATCAACATTACAACTTTTGCTTACGCGAGTTTCGTAACTGAGTAGAGTCCGTGTCTTTCTTTGTTGAAATACATACGTATTCTTTCGTGCTTGTAGCTGAAGGGAGAAGTGGTATAAAAAGGTGTTTTTGCACCAACTGGATATAACCATATACAATTGTTTGGGGATTTGGACAGCTCTCTAAACCCACACAGGACAATGACCGACCTTGACTACCGACTATAAATAACTCGCAGCCTAATTGAACAATACCACGTTGGGGGTTGAAAATCCAAAACCCCTGCACCCCTCAGACTTCAAGGAAAACATTATCCTAAAAGGATACCACCAACACCAAAGAAGTTCCGCCCATTTCGAAAGTGTTTCGTGTGCCGCAAGAAGGGAATTCGCGAATGTGGAGATGTACCTACCCTTGTGTGTTTATCCCTGTTTTGAGGTAAATCACTGCAGAACGAACATATTAAGGTAAGCCAATAAAGTATATAGACCTTACTAAAATGTTTCATAAAGGGAAAATTATAATAAGTTGAGTTGGATAAGGGATAAATAAGGGTTAAATGCTTAAACGCACAGGACGCCCATATCGCTCATCCGCCATTTTAAATGGACGTGATTTCACGACGATATCCCTCAAGTACTTCTATAAATAATTTAATCATTATTGCTTAGCTAAATTTCCCTCATTCTACAAATCATCTTCATTTATGATGAGAAGAAGGTTAGAAGATACAAAAAGTTCAGTGAGTAAATTTAGAAAACCTGTATGTAAAATAAATGCAAATTCCTTTTTATAAAAAGCATTAAAGGCATTATAATGGTACTCTTTCTGGCAAGCATGCTTGAATTTGTTCTGATAGAATAAACAGCTATTAAAATAAATAGCATTACTTCTAGGCTACACACAGATCCATATTTTATGCTACATTATATGAACTCTAAAACAAAAACTATCACAAAATGCGAAACATACATACAGCAGCCATAGACAAGTAGCTTAGGTGAAGAAGTTGCTTTACTACTGGCAGTGATCGTAATGAAGGATACTCGCACAGATAGTCGTAGCATTATACATAACTTAGCGCCGAACATTCAATCAGAAATCTCAAGTTTCAATACAATGAACAGAATGTTCACACCCATTGAGAAAGTCTGTAATGCTTTGAATCTGATCACAAGGCAGTAAAAACTCCTTCTTTGCCATAAAGTCGTAAAAAGTCTCCACTCCCATTCATTTTACGGGCACATCGTAAAAGTGGGCAACTATGCACTTACCTTACTGCAACATATTTGTCTGTGTTTGTGTCGGTATGGGTGTATGTTCACGTGCCTTGTGTGTGTTTGTGCATGTCTGCGTCAGAGTGTATCTGTGCGTGTGTCTGTGTGTGAATGTATGGGTGTATGTGTCTCTATGTTTGTCTGCGTGTGTTTGTATAAGTATATCTGTATCTGTGTATGTGTTCGTGGAAGTGTAGTTCTGTGTCTGTATGCATGTCTGTTTGTGCGTGTGGTTGCAGTCTGGTATATATTGTTTATTTGTTTATCTGAATTGGATAGAAATTCAAATTCACACTATTGCACCGATTTTGACAGAGTTCTGCAAATTCTTTGACATCAACTGAACAATAGTAACTATTTTTATATTTGACTTCGCAACATTTTCTTCTCTATGAAGCGCTCTATTACCATCTCATTGAGGTAACAAGCAGAAAGAGACGCATGAATCCCAACGCTTTCTTCTGAAATTCTGCTTTGTTTGTGTTGAAATATAGCGCAAAGGATTCAACAGCCTCGTGTACTTTATGTACTATAAATAATAACAGTGATGTAATAGAAGGACACCAGAGTCATCATTGTTAACCGAGCAAGATGGCTCCACGATAACGTCTCAGTATACCATTCGTGAGACATTCTGGTAGAACACTTAATACCTCTTATATGTTTGGTTTCTGTCGCTGAATTGCATGTTTGCTTTGCGAAAATCACGGATTCTTTCCACAATATTTCTACACAACTCTAGGTTTCTCAATACACAGTAATACTGACATCAGTAAGGACATTACCAAATATTCATAGCTAGTGTTCGTTTGCCACAATGTTCCTTTGCCCCTGCTTACCATAATATACTTCTCTTTTTCTGTATATATTTATTTTCTTTACATTGTCTAAACGAAGTAACAGTTGAATAAACAGATAGCTGACGAGTAATGCTCTTTCTTCTTCTTCTTCTTCTTCTTCTTCTTCTTCTTCTTCTTCTTCTTCTAATGTTTATCAGCAACGCAGAAAAACCATTTCATTGCCCGATGTTGAAACATCTCGAAATGTAAGATCAGGAAAGAGTGAGAGAAAGCAAGAGAGAGGAAGAAGTGAACAAGGGAAAGAACGAAGATTTAGGGAGATTCAAAAGAGAGTGTCAGAGACTATGAGGAACAAAGAGACGATAGAGGGAGAGAGGGGAGAAGGTAATAATTTTCGTATCAAACGCAATAACGCGAACACAGCTACTGGCTCTGCTATCTGAAAATATAACAAAGCTATGCGATTAAATCAATCATCATAGAAATTTCTAAAGGTGTTTAATTTCAGCAGAAGCGATTAAACCGGTTATCATTCATTTATATATAACCTATTCATTATCTATGCTTTATTTGATAAGAACATCCGAACTATGCTAAGCACTGTATTAGTTAAGGATTAGTTAAAAGCTAGAGAAATGCGAGTCTAGTAAATCTTACAGCAACATTCCCGATGCATAACCTGGTTGTGGAGGCAAGGGAATTCCAGACGCCATCTGTTTAAGTATCTTGATTTTTGAGGGTGTTTTGCGAAATATCTTTTTCGTGTTGGCTATAAAAGCATTTACATTCGGAAAAGACGATATAATTTCTTCCGCAACTCGGTGGAGACTATGTGCTAGACAAGTTTTAGTTTTGGAAATGCTTACTGTATTCCTGTGGCAGCTTTTTTCATATAGGAAGTCCCGTCCTTAACAAGTAGTAAACCATTTTGTGTTATTATTAGACAGACACAATAGAGAGAAGAAAAAAAGAAAACAACCAAATATAACATACGACAGCCGCAAGAAACGGCTGTTGTGTACGGGTGGGTGTGCCGTTTCCTCAACCCTCACGCTAGCTGCCGGCTCTTTACTCCATGCTATTAATATCATTCCTATGTTTATCTACTAAAACCCCGCTCCCTGGTCATAGCTAAACTTTTGAGTCAAATACAGTATTTACACCTTTTAATGTATATAAATCCTCATTGTATGACTCAAATGCAAAATGTTATGCTACCGTACATAACTGTCCATTTTATGAATGCGCTTCCCTAAAATATGGAATTGCCATGTAATTTGTTTACTGAAAAAGGATAAAAGACAAGCTATTAACGTTTCCTACGATGCTACTTGAAAAATGACCATAATACCTTTGAAACATTGCTAATGTCGTTGAAGCATCTTTAGTCATGCTATGAAGAAATGGATGTACAACTAGGTGATAACTTAAGAAAGCACTTAGTTTAAATCTGATCTGAAATTTCTAAAAACAGTAAAATATATAGTTTGCGGGAAAAATGCAAAAGACCTTGTGTTCATTTTCATCCTAAGTCAGATTTCTTCTCTTAAGTATTCACCTGTCATTATGTTCTCTTAGTCAATAATCAATCTGCAAACTGAAGTGGTGCCAAAAGTTCTTTTTTGTGTTTTTCAGATATAATTTAGCTGAATAGTAAAGATATTCCATTTTGAAGGTGACACTGATTAATTTTTAATTTCTCTTCATGCAGTTTCCGCCGGCATGAAATTCCCATGCCTATTGAATTAACTAGTAGCCAAGAATTGAACTACCCCTCCCACGTTAAAGATGTGGTAATTAACAGTTCCTTCTTTCATCTCTTATATTCTAAAATTATACGTTTAGATTTTTGTCTACGTTTGAAACCCTTTCTTTCATCTTACTTTTCTTTTTTAATTTTTTAAAAGGAATTACTGAAGTCAGAAAAACAGAAAAAGGTAAAAGAAATCATCAAAGAGAGGGAAAAAATGCTGGAGGGGAGAGGAAGGAATTTAATTCATTTTTTATCATCCATTTTCGGGCGCCTCTTCAAGTTTTCTCTTAATATATCTTTTGCAGTTTGAGGTGAAAGGGAGAGAAAGAAGATGGATAATATTTACAATTCTCTCATACTCGCTCTTTCCTGAAATTGCTTCTTCAAGGTAGAGAAGAAAAATGAGATAATTTTTTAAAAGAAGTAGCCGCCACGTTGTAACAAAAGATAAAACAAGGGAGGAGAGAGCAGCCATGTTTTGAGCACTGGGGGTATATCAAGAAGGGGAGAGGAAATGTTGCTAAAAATAAAGAATCGTAATGTGAGAGGTGGAGAAAAATTTCGTCATAATGCGAGCACGAAACACCGATGCCAGTGTTGGTCATATGATTTATTTAAGGACTTATCATTAGTAGTTATCGAAACCATTGTATATGGATATCAAACGCAGCCAAAAAGTCTTTCCCTTGTTCTTAGACTTCTTTTCCAAGGTTCAGTGGAAAAATAAACTTAGTATTCTGACGTCAGGCTTGGCGCTCAACTATGGATAGACCAAACAAGGCGTGCTGGTGAGCAGGCAAAGACGTTCAGGGCCGGTCTGCCCCTCGGGAGTGCTATGTGTACGTGACTGTCAACAATCGAGGCGGCAGAAATAAAAGGGGTGTCGAGAACGTTTGTGAGGCTTCTAGCTGAGTCACTTCCGGTGGGTGTATGGAGCTGGAGAAAGGTCCATGTGACGTCATCCCCAGTATATAAGAGACAAGAGAGGAGCAGAGCAGTGAGTTTTAGAGTTGAGTTACGGACATAAGTCGGTCAGTGTGTCAGTGAGTGTGACACAGCTGTGAGGGTGTGTGGTCCTGTAGGTATGTACGTTGTAAGAAGATCGCGAGTGATTTTAACGTTGTAATTAGAGTGTGAGAGATAGAGCAAGTGAAGAAAGACATCAAACGGATTGAATAAGGTTATGAGAAGAACAGGCTTGAGTTGTGATAGCCCGAAAGATTATAGACTGTGTTCAGGAAGAGAGAAAACTACGTATTAGCAGTGGACAAAGAGTGTTAGAAATGTAACCGGACTGAAATTGTCATTTTGTCACAGTTTTTGGAGGGGGGAATTCTCTTGTTTTGATGATGCCCTGTAACCAGATAGAAGATATCGGACCTAATGAAAATGTCTCGGGATCTCTATAGCTGACTACCTGACATTCTCTTCCTAGGATACAGGAAACCCTCAGAAAACGCTGGAAAACCTAATCGAGGTTCAAATTCGGGACCGTTTAAATGCGAGGTGGGTCTATCACCGCCAGTGGAGGAGGCTATACCCCAGTTGATGTGGTTAGAAGTTCTGACTGAATCCCTAAGCTGCTGCGACGATCTTGTCCGTGAACCCGCAGCGCTCAAAATTTAAAGTCGCACACACTAAATAACGGAAGTCTGCCCATTTTTTCTGACACACAATCGCCATCTTAAGATATCATTTACTTCAATGGTCCTTCAACCCTATAAATCCAATTTCATTGCAACGAAAGAGTAACGCAATATTTAATACTATCTAATATCTACTAATAATATTAATATAATTTATGAAACATACGTAATTTTTGTATCGAAGACCACGTTATAGCGTTGCGAGTATCTGCACTGCATGAAGGGTATTGCAAGAATAGATTTATTTGATTCCCTGCTAAATCTAGCAATTCTGTGCTGAAAATATCTGTCGTACACCTCTAAAGCTTATTGTTTTGCCAACATATCAATTATTGTTATTTTTAGGACCACTTTCAATGAAATAAACAATAAAGTAAATAGACTGGATAAAATAATACTACAGCTATATTGGATGATAAATCGTCCAGCACTAACAAAGTGCATCCACCGTCAGCGATAGTGGCTCGATGTAAACAAATGCGTGGAATAAGTAAATCATTACATTCACACACTTTCCTCTACGATGCCATGCACCCCATTGGAACCCCACCACAACTTATGATATGTAAGCAGAGATGATACAATATATTTTGGGTATAACTAGCTGCTGGCAACGGGTAAAAAAGAAGAAATTCAAGGGCGTATTTTTAACATTATAAAAATTGTTTAATGGCTAAAAATAGCCATAATATATAAAAGGGGGTCATAAAGCCCTTAAAAGTTTTGAAAAAATATTGAAGCAATGAAAAAAAACCAAAGAATGACGTAAAAATCACACATTTCTGCAATAAGCAGCCCATACTCAGAATTTACACATTTACGATCATTGTAAAGGATGTAAAGAAGAAAGATGTCATCCAAATATTATATTCTAACAAGTGAAGCCTGTTTGTTTATTATGTAGTTCATGTGTTTTCATTTGAATTGTTGAGATTACTTTATGGTTTCGTACCCTTATACACTGTAAAAGTAGGTTATAAACCTTATTAACTAACTAACCCCGAGGCTTAAGATCTCCTCCGAGGGAAGGCCTACCACCCGACCACTGCGTTTCCCACCTCTGTCTGTCACAGGCATCAGGAGTGGAGTGCAGTACTGGTCAGCGCCCGATCCCTCTCGGCCATTTACGTGGTCATTGCAACTAGGGCCGCTATTGTCAATCAAGTAGCTCAATTGGCCCATCAGAGACCTAACAAGGCTGAATGCACACCCAACAGAAGAGTATCCCCATGCCGGTACCAGGAATCGAACCTGAGTCTCCCAATTGATAAGCAGTAGAGCTACCATTGTGCTACGACCGAATAATTGGCGTATGTAACGTAATATTTTATTGTAGTTCAAAGGTTCTATTACTTTCAACTTATTTAACCCTAGTAATATAAGTTCATATATTGTAGAAAAATAGACGTGTTTGCATGGATTTCGAACTTAATGACACAAGACGCAATAACGTCTAGAGCTATTCAGGGCCGAGTAATTTAATGCGCATAATACGTTTAACAAATGTTAACAATGAGTATGTAGGAAAGCAGACAAGTATCAGGAGAATGTGGCTCAAATTTGAATGTCAAAATGCATTTTAAAAGTCTTTGCTGAAGCACTAAATTAGAGATTATCCGTGTAAAATTATGTAATTAAACATATTCAAGATGCTCTCGGGCTTCGAGCCAGGTGTAGTGATGAAAAGACATCGAGGTTTCGGGAGTGTACATCTCTCCCATCATCAAGATGATGAATGCCCGAGAGCATCTTGAATATGTTCGTCACAAGGAAAGCTTCAAATCATATTTTATTGTAATTAAACTTGTGTGCAAAGACAGCTTCTACCACCAGGAGAATATTGGTGTCCGAAGCGCCAGCAGCGGTTCGACATTGGAACGTCAGCCGAAACTCCTATAAAAGATCATTTTGTTCATTTAAATGTGAGTATAACTCCAAAGTAGCCATTAACTTCTGCTCCTACGGTCCAAGCAAATAAAAGGAAACCACCACCAGCCGTCCAGCTGACTTGTGAAATTTGTCCCCCACGTGTGACGCTTAACCTCGTAAAAGCAAAGTTTGCAGTGAAGGAATGAAATTGAATTATTTCTACGTAAAGCAAGTCGTTGTTTGAAGAACCTTGAGGCGAACGAGCCGCCACTGCTTAATTCCTGCACTTCACACGTGTGTCTGAGCATAACTGTCTAGGGAAGGGCGGTTTGCACTCCAAATGAAATTTCGTAGCGTGCTGTGACCTGAACCACCGCCACCGCCCCCCCCCCACCCCCTCTCTACCATGTATCTACACTGGCGAGGGGATCTTCCATAATTAATGCACCATATGGCACGCGCTCTTCCCAACCGCTCTTATGTTCCTCCGTCTCGTAATCAGCGGAAGATATCCTCCCAGCTACCTGCAAATTATGCTTCATTTAGCGCAGTTTCCCCAAACATAAATACAACTTTTTGCTTAGAAGTAAAGTATATCAACATGGTTTTAACCTTTAAATGTGGATTGTTCGCCACACACAACTCATACAAGAAGATACATATGCCAATCAAAGAATGAGTCGATACCATCAAAACCTTAGGCATCTTGAAGCAGATTTCGCCAGTAGTTGATGCTACAATTTTGAAGACGAATTAGCGTTTTGTTGGTCATACATCGAGAAGCAGTTTGATGCAACCATGTGGTGAAGCGGTTAGAAGCAATAATGCCTCATGCCGCCTGACAATTTCTCAAGTTCCTTGGGTCCAACCTCCTGCAGCCGGTCGAGCACTGAGATTCCTCTCCCAGGGTGTGCGTGGATTTCTTTTTAGAAAGGATGACACTAATCATAGTGATAACGTCTTTTAATAAATATTTCCAATATTTTCAACGAGATGTTACGGGCCAATGTCGATAATAAAACAATTCATTAGTTAAACAATACTGTATTCGTATTTACACACCTGAAATGTGTTTCAATATGATACAAGTTCATTTTAAATTCGTCAGGCTACCTTTTTACGTCGTTTTTCTTTATTCATAATTATTATTTTTAATTCTATTTTAAATGACTGGTTTTTCTGAATCTGCAATATTGGTATAAATCTTTCTTGGGAATAATAAGCTATCAGTAACTGTAAGTTGTCAGTTATTGGAAAACACGTGGCCCCAAAATTCCTCGCGATCATTTATAACCACCTATTACTAAACAGAAGGGAGGTAGACAACAAGTCACTGTAGCGTCTTTTAATGGAATAAATGTCCAACTAGAATAACACCATTTTTGGTTTCCGAAATGAATACGTTTACAATATGTTCGGGAAGTCAGTGTGGAGTTGAAATTGATAAAGGAAATGTCTGCGGATGGGTATGCAAGCCTTGACCCGCTTAGTTTTCTTTGGCTAATACTTTCTGTAGATGATAACGTTCTTATCAGGGTAGTTTTTCTAATACCTTTATGCACAGTTGCAAGTCTTTTTCTTGTACCAACTTGGACAATGATTTTGACGGGCTCCCCCGCGTAATTTCAGAAATTCTGAACAATTGATCATGAAAAGCTTTGCACAAGATGGGTGTCGTATGTGCTCACTGCGGATCACAAAGGCATTCGCACGACACTTTCCGAAAAGTGCTTGGTGAATTTTAAGTAAGGCAAATTTGACCTTTTGCGTCGATAACTGACAATGGAAGAAACATGGACTCATGCAAGTTAGTATATCATTCTTCCAAAATGATGTCTTGCACTTTTTCGATGATTTTCGGTGTGGTTGCAATTTTTGGGCTTTTTCGCGTGGATCATCTTGGACACTTTTACGGCCACATTTAAACTCGGCTGCCCGTTTCTTTGCGGTGGAAATTGAATTTGAAAAGTTGTCACACTCATCTAAAAGCCGCAAATGAACTTTGGTCGGTGTTGAACTTTCTGTTACGAAGAGTTTTATCACCTCCGTCCATGGACAAATCCTACCAAATCAATCCAAAATACTGGGTTCCTGCAGAACATCAACGGGATGAGCCCGTTCGACCAGGACATCTGTCACTACGACACTCGATTTTTTTTTTCTTTTTTTCTTTTTCCATTTTCAATACCCGCATACCACAGCTGCTTCAAATGACTTCCTACAGTCAACTGCTGCCTAAAATGACTTGCACTTTTACACGACATCTACGAGTACTAACATGTGTACCAACGTAAGGGGAAAATATCACGCAAGTGAGTGCTGCGATCTTTGAGAAGGCCAAGAACTTAATCACACCACCATCGTACATGCATATTCTAAGTGTACGCGACTTTCCAAAACGCACTGTAGATTTGCAGTGAGTACTATCTGAACTTGTATTTCACAGATGTGTTTTGAAGACGAATGAGATAATTTTAAGGTTCGATTTTACGCAATCTTAAAGTTGGAGGTATCTCTCGCGACGTTTCCAGTGGTTACCAAGTTTTAATCTGAACTATCAGAGCCCAAAGCATGTGATACTTTACAGCGTTTTCTAGATAGTTAAACAGTTATAAAGTTTACAAAAGATTAAACAGAACATTAACTAGCAGCTCTTCTAATTAAATCTGTGCTATTTCCCGTGGCAACTGATATATACTCTAGAAAATGCTACGGAAAATTGATATTCATCGTAGCGAAATGTTGTAAATAGGCCTGTCAAAAGCAATACGCTTGTAAACTCGTGCAATGTTTCTAGAAAAACAGAAAAAAGCGAGTTACTTTGTATTCTTTGCTTTGCTTCTTATCAGAATGATTTTCCCCTTGTATTTGGCGGAGTAATTAAAATGTCAAATAGCCTATTTTCCAAGAGAGACATAAAGGATGAAATAACAACCTATTTCATTACAAATAGTATAGTCATTGTTGTACAAAAAGAAAACTCATACACACATACACAATTAAAAATAAAATCTGTGTTGCACTCGCATGACTTTCTCTACTCTTGTACTAACATTTCTTACAAACTCTTATTCCTATATCTTCTTAGTGTTAGTTGAGATAAACATTTGTACAAATTATCTTATTGCTTATTTCCTTGTAGGTGCAGGGGGAACATCAGGCTTTGAGCGATAGTCAAATCTTTTAAAGCTTTGAGATCGAGGTCTCTTTGCACACTTAAGATATAAAAAAATGAACAACGATGCTTCATTTTAGGAAAGTTTTAAGTTTTCCGAAGCTGACGCAAATAACAAGGTTCACTGTAAAAGAAAATATTTGGACATAAACTGCATGTTTTAGCGGGATCTACATTTTTTGTACAGTAAGATTTGGTCTATCTCTTACGATTTACGAGTTATTCAAAAGTCATCCAGAGTAAACAGGAGTACATATACAATACCTAGAAAATTCAAAATATACATTTCATTTACCATAAAAATATCTCAAACATGTGGCATGTTAATCAAAATCGTTAGGGCCATTTTCAAGAAAATAAAAATTTTTGGAAAGCTTTTCTATGTAAAGGGTAGTTTAGGGTGGGGTCGTTTTCTTCAAAATCCTTGTGTCGTATCATTGAAAGACATTGAACTTAAATACCAACTTTGGTTTGTAACCGACTTTTCTTTTTTGAGTTATGCTGTCCACAGTTTGGGGAAGAGGTAGGGGACGCAGCGACTGGGCGGTAGGCCTTGGCCCTTCGTGGGCTGTCGCGCCGGGGTTTAGTTTAGTTTAGTCCACAGACTGACACACACACACACACACACACACACACCTTTTTCTAAAAATGCTTTTTTTTTTATTCTGGGGGTCTCAAGACATATATTTCCGGTGAAATCTCGACATCGAATTTTTGGGTGGAATACAATACTTCCTTCTACTTACTAGTAGAGAAAGTAGAACTGAATTATGTGTTCAACAACTGTTTAAACTATGGAGGCATGTACTGCAATAGTTAATATCCTCAATAGTAATTACCTACCTAACAATTAACCTAATTATAAACGATGCATCTAACCATAACTTCTAATTACCGTAATGTACAACTTAGCTCTTTAATATCCCACCATTTACAATATAATTTGTGAATATAAAACCAACCAGAGCCCTGCCACTAAAAGGCTATAAAATAATTACCTAAGTCTCCACAGGCCCTACAAGCAGTTAAATGACAACCTTTTGAGATTTTGTCCAAGACTGCTAAAAACCAATAATCCTCATGATGCCAGAACGGCAAATTAGACAGAAATTACTTGACGCCGAAAGCTAAAAGGCCACAGTTGAATAGGAAGGATTTCTCACTCAGGCAAGCGAAAAAAATTAGAAAAGGTATATGGAGGAGCAAACGCCTACAGAGTTTCTACGTTTGCTTGGGGAATTCAAACCTATGTGCGCTTTCATTCCGGATTGAAATTGCACAGAAACGCAGATTCATATCAAACTGAATCTTGGATCGTCTTAGAAGTGGGACCGGATCGAAATTTTGTTGCATGGATACAAATCTACTTGAATCCGCCCAAGATGCTAACTTCTACTGTACTTGTAACAGTAGAACATTTTGTTTTCTTAGCAAAAGTGGTATAATAAACACAATAGAGCCACTGTTATTGTTTTTATAATCTCGTAAGGTATTCTTCTCTAATCTGAAAATGTACTTTGATTAGGCACAAGACATTTTTACACATACGCAAACATAAGGTGTCTGGCCAACATAAAAGCTTGAATTATCTATGCTTGAGCCATGCGTATCCAAATAGATCTCAATATGGATGGAATTCAACATGGAAACGCAGATCTTATTGAGAATAGGATTCGAATACTTTAGTTTCAGTGGTGGAATTCAGTTGTTCTTATCTTTTGAAGTCTGCAATGTGTACTACCTGAGTCTCAGCCATTTGCTGTAGTCGGTATTTGGAATGGTCTTCTCTGGGTGACTTTTTGGATAAATCGTTGAGATTGAGAAGTACATGACTTCCTCCATGAAGGACAATCCGGCATTGACCCCCAAATGGGACTCTATGGTTACTATAATTTGCCACAGTGCCATTGACAATCTGAAACGTGAAGATGTCGCAGACAGGAAACCTACCCTGTACAACACATGTAATGAGAATTAAGTACTATGTAGGTACCTTAGTTAAAGAAAATATGGAATGCCTTAGGAGATAATCTAAACTGTTCTGCATAAAATTATTATTTAGTGCAATTATAAATTCCTCTTTTATTTTATTTTATACTTAATATTATCATTTGGATGTGAGATCTACAGCACAGCTTGCACTCATCATCTCAATTTGTTTTCTTTAAATCTACGTTCTATTTAGGAAGAAGATAAAAGCAATGGTGTTATTTCCAGCGCTTTCAATAGCGAGATAATGGTGCACTTCACTTCAGAGCTGATGGCTTGTTCTACTTCAGTCTTATAATGGATAAGTATGAGGCAACCAGCTGCAGTGCGCGCTATGTAAAAACGGGACGAAAGTGCAGGCTCTTTGTTCTTGAGTAGATAGCTTCTAAGTGTAAAGTAAAAACAGTCTATGCACTCCTGGATATGTTGACTACTGTTCATTGGACTGAATATAAATTAAATATAATGACGCTATAATATACCTGCTTAAGTAGAACTTCAGCTTTGGGTTCCGAGCAGGGTTGCCAACATTTAAAAGTAAAATTATCGTACCAGCCACTCAAAATTATAGATTTGGATTCAAAATTATCGTACATCATAAACCAAAATACTATAACAACAAAAATATCAGTATAACACTTATTAAAATGTAATAGTAATGATATTTATGGTATCCATTTACAAAATTGATGACCTCAATCAGTATTACAACTTTAGCACTTATGCTTCTCGCACTATTCATCTGAAAGTTCATCTTCCTTAACTGTTGCACCATTATACAAATTTACTGATTTAAACTGTAACATCTTCTCAGTGGCTTGCAGATTTTCGGACCTACCACATTCTTTCAGAAGGTGAGATGGCCGAATAAGTCCATTTACCGTATCTAGAGCCAATCTGTTTCTAACTTTGATTTTTATTAAACCCAGTTTAGAAAAAACTCTTTCACAAGAAGCGCTTCTGTGCGGCAATGAAATCACTGATAATAATAATGCAAAGGCTGCTAGTTCTTTGAAATCAGTATTTCCACCAAGGTGACATGTGTTTAACAGCACTCCAGAAACTGCCAGGTTCAGGCATGTTCTTTATTTCACACGGAGTATCACTTATTCCGAGTTTTCTCCAATGATGATCAATTTTCTGAACAGTGCCTTCTTCATGCAATATTAACCGGGCTTGTGGGCCGTGGTCTATTGGGTTCCTTCTTCTTCCCAAACGTTTCGTCTGCGACTACGGCAGACATCTTCAGTGGCGGCGAGGTCGAAGTTTCCTAGTGGAGCTCTCAGCACCGACTGCCCTGGTCACCACCAGAGGTGCGGTATTTATGTCGGCGGCTGGAGGGGAAGCACGTTGTTCAAGTTCAAGTTCAAGTTATTTATTGTAAAAGTATTGGCCTGGTGCCGGTACATTGGGCCCGGCTTACAGGCTATATTTACATTGATTTACAGTTGACTTTGTTCATATTTACAGTTTTCGCTATATACAAAAACCATCTGTAGGTCACGAAGAATAGTTTTCTTTTGTCTTTTGTCTGTTTCGTCTTTGGGTTATATATACATATTTACAAATTATATACAGACACATACACGCACGCATTCACCCACACACACTCGTACACACATACACACACATCTTCACTGGGCACACCAGAAATATGCGTCCCAGCGCACTACACTATTTACAGTTTTGACACTATATACACTGTCCCGCGGTGGCAGCTCCTGAATATTTTCCGAGGCGAGGGCCTCTGCCGGAACATGTATGTGGCTTAGGGACGAGGTTGCGTGGACGCGCATTAGTCGGCGAGCCGAGCCGCTTCTAGAATATTTTTATCCTAGTATGCTTGCGGTGCTTCGGCTCACCTTTGCCGATGTTAGCGATCACGTCATTTTCGTGGTTCCTAATGCGCGTCCATGCCGCCATTGCTCTTTTGTCTATTGCCTCCGGGATGAACGGGATATGAGTTTCGAGGTGAAGAGTTTGGGTGGTGGTGAGGAGTGGAGCAGAGAGGATTTTTCTGAGGGAGAGGTTTGGAGCAAGGCTACTTTCCCTCTACTTGGAAACGAGCCAAGGTAATCATGCTTCCAAAGCAAGGAAAAAGCACCAGACAACCGCAAAACTACCGCCCCATTAGTCTTTTGTCTACTATTGGTAAATTGCTCGAAAAACGTATACTTTCTCGACTCCAAAAACAAGTTTCGGAATCTCATGAACTCTCAAATTCACAGTTTGGCTTTCGAAAAGGACATTCTACTGACTTACAACTTCTCAGGCTAACAGATGACATAACAGAGCAATTTAACAACGGGGCTTCAACGTTGGCGCTATTTCTGGACGTAGAAGCCGCATTCGACCGGTGCTGGCACAATGGCCTTATTTACAAACTGCACCACAATTTCCCGGCTCTTCAAAATTATCTATATTTGCTGCACAATTTCCTAGAAAAACGCAAGTTCTACGTCCAAGTGGGCCGCTCCTCCTCACGAGAGCGAGCGATGCGGGCTGGCGTCCCACAAGGGGCAATCATGTCACCCTTTCTGTATATATTATTTACTAATGATTTCCCAGTGGACGCCAGATGTAAGGTCGCCATGTATGCTGACGACACTGCAATATACAACCACCATAGAAATCCACGTTTCGGCCTTGCAGAAATGCAACGTTATGTCAACAACTTCCTCTCATGGCAACATGACTGGAAAATCAAAATTAACCCCGACAAATGCCAGCTGATCCATTTTTCTAAGCGGCATCACACTTTGGCAATGGACCTAACGGTCGGTGGTCAGGTATTGCACTGTCGTCGGCAAGTTAAATATTTAGGGGTGACCTTGGACCGCACAATGTGCTGGTCCACCCACATAAAAAATAGCGCCAACAAAGGCAGACAGCGACTAAAGTTGTGCGCCCCCATCTTCCGCAGCAAACAGCTGCAATTGAAGTCCAAACTCGTCCTGTACAAAGCTTTTATCTTGTCTGTGGTTCTATACGCGTGTGTGGCCTGGGCAAATGCCTCAAAAACCGCCCTGAAGACCATCCAAACTCTCCAAAACCTCTCCCTCCGAAAAATCCTCTCTGCTCCCATCCTAACCACTAATCAAAGCCTTCACCAAGAAACCCAAATCCCATCCATTCCCGAGGCAATTACAAAAAGAGCCACTGCCGCGTGGGCGCGCATCAGAAACCACGACAATTATGTCATTGCCAATATCGGCAAAGGTGAGCCGAAGCATCGGAAGCATGCGCGAATTAAAATGTTTTAAACGTCAACTCGGCTCACCGACTGATGCGCGTCCACGCAAATACGGCCCTAGGCCGCACACACGCTACCTTAGAGGCCTGCACCCCAGGGAACAGGTCAGGAGCTGCACCCTGCCCCGCCCAGGAAAACTGCGGACTGTACAAAGTGTATATATCGTGTGTACATAGTTGTGTATATAGTGCTTAGTTATCTGCTGGGACGCATAGTCACGTGTGCCCAGCAAACATGTGCGAACGGGACGCTCACGTGAAGTGCCCACTGTGCGTGTGTGTGTGTGTGTGTGTGTGTGTGTATGTGTGTGTGCGTGTATGAGGGCATATCTTGTGATATGCCAGAGTGAATGCGGGAGTGCATGTGTGTAAATATATGTGTACAAAACCAACAGAAAAAAAAAAGACAAAGAAAAAAAAACATACAAAAACAACCAAGAACTATACCAATGGGAACTGTTCTCGGTGATCCAAAGAGGGTCACTGTATGGGTTACCTAAGAACCCGCTGTACATATTTTAATATAAGTATAAATAATTGTAATAAACATGCTAATGTAAGTCTGTAAGCTGGGCCCAAATGTACCAGCACCAGACAAAAATTATAATAAAAATAATCTTGAATCTTGACCAGCGCAGTCGGTGCTGAGATCTCCACTAGGAAACTTCGACCTCGCCGCCACTGAAGATGTCTGCCGTAGTCGCAGAGGAAACGTTTGGGAAGAAGAAGGAACCCAATAGACCACGGCCCACAAGCCCGGTTAATATTGCATCTAGTATTGACACCGGCCGTGAAAGCCTTAGAACTTTGTTGAGTGCCTTCTTCATTGCGATTACCAGATCTGGACACACTGGTGATAAGAGGATAAAGAGTAGAAGGATTAGTAGGACATGAAATGGTTGCCTTAGTGGTGTGGAGACAGACCACGAGAGTAAAAGTGGTATCGCTATTTGTAATTAATTTCATTTCTATGGTGCGACAAACTATTGAAAATGATATTTCGCCAGTATCGAAATTATCGTACACCCCCATTTATAGTACGGGTTGACAACCATGAGTACATACATACAAATTATCGTATGCCCCCATAATTATCGTACGGGTTGACAACCATGAGTACACACATACAAATTATCGTATGCCCCCATAATTATAGTACGGGTTGACAACCATGAGTACATACATACAAATTATCGTACACCCCCATAATTATTATGTAATTATTAATGTTAAATTAAGATGTATTTATCAGTTTACAAAGCAAACCCAACATGTAGTATTACATATTGTAATGGACATGTAGAACAATAAAGAATCTTTAAAAAAAAAAAAAAAAAAAAAAAAAAAAACATAATTATAGTACGGGTTGACAACCATGAGTACATACATACAAATTATCGTACACCCCCATAATTATAGTACGGGTTGACAACCATGAGTACATACATACAAATTATCGTATACCCCCATAATTATAGTACGGGTTGACAACCATGAGTACATACATGCAAATTATCGTACACCCCCATAATTATAGTACGGGTTGACAACCATGAGTACATACATACAAATTATCGTATGCCCCCATTTATAGTACGGGTTGACAACCATGAGTACATACATACAAATTATCGTATGCCCCCATTTATAGTACGGGTTGACAACCATGAGTACATACATACAAATTATCGTATGCCCCCATAATTATAGTACGGGTTGACAACCATGAGTACATACATACAAATTATCGTATGCCCCCATAATTATAGTACGGGTTGACAACCATGAGTACATACATACAAATTATCGTATACCCCCATAATTATAGTACGGGTTGACAACCATGAGTACATACATGCAAATTATCGTACACCCCCATAATTATAGTACGGGTTGACAACCATGAGTACATACATACAAATTATCGTATGCCCCCATTTATAGTACGGGTTGACAACCATGAGTACATACATACAAATTATCGTATGCCCCCATAATTATAGTACGGGTTGACAACCATGAGTACATACATACAAATTATCGTATGCCCCCATTTATAGTACGGGTTGACAACCATGAGTACATACATACAAATTATCGTACACCCCCATAATTATAGTACGGGTTGACAACCATGAGTACATACATACAAATTATCGTATGCCCCCATTTATAGTACGGGTTGACAACCATGAGTACATACATACAAATTATCGTATGCCCCCATAATTATAGTACGGGTTGACAACCATGAGTACATACATACAAATTATCGTATGCCCCCATAATTATAGTACGGGTTGACAACCATGAGTACATACATACAAATTATCGTATGCCCCCATAATTATAGCACGGGTTGACAACCATGAGTACATACATGCAAATTATCGTACACCCCCATAATTATAGTACGGGTTGACAACCATGAGTACATACATACAAATTATCGTATGCCCCCATAATTATAGTACGGGTTGACAACCATGAGTACATACATACAAATTATCGTATGCCCCATAATTATCGTACGGGTTGGCAACCTTGGTTCCGAGCTTAGCAAATAATTAGTTAGATATTTCATTTTCCTTTAATAATTAATTTCGGTAAACAATATTTTATACCCAGAGAGAATTTGAATTTTATGTGGTGAGGGTTAATTAATTTTTGAAATCGCTGAACAGATATTTAGCACTGTGCTTGAAAAGTACTGTTATTCTAGACAAAATATTTCCAGTTTTTTAAGAATTCTTCTTCTACGTGGCTTAGGCCATTTAGCCTGTTCCGGCTGCAAAGTATTATTCCTTCCCCCTTTTTCTCGGTAGTCCTATGTTCCTTTGCCTTGTGGTTGATAGTTACTTGCTATTTTGGGAGTTATATTGTCTTGTATTCTATTTAACTACTGTTTCCAATCGGTTCTGTATTCTATTGTTGTTTTGTTTAATTCTTCTACTTTTAATTGTCGTGTTTGATCGTATTCTTTTCTTGTCTAGTCTTGTACCCAGCTATGGCTCTAAGGAATTTCTTTTCTGGTGTTTGTATACTTCATTCTTGTTGTGCCATCATTATCCTGTTTCTGAGCTTTGTGTTAAAATTGGGACAGCCATTGTTTCTCTTATTTTCACAAATGTTGAAAACATGCTCAAATGAACTTGGGAATTGAAAAATAAGCCAGGATAAAAATATAACACATCACGGAAATTATAACCCTAGTCATACAAAGACGATGTGTACATTTTCGATCAATGTAATTTTAAAGTATATATTTAGAGACAAATTAAAGCTCGTCGGCACAGTTAGCAAAGCATTAATAATATCACCATCAACTGATAGTTTTAAGTGCGATTTCAAACCGATAATCCGTATGAGTAAATTGAAAATATATATATATATATATATATATATATATATATATATATATATATATATATATATATATTGTTCTGGATTTATACATGCATTCAGAATACATTTCAGAAGTACATTATACGATATTTCTTAGTTTTCACTAAACCTTATCCCAGTGTTTGCATTCACTTTACTAAAGAAGAAAATTGAGCACTTTAGAAGACAGAGTTTTTAAATAAAATATTTTTATCTCCCGCTTCGCTCATAGAATTCTGTAGCCGTTCTGATCGTAATTTTTCCCTTACGTTTACACGACACTCGTTTGTTTTCTTTTACTATCAGAAAGCTCATGAGTTTGTTGGTTTTCAAAGCACACAAGGTTTGTTGTGATATCCTCAAGCGCATTAGCATGTTTCAATTAGGTTGCAGCAAGTAATTCACCAAATCAGGATATATTATACTATACAGATGGCACTACTTTTATAATATTTAGTCTATCAAATATTGTCATTATAGAGCACTTGTTATTTTTCTCTACCTAAAAGTTCCTCCCAATACTGATTTGTCCTTGTGGCAAACTTGTCCCACCCCGTTGGACACGAAATGGTAACAGAGCTGTATTGCTTCTAAACACTCAAGACAGATGATTACTTAACTCATTAATTACATCGGAAGTCAACTTTGTTGGCTTCAAAAGCGTTTTGTGGACTCCGCACAACAATATACATCGACGAACGGGTTAGTGTGTTACGCTGCTTGAGTACTGTCACCTGATAAGCAACACCTTTGTCACAATACCATCGGAAACGTTGTCATGTGAACAATGGTTTAATGGTTTTGTGCTTGTGTCCTTAAAAATACGACAAATGTATGCATTTTTGCAAAATTTGGTCCCAATATAACCAATTATGGCTAGAGTTGGCGGAAGCAAGCCTATACTAAAAAGGTATAAATATGACTATCTGCGTAATAACAATAGAGTTTTTACACTACAATATATTGATTGCTGCTGTAAAATTCGCCTTAAAGTACAGAAAAAGTATGATTTGTCATTAAAATCCGAACTCCACTCATTATAACAATGAATATTCGCTCCATGTGCTTGCTTGCAGCAATCGTTGCACTTGCGTCCTGGTCCCTTATGCAAACGATGAGTTTCCAAGCGCTTCCTATCAGAACGTTTGATGAGGTTTCCAATATATGGTTAATTGTCGCGCTTCTTCGGAGCTTTTGCTCCTCCTGCCAAACCACAATCCTTGTAGCGGCACGCCGCAGCGATGTCTGATACTGTCACCGTCCCTTAATTGCACGCACTCTGCAACACAATCATGTGCGGCTGGTCATCAAACATCTAGGAGTACGTAATGCTCGTAGATGCAGCTGGCATTGATTGTTACAGAAAGTAGCACAGACGTACTTATAAATTATCACCCATTCGACTCAGAGGTGACTCTGGGTTTGACTCCCAGTCCTTGATGGAGTCCATGTGCCTGTGTACGTTTATACCCCAATGATCGACACAGAAACCACCAGATATACTGTTCGTCCAATAACACACCTAAACTCAGCTGATAACGTTAAATATCCTTAAATCACCTACTGATTAACTTGTAAAGTTAGAAAGAATATGAAATTATTACTTGGTTGTTAAGATTTTACCACCCCAAGTAAGTCATTATTACACTTTACTTCAGTATCAGTTTATCACAGACTGGACTGATGTCACGTTGCCCTCTATTGGTGGATCAGTTGGTTAGGCCTTGAGCTCCTGATCCACTGTGGGTTTAAAGTGGTCCAAACCGATGGTATTTAAGTGTGTGTAAAGGGAGATAGATGACCTCAAAATGCAAAAGTATATCTTTTTACTAAAACACCAATTTCTCTTACACACTGGAACTAATATCAACAAATTTTATATGTACTTATAGATGAATTGGCATCTACTACATGCACAATACAAATTTTTTGCATATCTGAAAGTAGCTTTCATGAATCAGTTGTTTTTATCCTGAGGTTATAATATATTATTTTTAGTGTAACTGTTCATGATACAACTTTGAAATTAAATGCAGAGACTTTTAATAATAAGGTGTTTAATGCGACCTAGGATGAATCCAGTAGCATAATTAAAGCTTCCATAAAAAAACATAGTCCAAGAAAACCCAGGTGCTGCACTCACATGACCTTCTCTGCTTTTGTACTATTTATTCTTACAAACTTTTATTCCTCGTTCTTCTTCATGTTATTCGAGATAAACATTTGCAGAAATTATCTTACTGCTAATTTTCTTGTAGTTGCCATGGCAATAGGAGAATACAGTAGGCTTTGAGCGATAGTCAAATCTTTCAAAGCTGATCGCTATATGGAAATTTTAAAATTCTAGTCCTTGCATTACCAAGAGATGCGACCTCCTATGTGAGAAAAGTTTAAGTATTGCGAGATTCACACAAATAACAAGGAATATCTCCGAAACGGTTCATTCCACAAATTAGTGCATTTGGACATAAGTTGTGTGTTTTAACGAATCTACATTTTTTGTAGAGTGAGATTTGGTATATCTCTTACGGTTTACCAGTTATGCAAACGCTATCAAAATTAACCAGGACTACATGGCCTATAGGCAGAAAATTCATTTTTCATAAAAATATCTTAAATATATGGCAGTTTAATAAGAATCGTTTGAGCCATTTTTGAGAAAATCAAAATTTCGAAAAATGTTCTACATAAGTGGTAGTTTAGGGTGGAGGAAATTACTTCAACATCTTCGTATCGCAATCCTTAAAAGAAATTAAATTTAAATACCAAGCTTGGTTTTTAACTGACTTTTAATTTTTGTCTGTGCGTTTACAGATGTTTCTTCAGGGCCGTCTGCAGCTGTCGGTCAGTCTTGCAGAGGTCCTGGCGGACGACAAACAAGTGTTCGATAGTTTCGAAATTTGTATTAATGCAAACATCAATACAAGGATTTAAAATTTTGGATATTAAGATTTTAAACATTTAGGAAACCTTCATATATTTGTATTGATTGTGTTTTTTTGCCTCGTTAGGTTGGTTTATTGATGCATGTTTGTTTTTTAGTTAGTATTTTTATTTTATATTGAACTTTATCTCTAGCTTTTGCCATGATTCAGTGATAAGGACACTGATGACCAAGTGGGTTCGGTTTTTTTTTTATTTATTTATTTATTTATTTATTTATTTTTTTTTTTTTTTTTCGAGTGGAGGAAAAATCCATTTATGGTCTTCCACCGTGTTAGAGGGCACAATGGGGTATGTCGGCTTTGACTATCAAGTGGTTGAGCACCCTTAAATTACATCATTAGGGTTATCATCATCATCATCATCATCATCATCATCATCATCATCACGTATCTTGTTTTCCATGCTATGAATACGACGGGAATTTTAATTTACTTTTACAAGCCTTTGGAAGTCTTTTTCAATGTGTATTTTTATTACAGAGATATTTGCAGCGGAATATTTAGACAACCTACTCTTATCATACCAGGGTTTTCAACCCTTGAGCTTAAAGTTGAGTATTAAATAAATGTAAATTGTACTTGTATGTACGGTGTTCTTAAGAATAATAATACGTTTTAATGCCAGTTGTGTTGCACACGTTGCTTAACGTATCGTAAAATAAGCGAGAGAGATAATAGTTCCTGTCCAGGTACCTATAGAGTAATTTCTATGGAAATGTGAAATTATCCGTGTAACTGCTAATAGCAAGGTCTTGAATGAGGGGAGGGCAATAATAAGAGCATTAAATAGTGTCGGTTTATACAAATGTAAATTGTTTTTACTGCCGGTGGCACATCCTGTGACTTTACAAAACATGATGATGATAACAATGGTGTGTGTGTATGGAGGTAGAATCCGAAGCAATTTAAATGGTTTTCCCTGCTAATGAATTGCAATGTTTAGTGGTCTCTGAGAGGGCAGACCGCCATTCTAGGCCCCAAACTGTTAATAAAGTTGCCTCTCCAGCGGTTACTAATTGCTTCCAGACCACCACACTGCCCCGCGACTGCCTAATCTCGTTACAGAAAACTGCAAACCTACGCTGTTTATTTCAACTTTGTTCTGATACAAGCAACGCTTTCATATCGGTAATACACAAACTCTGAGTGGTACAGGATGTTCAGAAGATCATAGGCATCTAAAGGCTCTTAAGTGGGAAGTGGTAACCTCAACACGATGCTGTGGACCACACTTCAGTCACTGCTTGTGTAAAAATTATAATAGTGTAACAAAATTACAATTGGACGAATCCCACTTCTGACACCAAAGTGACAAATGGCAAAATTCATCCGATTACTTTGCTATCCCTTTATCTTCTAGAATTTTATCACAAATACACAGTTTTATTCTCGTCGTTAACACAGTCTACGGTCTTTCGGGTTATCACAACTCATAATTTTTACTTCTCATAATCTTGCTCAATCCTTTTAGTATCTTTCTTCACTTCCTGTGTCTCATGCACTAATTACGAAGCTTGTTGAATCTGAAAATATGACGACACACACGCACAGCTGTCTTGCACTCACTGACGCACTCACCAACACGTCTGTTACTCAGCTCTAAAACCTGCACATAATTGTTGCTCTCTGGACTCCTTATAAACTGATGATGACCACACGCGGACCTTTCTCAAGTTCCACACACACGCTCCGGAAATTATGCAGCTAAAAGTATCGAAATCCCTTTTGTTTCTGCCGCCTCGATTGTTGACAGTCATGTACCACAACAGTCGCGCGAGGTAGCCCGACCCTGAACGTCTTTACGCACTCACCGGCACGGCATGTGCTGTGAAGTAGCTTGGCCCCGTCCGTCCTTTGTTGCAGGTCGAGCTCGACGTCGCAATACGATACCATCATTGTGCACAACCTAACCATATTTCTTGATCTGTTGTTTACCAAATTGAATTATTGTATTACTCGAGGAAATAATAAAAATTTACTGAATCCTACTTCTCAGATTAATGACATGCTGTTAAAGTTATTGGTATTACATTTAATTGTGTAACAATAATGAGTATTTTGGAGCTTTTTCATTTTAATAGTAGTTAATAATGCGTTTGAACTGCATCAGCCAAATCTACAGTTTATGTAGGTTGTTCCATACTTGTAATTTTCTACACACAAGGTGTGAAAGGATAGAATGAAACTGAAAAATTCAAAACCATAGCCGGGATTTGAACCATGGATCTTTTGGCCTCCGTCAGGTTGACCTACCATGGCAATATACTGTAAAATTTAGCTCTATATACAAAAAATATGCCGAGCATAACTGAAGCGTTCCTAAAGGAGATTTTCGTTAAGTAGACAAACAAAAGGAGGAAAATACAAAACTATCATGAAACTGAAGTGAATTAATGTTATAGTAATTAATCAATGCGACAGAAGATTTTCAAAAAATCCTCCCTCGCAGACTGTCATTGCATGGAACATTTTTAAAAAATATCGATATTTTCAAGTGTTGATTTACTCAAATGACAATGATTTTGATTGAATGCCATATATGTTTAAGTATTTTGATTACAAATGAAATATCTTGAATTTTCTGAGATTAGCCTCCGAAGTCCCCTTCGTTCTTGATGGCTTTATGCAAAAGTAGTTAACCGTAAGAGATAGATCGCCTGTGTTTCTCTGCGGATCCCGAAACCGAATCCCAGAGTTGTGACTTCAAAACAATTAGAAGTAGCACAGCCAGGGGGTGTGACAGTTTTTCCACTGGGGTTAAATTGTTTCCTTATCCTTCCCCTTACACTACACCTTTGTTCATAGGTCATTGCTCGTGTGTTGGCTTGAAGACAAACCAATAGTTTGGCACACCCAGCACTGGTGTGGAGCACACATGGTGAAAGGGTTCCACCAACATTAAATAAAGAAACATAAAATGACACCAACTGCATCGACACATTACTGTGTACCGGACTGTACGTTATGAAAGCACGTGTTTAATTTTTATAGTGTGTTAGTGTTTTTATAATGCTAAAATGCCTTTAAAGTTAACATAACCGAATCATGTACGAAACCTATTTGACAAACTCTCGTAGAGGAGTGAGACGACGATTTGTATAAAATGTCTGTGCACCTTAGAGAAACGTTTCATAATCTTATGAATATATCCAGGGAAACGAGATTTATTGTTCATATGAAACCGAAATTGAATAACCCTCTTCTTACACGGGAAAAATTCTATGACAATGCAGAAACAGAAAAAAAATGGAGCTTGCACAGAAATCATTAATTTCGTAAACCTCGGCTTCTAAATCCTAAAGGATAAGCTCAGAATAATGTTTGCAGAGTTTAATTTCTGCAATTGGCTATTGGATATGTAAATTGCCGCTATATTGAAGCACGTTTGACTTTCTTTTTTCCCCACATGGAGCAAGTTTTTACCTACGTGGCCATGAAGAATTAATGAGTGTTAATGCAGATTTTCTTAAAAAAAGTGTGCCTTCGATGACGAAAGTACGTAGTTTGTAGTTATAATTTGCATGAGAAACCGTGATCTTGGATTTAAAGGACTTCGAATATCCAACTACCTTGGCAAACTGTACTTCCTGGTGCCAGAAACATGCCTGTTAGGCCGGCCGCGCTCCAGTTGAAGGTTCTGTACAGATTGACTGCTTCGACCCCATCATTGTCATATGTGGTTGCTGTTCTGTTCAAGACCACGCAGCTCTGCCTTGAAAGACATAAAAATGTATACTTGGTAGGGTAAAGTAGAATTTTACTGGAGAGGTAGACGGTTGGAGCAATTCGAAGAAAAGTTCACCGATGTAACCTCCACCCCATACGGGTCGAGAGAGTATGGTACAAGGAATAGGCATAAAACATCACCCCATTTTTGTCCGGAATAGAAAAATTGACATCCCAGTGTAATATATTTTATAGATCCTTAACACAAACACATTCCAGAAAGTGAAGAAGGAGAAGAATTAGAAAGTGATGCTCCGCAGAGGTCCTGTGAAAGGGAAGGTAGAGAAAAAGTCAGCATTTCGTATGAAACCCTCATCGTCAGTAATTTTATTAGAACGATCCGTTGGATATAAAACGAATTTTATTCCTCCTCCTTATTGGTCGGCGCGTAGGCGGAGAGAGTGAGAGATGGTGGAAACATGATGGCCAAAAAAGGGGCGAGAGGAATGGGGAGGAGATAAATAAAACTAGTAATGGTTGCACTAGGTTTTATTTCACTCGCCGACTACCCTCGCCCTTCAAAGGCAAGGGGGGATCAAACGAGCATAGGGGGTGAGAATCGCTCGTATAAACCCTGCACAGGGGGATGTCCAGCCTGACCGTATTCATCCCTACACGAGCTTGTGGCAATATTCTCCCTAGCATGCTATATCTCAACATCTTACCCCAAGTGTTGTTGTTTGGGGTCTTTTCCTTACGCCCTCGTCTTAACAAAAAACGGCCAGTAATTGTATCGTAATACAGATACGGGGGTGGTTAGTAAACTGTAAGTAGCGGTGGTGGTTCACGTTACACTGGATAGAATTACGTAAGGAATGAAGAGGACAGTATTAAAAGAGCGGTCAAACCAAAGTAGCGACGACAGAGGAGGAAATCCCTGCAGCAGCTAGGGTTGCAGTAATTAGGGGATGTATTTCTCGAGTACAAAGACCGACATGGGAACTATTATTCAAGTTCAACACAGAGTTCCTTCTCTTTGTGCTATACATAAGCCAAACGTAAAGAATTAGCCGCCAATTACGCGGTTCTAGGTAAATGCTCAAGGGTTTGCACAGTAGATTTTTACTTAATCTGCCACTTACCTACTGAGGGTAGGCTAAATACTCGGTTCTTGATCCTACTGAACAGAAGATTTAAAAAAATTACGAGTGTTTCAATCTTTATCAACAGCTTAATTCTGAAGGAAGGCTGGATAAGCTGCAATTTATACTGTCCTTAACCGAGCGTGGTAACGTTGAGGCCCGCATTCGGGAGCACCTGAGCCCGATTCCTGCGGCCGCCTTCCTCACCCATGTGTTTTTTCGGGCGTTTTCCCGAGGCAAATGCTGTGAAGGACAATTATAGCAGACGCACTCTTAGTTAGTGATTGACATTTCCAGGCCACGTGCTAATGTACTCTAAAAACTGTAGCAGGGAGGAGGGAGCGGGTTAATATGTCACTGATCTTATAGCAACCACTGTAATCACCAACTAGAGGCAAGCTGTCCCAAGCAGTGTCCTTAGCAACGAAAGGCCTATTCGCGCGGTTGCCAGATGTAACGTGGAATGTCACGGGTTTTCCATTTAGCACGGCAACTAAATTATTCTCCAGGAATCTCTACCCGAGGCGGCACCGTGGCTGAGCGGTTAGAGCGTTCGCCTACCAGCTAGGCAGCCCAGGCTCAACCTCAGGGACCTACATGTGATATTCGTGGTGGACGAAGCTACGTCGGGGCAGGTTTTTTCCGGTATTCCCCGCCATTCCATCAGGTGCTCCATTATAACCTTTCCAATCATCGATTTCCCCTACATTTCATATCATTCTCTTCCTCACTACCATATCTGTTGCTTGACTGACCACCCGTTTCCAGGTCTTCACTCAGTCCGGTCCATAGGCTCCTGTGCTCCCCGACAGGCGTCTGACCCTAGGCACAGGCTTGTAAGTCATAGGGGGTGTAAGTCCTACATAAGGGGAGGGTAATCAATGATTACTAATCATGTAAAGAAAAGAAAAGAAAAATCTCTACCTCATGCTAAAGTATGCTCACGAGTTGCACTACAAACCGGCGAGTTGTTCACTCACTTATCTGCTACATAGTGAAGTGTCGGTGTTACAGTGGCATTTATGAGCACAAAATGCAGTGATAATTCTTACGTGTGGGTGTGTGCATCAAAGTAAAATAGTTTTATTTAACTCTCCACTGAAAATAATGGAAATCAAACATTTCTGAGAAATTTTGGAAGAGGTATTCCAATAAGAGGACACGCGCACTGATATAGCGATTGGAATAAAACATCAAATTGCAGGCATGGTTGCTTTAGTTAATATGGTGTAATTAAAATAGCTCCAGATTCATTCAGACTAGCTCTCGTGTTTCCTTAACAACTTTCTTGTAATATTGCACTATGCAGATGATTATTGCTTACTTTATAATAAGATGACGTGTATCGAATGAAGTATGACGATTAGTGCGTTTAAACATTTTAACTGAATCATTCTCTTTTTATTTGTTGCCTTATTCTGTTACGATTCGTTGCTCTGTGCAGTCATTGTTAACTCCTGCGAGTTTGCGCGGCAGTTATACTACGCACTAGGTCACCATGTGGACGGAGACGTAAAATTGGCAACGTGGTTGTCTCTGCTGGTGACTGCTTGGCGAACCCTGTAGTCGATAAAGAATCTCTTGCATATGTTAAGAATCCTCCCGTTGGCTCGCGCTAACATCCCAGGGTCTGACATACAATAGCCTCAACAATTGGCTAGTGTGGAATCCCCTCTACTGTCTCTACCGAGAAAGAAGAAAAGATTCCACCGAAAACGTTTGAAAATCTTGCCCAAAATATAGGTTCTATGTTCCATTGAACCCCATAGAATGGAAGCAGTATTACAAAAAATGCGTACGTATGAAACTGCGTGTCTGTAAGCATGGAGTATTGTATCAGGCATATACCCCACCAGCACGGAGTGAATAAACTTGACTTGCTGATATACATCACTCGTTTTCTATTGGACAAATGATATTTTCCAGTTACTTTTAAAGTCACTTCATTTCCCTTTTAAAACTGAAGTGCAAAAGACCCAGTTCTGTTTTATCTTTAAGCACAATCTACAATTCATCTTGCCCTTAAAACTAACAGCTGTTCAGTCAAATCGTAATCTCCACACTACTTTACTGTCTTTCTCTGTCCCACAAACAACTCCGACTCGACGACTCACTGTCTACAGCTGATACACACATTATCGCAACACTGAAATGTACACTCACTTAAAACTCACAGCTAACAGCTGTCTCATGCAACACTAACCGACTCGGGGGGGGGGGGGGGGGTTGACTTGCTGTTCTCAACGTCTCGAGTTCTTATATAGGCCAGTATGATGTAGCACGGAATTTTTTGGAAATCCATCTTTTCTCGACGCTTATCACAAAACAAACCGGAAATCAAAGTTTCACGAACTATCTGGAAACGCTTTGTTCTGTTGTCCTTGTTCTGACCGCTCCATTGTCGTTGTTTACTGGCCGCACGGTGGTATGAGGTAACTTGACCTTGAGTGCATCTGAGGCGCGCGGCCACCAGGCATCACATGATTGAGTCGGTCTGGTTGGCTCAGTTGGTTAGATGATGGCCAACTGATCCCAAGATCGCGGGTTGTAATCCGGTCGATGGTTTTTGTGTGCTTAAAAATGACAGCTCCCTGATTTACTGGCATGCAGAAGAACTTCTGCGGGACGAGATTCCGACACACCGTCGACGCTGATGTGATTATGGCAACTGACAGCGTCGTTAAACAACAAAATAGTCCAAATTTATTTAATCAAACGAAATGTTAGTATGATAAAGCAGGTTGTCTCCTTAGCGCGGTGGTAGCGCTGCTGCTTTCCAAGCGGGAGACCTGGGTTCGATTCCCGCTACCAACGTGGAAATTTTCTTCCGCTGGAGGATCTGGTCCGGGGTGCACTCAGCGTTATTAGATCCAGGTGGGCTATTTGAGGAACTACTTGATTGAGAGGTAATGATCCCTGGTTGCGAAGACCTTGTAAGCGGTTGGGAGGGACCGGGATGCTGACCACGTTCCATCTCCTGTACTGCACCCCACTCATGACACCTTATATGGGCGGAGCTGCGGAACGAAGCTGTCGGGTGGTAACTACTGTAGCAAAGGGCAGTTGTTCCTCGAAATTCTTACGATAAAAGCAACCTCTTATTGCTATTGTAGGTTTAATTTGTTGTTATGAACATGATTGGTTATAATCGGAAAAAAAGTAATTGCTGATAAATTTTAAGCAAAAGATGTATTGAGTAACAAAATAATCTTACATTCCTTACTAAATAAACTTCTTCGATAGTTCAAGTACATAAGTAAACTTAGAAATCACTCATTCATGTCCTGTAATCATATGTCTGGTGTATTATTTCCTGAGACACTGGGTCATGAATTTAACATTGAAAGGATATGACTTTTGATCTTCCCTTAAAAATAAACGATTTAGTGTGAAAAATAAAGGTGTGGTAATGTATTTTTAGAAAGAGGGAAGATTGCTTGTAACTCAGTATTACTTACCAATGAGACTTTGATAATATATTTTTAAAAAGAAATATAATGGGCCTACATGTGTAAAATTTTACAAACAACAAAGCTATATACGAAGGAAACATTATTTGAACTTGGTCCTCTCTTAAAGAAATCATAATTTGGCTTGTTTCACTTTTTTTGCATTAAGTGCATACACCTGATTTTGTTCCGCTGTGCATAGCGAGGTAAATATGAGCAATTCCTAAGTCTGAAGCAATTTCAATGTTGGTTTTGTTTGGTTAAGTTCTACCACTCGAAGCTACTAATAGTAAAGCAACAGAATCTAAATTAAGAACAAACTATAAACTAAAAGCTCCACTTATCCTATTAATAAATGCAAGGCGGTATACTGCTGACTAGTTTCAAGTTGCATCCAACTTAGTCTTGCAATATTAATAAGATAAGTGGAGCTTTTAATTTCTAATTTGTTCTTAATTGAGATTTACTTTCTGATCTAGTGTGTGAAGTTTCCTTTTTCTTTTCTTCATGGCTGATTAAAAGCAATTGAGAACTAAAAGTCGAAACCGCTGTACAAAAATACCGAACATGTTTATATTTACTTCTGGTTTGTTGCTACAACATTTTCGCGCCGAAAGTCTATGGTCTTTGTCTTTGTTTCCGCGGCCGAAAGCCGCCCGCTTAGCTTGCGTCTTTGTTAAAAGAGCTAAGGAAAATACTCCTTGTCTTCTAATAAGTGTATGGCATATGCTCATTATAATTACGTAAAACTCAGTTGTATTTCACTGAAATTGAATACGTATAACAGCGAATCAGTGCATTACGTATAAACAAGGACCTACAAAAATTTACGTATAAATACGAATTACTTAGAACTGGGTTACGTACAAAGCAGGTTCAGCTGTAAAACCGGCTGCAGATATAACCTCACATGTTACAGCATTACGTTTATCTTTCTCGTCCTAAATATTTGAACATTTGTACCATCGTGAAGCTTCCTTCTATACCTATCACCTGTTAGGAATGATCGTATTGGGGATATAAATACCCGTCGTGTTATGTTAGTTAATAGGCAATGACAAGATGTAAGATGCTGGTTGACACAATGCGCGATAAGCTGGTTGTTGGGGATGTAACGTCTGAGACAATATACCTTACTCCCTACACTGCTTCCTTAATGGAATTAACTGCTGCTTTCCCATAAATGATTCTCCGTTGCACAGTTGTTTCCTATGCCTGTTCATCTCCACTACCTAAGCAATCACCGGTACAGACAGCCAAGTCAGTAAGCTTTCCCCTGTTTGACATAGCTTTAGTAGCCAGTTGCAATGAAACCGCACTTAGCAGGGGAGAGTGAATCTGAATAATTCAATCTTGGGGTACACAAAAAACGTCGCATTTCCGTTATTAACTCTCTTATGCTTTTTTGGGGTAATTAACTTAAAAACCACTTTCCATTTAGATTGAGGGTTTGAACTCTGATTCATAAAAATCTGATGTATTGAACTCGCATGACTTTCTCTCCATTCTTACAAACCCTTACTCCTATATCTTCTTTGTGTTAGTTGAGATAAACATTTGTACAAATTCTTATTGCTTATTTCCTTGTAGGTGCAAGGGGAATATGAGAATACAGTAGGCTTTGAGCAACAATCAAATCTTTTAAAGCTTTGAGTCCCGTTCTCTTTGCACGGTTCACTTAATGAACAGCGATGATCCATTTGACAGAAGTAAAAGTTCTCCAAAACTTACACAAATAACCAGGAATATCTCCCACATGGTTCACTCTACAAAAAAATTTATTCCGACATAAATTGTGTGTTTTAGCAAGATTTTCATTTTTTGTATAGTAAATTTGGTCTATCTCTCACGGTTTACTAGTTATGCAAAAGTCTTCCAGAGTAAATAGGACTTCGTTGGCTATAGCCACATTTCATTTGTCATAAAAATATCTCAAACATATTACATTTTAATGAAAATTGTTAGAACCATTTTCAAGAAAATAAAAATGTTCGAAAAACTTTACATGTAAAGGGTAGTTTTGTGTGGAGCAATTTTCTTGAAAATCTTCGTGTCGTATCCTTGAAAGATATTAAACTTAAATACCAACTTTGGTTTTTAACCAACTTTTCCTTTATGAGTTATGTTGTCCACAAACTGACAGATACACAGTCTTACACACGGACCTTCTTTTAAAAATGCTTTTTTTAGATTCAGGGAACCTCAGAACATATATTTAAGGTGAAATCTCAACATAGAATTTTTGGGTGGAATACGATACTTCCTCTACTTTACTATACGTAGTAGAGAATGTAAAACTCAGAATCTATGTGAGATTTGTATTACTTTATTTCAAGCCACATGATAGGCTGTAAAGCTCTTATGGTGCGTTACCCCCTATCCTTAGTTCCCAAGGCCGCGGATTCAAACCTGGTGGAGGGCGATGAATTTTTTCTTTAACATACAAATAGTATGGCTTCCTTTGGAAGCGAAGTATGGCCAGTGTTTCCGTGTGTTAAATTCACGCCACGTAAAAGAAGCTCAAGCCTGATGGAGACCTCATAGCAACATTAAGGAATATTTCATACCCAATATTGAATGGAAGACTGAGAACCATAGCAATTAAAGAGCGTCCATTAATAAATAAAAACTCAATTTTCATTTTATATGTGACTGCCGCAAGTTCTCCTCGGTAAACTGCCAACTGAGGCTAGATAATTATTCGTCCTTTAGCTGTCTTCTGTTTCTAGATTTTATGGTGTCAAAGTCTCACCAATATGCTGATGATCAAATTATTTAGTAAACAAAATATAATCTACAAAGTTCACTCTGTATTTTAAGCCAAAATTCAATGCAATCTAATTTAAAGTCTTAGAGAGCACCGTTTTTATAAGGAAGAATCGATTAATTCGAATATATTAATAAATTTAAGCTTTTTGAAACAAGTATATTACTACAACAATCTAGGGTATGATATTAAACTTTTCCAAAACTTTTAGATAAAGTTAATAAATTTAAACTCATTTTAGGAACAATTGAAGGAGCTTTCTTCTGAGGGTGTTATGGAGAAATGGATAATACTACATTTGGGCTTACTCGAGCACAGAAGATATTAAGATATCCTTCATGGTCCTTTGGTCTTACCGGCTGCAGATGTTTTAGAAGTAAGGTTTAGGACATCTAACAAACTTGCCTGATTCTGTGTGGACTGTACTTACACGCGTACGTCCATCTCTGGTACTGTTTGTTGTGTTTACCAGCTTAACAACGCCTCCTAGCAGAGCTTTAGTAAGACAATAGACCAGCTTGTTTGCTGCTCCGGACTTCGCGTTATATTATATCCATCGCTCACTGCTCCTACAAGATTTAATATTCACTTGCCCCATAAAGAAGGTTTGCTATCATTCACCTTTTCTGCGCAGATTTTCCTATACAATACAGTTCGGTAACAGTTTGTTGAACTTAAGCAGTACATGTTTCTGAAAGGAAAGCTGTACGTTGCAGTAGAAAATCTAACCACTTTGTTATTGTAAGTTTTCTTTGGAAGTTTTCCGTAAGCAAAGGAGAAATCTAAGCAAACTGAAATATTAAAGTATCCCATATGGAGCTACCATAGAAGATATTTTTAGCCAGTTAGTTATACATTGCATTGAAGGTCGGAAAATAGTTATGTAAATGAAATAGTTATGTAAATGATATGAAAATTAGACTGAATATAATTATAGAAGATAAAAAATGTAATATTAGTACAACATGGTTTATAAAGGCAAGATCTCATTCGGATTTAACATACCAACATTAGGATTCATACACTACAAAAAGGTCTTTGACATGGTAAATAGGAAAAAGTTATGGAATATAATGTAAGACAAGGGCAATGAAAAGCTTATTTGCAAAAATAAAATCGCTATTGAAATGGGTTTAAAAATAACACAACATAAAATGACAACAATAAACAGACATGTCAGACAAGTGTTCTTTATCCCCTATTTTTAACTTATATTAGATGAAGTCATGATAGAATGGCAGATTAATTTGGATAGATATTTTAAATAAGAAATAAATACTAAAAGACAATGTTTACCTTGATCAAGTAATGATTTGTATCTCAGAAGACGATCTATAAGAGTCACTTTAAATTAAATAAAATAAATGTAAAAATTTAAAAAGCAAAACTAAAATATTGGGATTTAAACGTTATGACAGCTTAAGAGCAAAAATGGTAATTATTAATACAATTGTAGAGCAGGCAAATACTGTAAATATTTAGGAAATAATCTTCCTCATAAAAAGTGATGACATAAATGATACAATTAATAAATTTAATCAGATGTGTGGTATCATTAAAATAACTTTAAAAATACAGGAACAGATAGCAAAATTAATTTCTTTAAAGTAATGGCTGTTCTTGTTTTGATGCATGGATCAGAACGTTGGACGTTTACGAAAAGACAAAAATGAAGATTAGAAACGACAGAAGTGAAATTCTTAAGGAATGTTGCTGCGTTCACCCTATTACATTAGAAAAGAGATGAGGATACAAGAAATTAATTAAACATTTTCGAATCAAGTTAACAGCTGGGAAGAACATACTGATAGGATGCCAGAGGAAACATTTCCTAAATTACTAATAAACCATGGACGTCTAGGAAGAAGAAATGTTGGACTACATCGACAATGGATTGAACAATTTCAGCTGTCATGAAACCGATACGAATTTATAAAAGCTCAATCCTGTTTGGTGATGACGACAATGATGATGATGCTGATGATGATGATGATGATGACGTGTATAATCTGAATGATTGTGACCTGAGTGTATATTTTGTTATGCTTACGAGTGTCACAATTAAAAGGTTATACAACGTTTTATGCATGTCTAGCATTTAAATACGTAAAAGTAATTAATTAATTTGCTAAATCTAAAATTACAACGCAAAATTACGGAGAGCAGAGGTGTATGAGGTGATAAGGTTGCTAAGATGATGTTTCGTTTGTTTCAACGCTTATAGAAGAATAGGGAAGATAATAATCAAACTATTGAAAATATGGATTAGATTCGGCTTGTCTCTTTGAACGCAGCCAAGAGCACTGAGAGATTATTAATCCCAAAAAAAGTCAAAGAATGTTTACGAAAAAGAATATGAAAAGTTTTGTGGGTGGAGAAACGAATAATGCGTTAGTTTGACTAATAAAACCACATAAATGGATGTTGTGGTGATGATGTCATTATCATCTTGTTGGCTTGGTAATTACGTCATTCATTTTCTGGCACTGGTGCCAAGAAGGGGATAATTTCACACGATTTACGTCATGATAACAAACCTTTTTAATGCTAGGATTGCATAAAAATCTAATTTCGTCATTTTATTCTACTATTTCTAAGTTTTATACCCCGTATAATGTTCTTTTTCGTTTCCTGCGACTACATTTTAATTTTCTCTTCACTTTTGATAAATTGGGTGGAGGTGGTGAGTGCACATTTAAATTCTCTATCACAATGTTTGACATTCGTTGATTAAGTCATTAGGAACACTAAAACTGGCAAATATGGCCAGCAATAAATCGGAGACTGGAGTCTTGAAGTGGGAGTGCGTATTTGAGTGAGTATGTAAATTAAGGATGGTAACCAAAAGAAGTGAGTGAACATTATTACCGAAGAGCAATAAAATTCTTGCTAAGATAAAAATCTGATGTGTTGTACTCAACATGACTTTCTCTATTCTTGGACTAACCATTCTTACAAACTCTTATTCCTATATCTTCTTCGTGTTATTTGAAATAAACATGTGCAGAATTATTGCTTATTTCCTTGTAGGTGCAGGGAAATCTGGGAATATAATAGGCTTTGAGCGATAGTCAAATCTTTTAAAGCTTTGAGATTCCGCTCTCTTTGCAGGGCTATGATATAAACAAATGAATAACGATGTCCAATTTGACAAAATCACACAAATAAACCAGGAATATCTCCAAATTGGTTTGCTCTGCACAAAAAATCATTTGGTCATAAATGTTGTTTTAGCAAGATCTACATTTTTGTGTATAGTAAGACTTGGTCTATCTCTTATGGTTTATCAGCTATGTAAATGTCATTCAAATTAAATAGGAATAAATGGGCTATGGCCAAAAATTCAAAATATACATTTTGGTTGTCATTAAAATATCTTAAATATATGGCATTTTAATAAAAATCGTTACAATAGTTTTCGAGAAAATCAAAGTTTTCAAAAAATGTTCCATGTAAAGGGTATTTAGAGGGAGGAATTTTCTTCAATATATTCGTGTCGTACTTAAATAATATTAAACTTAAATACCAAATTTGGTTTCTAACCAACCTTTTGTTTTCGAGTTATGCTGCCTACAGACACACTGGCACACCGACACGCACACTGACAGACCAACACACACGGATTTTTGTTGGAGTCAGGGGACCTCAAAACATATATTTCCGGTGAAATCTCGACATCGAATTTTTGGGTGGTATACAACACTTTATTTACTTACTATACGAGTGGAGAAAGTAAAAATTACCTATATGACCCGAAATGTTAAAAGAAAGTATATTAATTTGGAGCAAATAAATCGGAATTCTTTGATTCGCTGTTGTTTCATACTCTCTCTTCATTTGTAGGTGAAAGGGCGCTGTTTATTAGAATTCTCTTCTGGTGATTCTGCTTTTAGACAGAGGAAAGAAATGAATTATTGTTTTCTCCAAATATAGATGTTTCATTGTTTTATATTAAATTTCTTTAGTACAGATGCTCTTTAGTTCCACGTTCGTCAAGGGGATTGAACCCACGACCTCCCGAATTCGGGAGCCATTCCACTTGGAGTCAGGGTCATACTCGGAGAATTCTCGCCGAAATGGTCCACTTACTAAATTCATCTCTAAAACTGTTGATGCATATTTTCCACGTCCTCCAATAATAATTAACTTCGAAGCAAAATTCCAGTTCATCACCATGTGTCATTGCGAACTTTTGGTTAATCCCTGGATGGCGGTGAAGCAGGACCACTGGTTACCGTTTTAAGAGATTACGAATAACGCTTTAATTACGAAGGGAGATGTCCCATGGGAGCAGGGGGAAGGAAAGGGTTTTAGACCCGCAAAAACAATAATCAAGAGGCTTGATGCGATACCGGAGAGATTTTGCTCCTTGCATATGGATGACCAAAGAGGGCAATGTCGTTTCCATTTTGGTTTAAGCTTCTAGAGTTGCTTTTGATTGTGGGAGGGCCGCAGGATTAGTCTAGCCAAAGCTGATTATGGATTCTAAAGGCGTTCTTTAAACGCCAGAGGCGTGGAGACTGGGCCTGCAGCAACTCCAAGACATTGGGCACAACGCCAAGCGTTGCAGCTTCACTAGCGCCAACAATGCTGACGTAAACTTTCTCAGCCTGATGTTTATCTACTGGGGAAGCTGGGGAAGCTTTAGCCCTCGTTTAAATAAACTATTATTGCAAATTCTGGGAATAATTGACATGCACTGTTGGATTCTTTACCTACGTTTTTGCCAAAGCTATTCTCGGATAGAAACCCACGGAAATCTGGTTGTATAATTAATCACTGCTGCGACTATGCTGGTTTAAAATATTAAGCTTTCCCAAATGTCACCCTTCCCCTGTAAGCTCTGAAACTGCGGTTGCTTATTATTTTGTCCTTTGCCTTATAGCGATTAAAGGCTTTATTGCTGTTATTATTACTTTAGTCCTATTAGTATTATTAATTGTTATTAATTATTGTTCAGTATTAATAATTATTATTGTTGTCTGAGAATTGTATACACTAAATACGATGTCATCAAAATTAATGATAGTGAAGCTTTAAAGAAAAGAAAATACAGTATTTCGTACTCAATTTTTTTAATTTTTTAACACAACGTTCGTTCAAAAAAAGTACCGCATTAAACAATGCACTTCTAGCAACCAAAGTAAACACAGGTTAGTGTAACTTTTGATTTCCCACTATATTTTTTTCGTGACGGAATTTAGGTTTTTTAAGATTCTTTGCCCACATTACAATATTTTATATAATAAACAATAATACACATACTAGTAATTTTCTGTATGATAAAGATACAAAGATGTCAGAGAATCTTCTCAAATTTAATTAGGAAGTTTAGTGAACATCTTCATACCTGGTTGCCAAAAACGTTTAAAACCCGGCCGAAGTTACCGCGTTCTACGGTGCATGAAGACTGCAAACAATGGTTTACCTTAATCTTTTGGAAACTTATATTCTTTGAATCGCCGATAACTGCTTTTGGAGTAACATAAAGAGAAATAGTTACTTCTGAAATGAATAGTAACTGTAGCAGCATTGCTTTATCATATAAAATGCCACGAGATAGGAAATTATCGATAAAAATGTTAATTATAAGGAATTTATTAAGACTATTCAATGAATAAAATATAACAGATTATATAAATTATAATTTGTTTCTTCCTTGTGTTATTTAAACTCAAATCATCAATGTGTCAGCTATTAGATGATGATATGCTGGCATACTAAATGAAAAAACAATCTAATTGTTACAGAATACTAATCCAAGCTACCGACAATGGGAATGAGAAAATTGTTAAGCTCAAAGTTAAGATGGCCTAAAATCAGAACACAGTAAAGGGGTTTTTATAGAACTAATGTGTATGGAAATTTCCATTATTTCAATATGTTTTGAAGCAGAATTTTGAAAGTTGAAGACATCTGCTGATGCTGGTAATGGCAATGAGATTGGACTGAGATGGATGTTGAGGTAGACGGATTTTGTCATTTTTCCAAAATCAATGAATCCAATGATTTATTAAGCTGTAGATCTAACTTCACTGAACATTCGTTGCTGGAGCCTGTGGCTTTTATCCATTCTTGAACCTGTATTTGAATCTTAATAATGTTTTATTCTGTTCTCGAAATGGATGACGTAGCCTTTTAATCACTGTTGCTGTTGCTTTTATGGTTCAGGAAAGTGCTCAAGTTTCGTCCGGTAATATCGCACCCTTTTAGGAATTTTATAACAACTACCGCGATTGTTTGATAACCGAGGTACTGATAAAGATATCGATCAAATTAAATACACGAGGGAAGAATGGGATTATCTAACAAATATTGAAAAATTTACTGCAAGAACACCTGAAAACCTTGCCAACAGCACATTTTTACGTTTGGAACCCTATTTAGAATTAATGGGCATATATAAATCTCTTAAAATTTCAATATATATATATATATATATAAATTTTAAGAGATTTTTACATGATGAACAATTGGCATTATTCTCTAAATATATCATTATTATGTGAAATAATCTTATTTAATTTAAAAGTATCATAAGGTCCTTTTATTGAACAATTCATCCATTCAATTAAGAAATAGCGGCCCCTGGTTGAGGTGACCGCATAACCGCCCGGGAGGGACCGGGATGCTGATCCCTCCCGCATCCAGTACTGCTCCCCACTTATGACGCCTGTAATGGGCAGAAGTGGGGAACGCAGCGGTCGAGCGGTAGGCTTTTTCGTGGTACGGGTTCTGGGCTTTAAAGTTAATCTTGATTAATGCTGTTTACATCATCCATATACAGCCTGTTAAAGGAAGATTTCATAAAACTTCTCTGTGCTTGCTTGTATGTGCCTAGAAGCTTCATTCACTAAGTTGTTAATATGTATGAAAGGAAGCGAAAACAGATATATTATCTTTAATAACCTGTAAAGATACGTTTAAAAGAACAGACTACTCCTTAGTCCTTAGACTTTTTATTGGTGTAATCCCCTGCAAGAAGGAGCGAGTTCTTGGAAGAGGAGCTTAGTTATAGGCACCCTTCAAGGGCCTTACTGCAAATGAGAGGAACAGGGGATTCTCAAAGATACAGCTAGTACTGCTTTCTAAACCTGGAACTAAAAATAAACCATTAAATAGGAAGAATATTCGTTTTTAAGGATATACTCTCATAGTATTTAGAAAAATACGTTTTTTTAAGAATAGTTTGTTGAAGAATGGTTAAAGTCATGTGAATGTAACGCATCACATTTTTCTCATCGTCATTCAAAAAGTGAAATTTCACAGCAAACATATAGCAGCTCATTCTTTAAATATTGGGCATCGCACTACAAAATGAGTAATACAATTATTTATCACGATTTGCAAAATATATATTTATAAATATGCTTTTGTAAGAGTTGTTTGTAGTAGAATGGACAAATAAAATCATGTGAATTAAATCTTTTCGCTATATTTGCATTACACATATTTCTGGTTTAATGCTATATAGAGTAAGAGAAATGTTAAGTAATGCTTATAAATTTCCTTTAAGGTAGCTAGAATAATCCTGAGTTACAGTTTTGCTTCCCAGTTTAATAAGTAACTGTTAATATAGTTACAAATAAATGACACGTATGCATAGTGTGGAACTTATAATTACATAGTCGCTCTTTGGATATCAACGTTTAAGTTTTCAACCATTTTTATGAATGTAGGCCCTGCTATCTCAGGCAGGACATATTTTTGTTTTCTGTTCCTTCTTCTGACTACAGTAAAACATACCAAAACGAAACTTTGGTTTTGTGAACTCGAAGAGAAAATGTTGATGAAATATGCTTGAACACTGAAGAATATAGAACATTTGTGTGCTGAAAATTGCATTCCTCGCTGGCGCATATCGTCGTCGGATCTTGCCGACCTATTCAAATCATATCGTTTCAGAAGCAGTATCTATAAATCACCCCTGGGGCAACAACCCTTCGCGGGCAAGGCTTATTGCCTGACCGCTGCGTCTCCCACCTCTACTCCCCACAGGCGTCATAAGTGGGGTGCAGAACTGGAGGGTGGGACGTGGTCAGCGCCCCGAGCTCTCCCGCCCAATTACGCGGTATTCGCGAGCTGCAGTCGCTACTTCTTTATCAAGCAGCTCCTCAATTGGCTCCTCCGGGACCTAACGAGACTGAATGCATCCCATGCCAGACCTCCCAGTGGGGGAAAATCCCCTCGCCGGTACCGGGAATCGAACCTGGGTACTCAACGCGAGAGGTAGGCGTGCTACCGCTGCGCTGCGGAGGTGGTCTAGTATCTATAAGAAATTTAAATATACTTTTTGTATTTAATCAACTGGTTTAACACCATGTTATTCTTTCCGTTTGTTTTATTTTGAGGGTGGAGGGAGTCCAAATCTCGTATTAATTATTTGGAGAAAAGTTCTATCTGGAGCTCCTAGTATTAAAAGTCTCCCCTTCATTCCTTCCTTAGAGGGGCCGTGCTGGAAGCACAAAGAACCCACTATATTCTATGTGCGGTGCTATTCTGCAGTTACTGGAGGCCCCTTTGCCTGAACACTCCTAACACCAAACTTTCTTAAGAGGAAACAATGAACTTCATTGACATGTAGCGTTAATTTCCAATAACTGTTTCCTTGGTTCAGCCACGTTTGAAATATTATTATTGTTTATTTATATAAGTAAATATAATCACATATTTTGACTGCTTTCGTCTGAGTTTTGAAGTCTTGGATTTGGGGCGATAAGTATCAAGCAAGAAGTTTGTATGCTGATTTTGGAAGCAAATCTTATTGCATATTTTATAACCAAAATCTATTAAGCCTTGTGACTTGTATGCTGGTTCCTGTTAAGCTTGCTTTGCTTGGACTTAGCCACTTTGGTAAAGGAAACAGACAAATGCTTGGCCAGTATCATCTGGGTTACACAGGAGCTATTTTAAAGTTGACAATAATTCAATTTAAAGAATCCCAAGTGTGAACAATGGTTTCAGAAGAAGAAGAAGATCTATACTACGAACATCTTGGGGTAGACAGTTGGAGTAACCCCATCTGAAAGCGGAACTCTCTCAGAAGAAAGAGAAAGGCGATCTTATTTAAAACACTATTCCTCATTTCAAGCTGGTATGGTGGCTGTGCTAATGTAGTGGTCCCAAGTGTATTCTCCTCTCTCTCTCGCTCTCCCTCTTTATCTCCATCTCCCTCTCTCTCTTCAACATGCAATGGAAAATGTGCGTAGAATAGATGGGAGCTAAAACTTTTGTGGAGGGAAACTTTGTTCCCCCTCCCTCCCACCCTTCCCGCACCAGTAGCTGAACTTCCCTGTCTTCAGAAGAAGCTGTATTCTTATGGACTGCTTCGCTATCTAACCCACCTGGCAAACTTCTTGTCTTATAGAGACGCCAGTTTCGATATGCTATTTCATCCCCTACCTCCTCTTTTGTTCTCAAAACCCATTTTCTTCCGCAGGATCCATTTTCTTTTACTAAGAACGTTTTTTATATTCCAAAGGTGGCTGTATTTTTTCTGCGAGACTTCAATTTATTAACAAAGACGGAAAAGCCCTTTATATTTAGAACAGTAAGAGAGTAAGAAACCTTTTTAAAATGTCCATGTTGCAGTTAAATACGTTCACGCTAAACTATTAAGGAAATTTTCCATAATTTAGCATTCTAAGGCAGTTAAAAATGTTCTAATTTGTCTTAAACTTGAATTCAGCTCATAAATTACTGATAAAACCTATGTAAATAAACTAGAGTTACTTATTACCAGAATTTTTATTTTATTGAACCCACGTGCGTGGGCTTTTATCTACATTAATCATAACACTCAGACATCATCATAACCTTCACTCACCATCTATCTATTTTAAAACTACACTAGGTATATACAGAAAATGGATTTTAAATGTCATTTCTACTCATAATTGCGATTTAATAACAATGCCTTTAATTATGGACTTAATAAATAAAATCTCCATGAGGGGTTGCTCGTCCCCATCGGGAATGTTTCCAGTACGATTGAAAATAGTCATTAATAACGAAATAATAAAACAAGTTAGCACTTTAAATAATTTGTGATGTTGCATATCCTATGAAGGAGAGAAAACGTCAATAACAATTAACAAATGTGTGGAACTATTCAAAGAACATTACGAAACAGAACTAAAAAGAGACAATAATATGACACTTTACAAAGTGCCTGCGAATCCTCTACTTTTATATGGTAGTGAAAACTGTGTCCTTAATAGTTCTAAAAGGAGGTTAGAAATAGCTGAGATGCAATTCCTCAGAGGAGTATCAGGATAGAAGATTATATATATATATATATATATATATATAATATTCAAATACGAGAACAATTCAATATATAAGTCAGAGAAGAAAACACACAACAGTAAATGGTGATCGTTTCAAGGAAGAATGGATAATCCCAGGCTTACAAAGCTAACACTGCAATACAAACCAGAAGGATGGCGCTCAAGAGTACGACCAAAAACCAGATGGGAGGATATCTTTGCGTCGGAACGGCCTTTATAGCCTTACCTTAAAGTGGAACAAGAAGAAAAAGAAGAAGATAAATGAACTCATGACTTCATCACATCAGTTCCTTATATAAGCCGTTAATGTGTCACCCATAACTTCATGAACAGATTTTCAAAGTACAGCCAAAACTTTGTCTCACATTTTCTAGGTAAGTAAAAACTATCTGAAAATAACTCGCTCGAACAAAAAAACAAAAATATATATATATATATATATATATATATAAAACGTCCTTGGAAATTGTCATAGCTTTTGCAAAAACCATGAGAAATATTTCTCTAAATTAAGTTTGCAAGCGTAACATTTGCCAAAATGCAAAACAAGCATCATATGGGCAATTTCTAGAGAGGTATGAATGTAGTTTTCTAATTTGCATAGCTTGCCTGGAGCTTAATAAGCAATCCAGTCTCATATAAAACCAGTCAAGCTAGACTACTGGCCAGACAAGGCTCAACCAGGTTTGGACAATGCGCGGATAGCGTTGCTTGTTTCTTTCTCTGTCTCTCTCCTTCTCTCTCTCTCTCCCTCCCTGCCGTGTGTTACACAGCCCAGAAGTTTAATTGCGTGTTCATCGTGTTGGTTTGAGGGTGCATTAATGTAAATAAAAATATTATTCGCCTGGATTTATTTGTGATTTTGAAGCCCAAATTAGTTTGTCCATTTAATAATAATAATACTATTTTTAACCGTATTATCCTTAAAACTTTTTTTTTCGTTATAAATACATTTAACTGCATTCTTCCCAGGTAATGTAAAGTGTGTAATGAATTAAACGTAATTAACCGATGAAAAGCCAACCTTTAACATATTAATGAGTATTTAAAAACCGAATGATGTATAAAGCGCATACATTTTAATTCTTCTGGGATTTTAAAGAAGATAAATATTACCCAATTGTTCTTTCGCACCGTCTTATGCAGGCGAAAGTTGCTAAGGTAGAATAAGGCTAAAATGTAACTCTATAGCTGGAATTTGAACCACGGGTATTCGACTTACTGTGTCATTGCTTTAAACAGTTGAGTAACTATGACAAGCTGTCGTCAAGACACTCAATTCCCAAAGTGACTCGCCATTTTCCCCGTAACCCTCAAGACGTCCTAGAATTCATTTTAAGATATCGTACACCAATGGCGACTTGTTGTAAGTCATTTCCAAGACTTATAGATTATTAATTATTACTATTAGTCAACCACTTAGTATACAGCGTGATCCTACTTTAACACACATTGTTGAAAAAACAATTTAATTAGCATTGATTAATGTAATGGCGGTAATCTACGAGTATAAAGCTCGGGACTATAATATGTATGAGATTGTAAGTATGCATTGGAGTATGTTATTTCAAAATAAATTTACGAACTCCCTCTAGTTTGCCGCAAAAAAATGTGAGTCAGTTGTGGAATTTAGTGACCTGTTGGCAAGAATCGCAGTTCCACAATTAGTTTAAGTTGCTAAATGATAAGGCAAAAATCCAAGGTCCTCATACTGATTGTGCACTGAATTTTACAGTCTGATTATATTGTTGAGGACACAGAGTAGCTGAGGACATCTACCGTCAGTGATTATAACCAAATAGTTGTTGTTAACGCCACCAGATGCGTTTTTGTTCTTGCTTTGTTTAAATGAAAATAAAGAGAGTTTAAGTATGGAGACCTAGCTGTTTGTGTACGTTATTTATACTACGACATATATCGTTCCACGTAGAGAAATGGTAAGTAATGTTAGACATGATTAAGTTGAAGAGCTAACAGTTTAAACAGATTTAGAAGTCCAGGAACATCCACCCTATTTGCCTAAGTGAAAAAGTGAAAAACCCATGTCAGAGTGCGCGGCCACGGGGATAGAACCCGCAACCTCCCGAATGCGGGCCACAGACGTTACCGCCTGGGTCATACCGCTCGATTATGCAGTGAAAGAAGAGCATTTATTTGCTGTTGAGCAGAGAAAGCCATGGACAAGATGTAAGGTGACTATCATGAAAAAGAATGGTCTGCATGGATTTTGTGGAAGCAAGGAGTCAAAAAAGATGTGAAAAAGGTGTGTGCACATTCCGTTCCACGTGTCTTGATACAGCCCAGAGTTGGTCTGTTGTTGACTATTGGCAATGAAGAGTGAAGATCCACAGTTTTTGGAAAAACTGGTGACTGGCCATTACAATATAATATAACTAAGAAGAAACTCTTAGTTCGATAACATGAAGCACGCGCTGGAAGGTAAAATTTCGACAATAATGGAGTGCAGGCAGTTGTCCACGTGTGGATGCGTAGTACCCCAAACAGTGGTTCCGCGATGCAATAATAAAGTTCCCAGGAAGGTGGCAGCAGAGTATTGAAATTAGTGGGGAGTATATTGAGACATTCCATGTACACTGAATCATTTTAATAACAAATGAAGTGTATAAAGATATTACACTAAACCATTTCAGAACATCCCTCGAATAAAGAACCGTATTTTGGTACAAAAGTTACCTTCCAGCCTATATAGTTTGTAACAGTTACATTGTGCAAGTTATTTATCCATAATAATAGTTAGCTCTTCATATGTTAACAATTTTCAGTGTTCCGAATTTTAACTTAGTATTTTCTTACTGTTAAACTGCTTATTACAATTTTTTAAACATCCTGTACTCTTAGACTGAACGCTACATCGCACTTTAATGATAACAATTTGCTTGTGGAGGCTCTAAAAAGAAGAAAATGGATTGACTGGATATATTCCACCAACAGAAGGATGCGTGTGAAATGGAGAAAATAGAGTTTCTGGTTCGTTCAGCTTTAAAACGGTCTCACATTTGCGGTCCCTTGAATATTTCATGGGGGAAGACAATCTACTTATACAACAGTATAGTTTTTTCCCCTTTTCTGTTCTTCCTTGTATGTCCAGCCAAGAGTTGACAGCTTAGTCACTTTATAGAAAATGACAAAAAGGGTGGATTTACTTTATGTGACAGGGTGGCAACGCTGACAATGACGCGGAAAACAAAAAGGAGCGAAGACATGAGGAGCTCTGGAAAAGGAATAACCCAACAAACTACGCTTTTCTAACAGATTTAGACTTAGATTAAATTTATGGGCAGAATGCCAGATATGCACTCTCGAGTTAGTTAATGAGTACTTACAGTCCCTTAACATTAACATTTAAGATATAAATTGTAGAGATTAAAAGTAAGAATTTCACAAATTCTTCTTAAAAGATTTTATTTCGTGTGCTTCTTAATTGTATTAGAGGAGGTACGTAATTTTCATAGCACCTTCTTGTTTCAGTTACACCTTCAGAGAATTTGGGAAATAAAAGAATAGTTAATTATAGAAACAAAAATGTTACGTCTGTGAACAAGATAATAAAATTAAACATGACGATGTCTCATAGGTAACTTACCTATTCCGTGAAGTGTGGATGCCTCAAACACGCAAGAGGTCCGAGTTCAAATATCGGTTGGGTTAATAATTACCTGGACATTATACATTTGTTCCTTGTTTGTTGGGTAACTTAAGTATTTTGTGGATCCCTGACTCATCTGACCATCATTTTACCTTTTGCACCCATTCGCTGATCCAACATGACCCACCTGGTTATTTTGAAGTCACAAAACCCAATTACAATAAATGTTTACTCCAGTTTTTCAGCAGTTTACGTTTACCTGCACACATATATCAAAAATATAAGAAATATTCCAATAATTTTTTATTTTTTTATTGATACTAACGTGCACACTGGGCTATACCAGCGATATCCGATCTTATCTCTTTGGAGGACTCAAGCAGACGATTCCATGGCCGTTTTTAAGTCAAGCCTTCAATTTCCTGTGAATGTCCTCAGAAGACCTCTTCATTCTGGATAACTTTTGCATAAATGGTGAACATAAAAGACAGACAAAAGCTTACTAAACAAAACATGTGTATCTCCTTAAAACACACAGTTTATGCCAATACTTTTTTTTTTTTTTTTTTTTTTATCTTTTTGTTTAGTAAACCATTGCTGAAATATTCTTTAGTGTTTGTTTGCATTTGCTAATTTGGTACTTTTCTAAAATAGGAATATGTTACTGTTTTTTATCGCTTGGCCATGCAAAGAGAACTGAATTTCAAAGGCATCACATAGCAACCAGCTCTTAAAACATTTCACTATCGCTTAAAGCCTACTGCACTCCCATATTCCCCTTGCACCTACAAGAAAATTAGCAATAAGTTCTGATAAGATATGTATAAGTTAATATAAATAATTATAATGTTTTATTCACACACACACTTAAAAGTCATCGGCCTGGGCTGAATTTGAACTCGGGACAGTAGGCCACACCACAACCACTGAGCCACCCAGACCAAGATTTTTTAAGATATTTGCATAGCTAACAGGTTTTTATATTTCGAGTTTTTTGTCAATAGTCCTTAATTTTTCATTTGGAGTGAATATTGTATAATTTTATATACTACAATTTAAAACATAACGAATAAACAAATGCATTCGAATTTTATTTAATTATGCGTACCATTTGGAAGTAGCGAGCCCAGGTCGCGAAGGCCTGGAGGGCTCGGGGCATCATGGATGTATCAATAAAAACTAACTCACGATATTTGAACAATTGCATTTTGTTTCTGTATTGTGCATACAACCAAGCTGATATAATGTAATTTTAAATAATTTATATTTAAAAATATATTTAAAACGCTAGTGTTGGTGTAAGGTTAGGGCTAGTATGACACAGATTTTGTACGTTTGTGTTTGCAGTTGATGTGGTACAAAGATAGTTTGCTGCTGGATCCCACGGATCGACGTAAGATGGAGTCCAGGGGCAACAAGCACACGTTGACCATAAGAAACGTCCAGGCTTCAGACTTTGGGAACTACAGCTGTGTGGCAGACAACTCTCTCGGACGTGCCAAGAAATACATGGAACTCTCAGGTAACTTCCACCAAGTTAGATTAGTTCATGGGAGCGGTATGGGCGTCTTGGACAAGTGATATCTTGTGCAAATAATTATATATACGTACATTTGAACTTCTAGGTGTTGAAAGGAAGTAAGTCCAGATTTTTTTAAAATTTCACTTTTTATCGCTTTAAAATGTAGACGGCAACTACTTCTGTTGGCGTTAAAACGAACTACTGAGGCATTTTTTAGATATGCGGAAAGCCTTGGAGTTGTGCAGTGGTTTATTAACGAGTTCACTTCTGTGTTTATAGCACCACAGGGGTGTCAGATAAGTATCTCTCCGACTTCTAAAGAATAAATATCGAGGAACATTGCATGATTAAGTACAATGCCCGATTGTATTATCAGCAGTGCCTTGTTTATTTCAAACAGAAAACAGAGACGTTACCGTCACTATCAATATGCATGACGTCACTTGTGCAGATCCTATTTGCCACATCTAAAACACTAATACACCAGTAATTACGCGCATTTTATTTGACCGCTGCTGAATCTTGTCATTCACAGTTGAATGTGTTCAATCACTGAACAGTTATTTACGATTACTTCAAAAGTTTAAAAAGTGGACTTAGTTCCTTTTAACATTAACTGATTCATTTACTAATTGCATCTGGCTGTGTAGTAATAGAGTACCATTACTATCAAAGAAGAGAGTATTTTATACAGTTACGTTTTACTATACTTTATCATTATTTGTGTCCACTGACATAAATAATCATAAAATATATTCCTGAAAGTATTTATCAAAGGATTGATCGACATAATGTTGAAAATGGAGTAGTGTTCCTTTGTTCAATTTGTTCAATTTGGAATCACTCGTATTGGCCCATACACTTTCCAGGATACCCAGGACAAAATAGTTAATGTTAATTCAAAACGAAAATTTCGAATGATAGCTCTGCTTCCATTTGGAGACTACACAGAGTACAGTTGACTGCAAAGTTTTGTGTGGTCCGGGTGTATGTCTTAGGCAATGTTTTAATGAGAGCTGCTTATTTACTAACGTGACAATGCAGCCTATAATGTCAAAACTAAAAGGAAAACTCATACATTGTCAAAGGCTGATAGTGTAATACATGTGGCTGACAACACTGGTAGTGTGGGAATTTTCTTACAAAATTTAAGTCCGCTGAAATCTAAAGAATAGTACAAGATATTTCGGAGATTTATCCTGTTTACAATTACATCAAACCGCGAACCTATCTGCCTGAAGAAGCCCACAATGTGCCATCTTCGTTGTGTTTATTTGTTCTTTTACTCAGCGACTACCAACACAAGTGAATCTATTATTTAATTCTAAGTAAATCAGCCTTACCTTGAGCACATATTTTATTTCTTAGGGCGACCTGGACCAGCCGAGTTTCGAAGCCCACCCTTCAGCCGATCTTGGGACAGCTACAATTTGACTTGGGTAGTAGAAAGTTACCCTCCACTTGAAGAGGTCCGCCTGCTATACCGAAAACTAATGGTGAGTATGAGTGCCGATAGTTTTATGGCAGTTTAATTGCGCTTAACGAATTTTATTGTTATGAGACCAAATATAAGACAGCGCATTATCTTAAAGCAACAAATCTGGATCTCAAAATTAAATTAAATTAAAGTAAACCATCAGCTTTTAGAATAACATAGTTTCAGTAGAAGAAAGGTGGTGTTTACCTTGTATTTTTTTTCTATAAAATGAGCATTCTATTATTATTACTTACCTATTTCTTTCCAGTCACTTTGCACTCCAGTCTTGCCCTCTATACACGTTTTCTCTTTTGTTTTTTCCCTTAGGATATTTTAATTAATATCTTCATTGCCATTTATTTTACCGCTACTCCATTGTTTTCTCATTTCTTCTCGGTTTACATTTTGATCATATCTTAATTTCTTCTTCCTGTTTCTGATTTAATTCTAAGCTTTGCTTAGCTTTTCTTTGATTTTAAATTTCTCTCTGGCTTGTTCCAGAGAATTCTGTGCTTTGATTTGTTTTTCGCATTGTCTCGGTCCTTAACCTTTTAAAACAATTTTCCACTCTTTCTCTATTGTTTCGCTTTAAGTCATTTATTCGCTTCGTTATGTATACTTTTTAATTTGTCTTTATTCGTTATATTTTTAATTTATTCCCTCTATATCGTTTACTTCTTTTATATTTATTATTTGCTTCTGCAGATTTCATTTACTTTTCTTTATTCATACTCGTTTTTTCTGTTCACTGTTCGTATTTGCCTTAAAGTTAAACAATCTTTAATTTGTAGCTTAATTTATTTCTGTTTGTTTGTTTTTCTTTGTTCAGCCTAATTTTAATTGTTTTCTTTTCTATTAAAATAGTACTTTTTTATGATTTATTGACCTTTAAATATGCTTGTAATAATTATAAGGGATACATTTTCGGTAATTTAAGCCACTTTTATAGCTATTGAAAGCTTACACCAAGAAAATAAAAAGTAAGAAAATTATACCTTCTTTCCATTTTATGCTAACTGATAACTTGTGTACTATAAATTGACTGAATTAGCTAACACTTCTTATATTCCTGCTTACAGGTTAATGAAACGTACCAGCATCCTGGAAAATGGCATGACGTCATCTTACAACCCCCAAATGACGAAACCTTCACACATGTGATGTCCTATAATATTCGAAATCTAGATCACGGCTCTATTTTCGAAGCGATCGTTCAGGCCAAGAATCGTTATGGATGGAATGAAGTTTCAGATCTGTTTCAGTTTTACACAAGAGGAGCAGGTAACATAATATTCCTCAGTTCTAACCTTATGTTCCTGTGTAAGCAGTTTTCCTTCTGGGTAATAAAGGAACAAGTAGGGCAAATTGTGACATATGACTGACACAAAATTTAATGGCGGGTGTTTCAACACAACATCCAATCATTGGTTTGCCATGCCTTGCGAAGTTGTATAGTTGAACACGGTGTGAAATCACGCTATATCATTTGTGGCCACAAAATTTGTACAGCAGGTGAGAATAGTAATGGCCAAGTTTCAGTTGCCATTAAATTTTGTGAGCACCATAATTTCCTGTTTTCGAACAGAAAAACAAACTAGGAGGTCTATGGTGACATGGCTAAAATCAAGAAACTTGTGTATGATTTATGAATAAAACCACAAATTTACAGGAGTTCGTTTCACATTATTTACACTTTAATGAAAATGTGTCAATACATACTGTGACAATTCCAGTTATCTGTCACTTTATTTCTCTTCTAAGACTGAAGCACAAAAACGGTCTTCTTTTCAATCACAGCTGTTGTCTCCTCTCTTAATACTTGGCACAGAATGCTAATAGTGCTCAACTGTTCACATAAACAGGTCCGAGGACTCACTCACTACAAATTGTTCCTGCACTGCCTACAGCTCCGACGCGACGACTGTATGTCCAAAACTGTCTGAGACGACACACATTCAAATTTCTGTCAACGATGATTGTACACACATATTGTGCATATTGTGACAAAGTGAAAAAATACAATCCAATTACTTTCTTTCTCACTTTATTTTTCCTCTAAACTTTTGCACAAATATATATAGCTCTCTTCTCGTCGTTAACACACTCTTCAGTCTTTCGTGATATCACAACTCACAATTGTTTTCTTCCCATAACCTTGACTCTGTCTTTCACTGTCTTTCTTCACTTTCTCTGTCATACAGTAACTACGACGATACAATCACTCGACGCTCATTAAATCTTCACAACGCGCCGGTACACGCACAGCTGTCTCACACTCACTCACACACTGACCGACTCATGTCAGTAACTATAACTCTCTGCTCTGCCTTTCCTTGCCTCCTTACATAGAGGGGACGATGTTACAGGAGCATTCTCGACTTTCACAAACGCGCCGACGATGCCGTAGCCAGCTCTTTCTCGAAGGCTCTAGAAACCCCTTGTGTTGCAGTTTCAACGTTATTTATCACGTGTTCGCTGGTGTGAGTGGGTGGAGAAGCTTGGTCTTGTGCTTTTGTTTGCTGGCCGGCCTGTTATGTGGTGTGAAGTAGCTTAGCTCCGACAGTCCTTTGTTTTGCGCCGCGCCCGACGTTACAGTATAGTATTTTATGTTCTGTGCGGAATAAATTGGCAGCCAGCATGTAGAAAGAGAAAGTAGTACTCACCCTCTCGCTCGCACGCAGTGTTGTGACGATCCTCTCCTGCTAACTAGGGAATACTGAGTGAGAGGTGTCACAGTGAAGGAAATTTGACAACAACGATTTTGACCGGAAAAATATTCCCTTAGTGAGGGTTCTTCATTGTACTCAAAAGAGCGGACTCAGGTCGTTTCCAACAAATATCGCTATCTCCTTCTTATTCCTCACAGACTTAAACAAAATCATTAGAGCCATTTTTAAGACAGTAAAGAATTACGGAAAAAGTCCATCTAAGTGGTAGTTTAGGGTGAAAGATATATGTCGCATCTTTGTAAGATGTTGAACTGAAATACTGAGTTTTCTATTAATCCGACATTTTTAGATGTACTGTTCGTACACTCACACACACTCTCTCTCACTCTCTCTCTCTCTGTCTCTCTCTCTCTCTCTCTCACACACATACTCGCATACAGATACTCAAACACACACTTAGATATATAAATGTGCATACATTTTCCTAATGCTCTTTCATTTATTTGATCCGAAAAATGTATTTTCGACGAAATCCTGATATCGGTATTAGGGTGAAGTACAATACGTCTTCTACCTGTGATGAGTAAGAGCTAGAAAAAGCGGAACAACACATGAATTTACATAACGTTCCATTTTATAAAGTCTACTGGGTGGTTAAAGCTATTATTTAGATGTCATAAATTTATTACGTGTAATTTCACTATAGCAGTCGACATAGCTGCCTTGTTCAGAACAAAGATTGTAAAGAAGAATCTGAATTGGAATGCTCAGATTAGGTTAGTTTCCATGCCACTGTTGTCACTTTTGTGTGAAAGTACGAATGCTGTCATCTCTGAATAGTGCAAGATAAAGTCTCTGTTACCTCGTTATAGGAATTGCTATCGTTTATTTCCATATTCCGAAACCGACTGTAATAAAATTCCTCATCCACTGAGGATGGCACTATCGGAATTCAGTGACACAATTAACAAGGAAAAGCTTACTAAATCTTTAATAACTCTTATTTCATGCTTAAACATAGGTTTATGCTTCAGAAATATTCTTCATGGAATTTGATCTTTCAGGAATAACTTTATTCTCTCTTTTTCCACAGAGCCAGAGATGGAAGACATGGGTCTCATAGCGAATTCCAATTCCTTATCAGCAGCCTGCCGCCAGATGGATCTCAAATTTATATTCGTCCTCGCGACTGCTGTAATCTCCTGCATAGCAAACGTGAGTATCTCTTTCTGAACTTCAGGTGCTGGTATAATAATCAAAATTTGAATGTTAATAGATTACCGCATTTGTGTGCTACATCTGCACTCAAGTTTCTGCTTATACCAATTCATGTTATGCCAATTGCCATAATGCTTTCTTTCGCAGCATGTACCAAACAAACTGCTTTTTTGAAATGTTGAACGCACACTTTATGTTGTAACTATATAAATAGTTAGTATTCTTGGTTTGTTTTTAATATTTCCACGTTTTCTTTAGCATATCTTTACTTTTTCCTTTGGTTAATTTGCTGTTTTTATAGTCATTCTCATGCTATGTGATTTAAACAAACTGCCAAAATGAAAACATGCTATAACTTAGAAACAATAATAGATTGTTAATAAATGATAATATTGCTGGTTAGAATGAATGTATCCAAGTCCGTTTGTGGACAACAATACAACAATACTTTTGTCTAACAACGCCAGTAATGGAATTCCAGATCAGTTTATTTGAAGCACGGACATGTGTGTTGTTTTGTATCTTTTACGGTTTACATTTTTTGGGCAGCCATTCCAGTCATTGGTATTTTGGTGCAAATAAAGAAATACGTATATAAATAAATGAAAGCTGTGCAAATATTTTAGATATCCCAAAGAGATAATGACTACGCCAAAAGCTGCGTTGCATTGGCTGCTTCTAGCTGCAAAATGATGAACTAAAGCATGCATGTGCTGTAAATGTTCTACATTTATCAAATACCCTCGTTAAGCTTACAATTTATTTAAAGGAAATAGAAGGGGGACAAATTCTTATATCAATGAGATGGAGAACTGTCATCTTTTAGAGGAAGTGACTGCTATTTAATGGACAGTATTCTTGCGGTTCAGAATCACTATAAGACTGAACGCAGTAGGCCGAGGAAGATGATAAACCTGGAAGAAATTTGAGACCACAATTGCTGAAGTTTCAAATTACGAGTAACGTTTCTTCCCGGGTTTGAGTAGTTTTATAAGGAACCATATATTTTGCATACTAATTTTATCCAGTATACACTAAATGTTGAAAATATAAAGGTGAAAAAATTGGAATCAAAGGGTTGAGAATTTAAGTTTCCGAAAGAATAACTTGTGGTTATCTACGGAACTATTCAGGAATTCTGGGTTCATGATTAGTTTATGGAATATAAATTATTGTAGTCATGAAGGATTCATGAGATTCATTCATGTTAAGACATCAGGGACGATGAGATGGGAAACCGAGATCAGAGTTATACCCTGAAAAATGAAATTTGGAAACTACAGAGACGGCTGCATTTGTCAAAAGGAATGCATACATGGAGGGAGATTAAGGACAACCTAAACGACATTAGTAAGGTTATATGCCTATATTACTTTAATACGCAATTGTTTGTGCTACATATTTCACATGCAATTATAATTAATTAATGTAATGATCCAAAGAGTGGGGGAAAGGTATATATCTATCAGAATATTTAGCATAGGACTATGGGCATCACAAAAAGTGGATGTAGACAAATCATGAGTAACACATTACGGCTTAACCCTTAAAAATGCAAATTCTTATCTCGAAATCTGTACTCGAAGGTATTTTCCCTTTCCTCTTACCCTAAATCATAGAACCGACACAAGGGCACCAAAATTGATGGTGTGGTACTAGTATATGTAGAATTAGATCTTATGCATTATACTTGTCCAACATTAAATATAGCATGTAGTATTTGGAGATAAATGTACCCGTTCGTTCGCTATAGCAATAAGGTTAAATAATGTTTATCCTTCAACTTTGGCAAGGTTCTGGTTTGTTGTAGTTAACTCCTGGAGGGCATTGCGTTTTATGGTAACTTATCACCCCTTCCAATCGTAGTGGATATATCACACAAGGGAAAGAATTGCCATGTACATGTTCTGATATCAAGAAACACATGAAACAAAACAGGCAGTTTCAGTTCAACTCACGTAGCAAAGCCTGATAAGGCGTGCCGCTCTTTCCATATCATATAAACGCGTGCCGCCGTATCTTGGGCAGTCTTTGAGCATGGCTCAGTTAAATATGTTTTACTGAATTTGAACAGCTTTCACCGTCTGTGTTGGAGTTCATCGTTGCATTTATTTTTCAATGATGACAATTTGAATCCTTACTGCTCTAGAGGTCGGGTGAAACAAAGAATAATTTTTCACTTCGCTGTTGACAGACTACATAGATATTTTAGCAAAGGTTTACAAGAGAGGTTGACTCAACTGTTAAACTTATGACTAAAGTCACTTACAAGTATTGCATATGTGGGCGAGGAAGTCTTACTATCGATAGAAGACCAAGTAAACAGTTTGTGATATCTTCGGTTGTCTTACCTCTGAATGTGACATTTAATCTTGTAGTTGAGGGAATAAAACAGGATTGCTTTGTTTCAATTTGTATTTGCGCGTTTAAAGTTTTCAAATATTTCATTCAACGGCCACTGAAACAACAAAGATTAACTTGAAATCTGTTAAGTTGTGAAAATGAATAAAAATAAATAAATTCTTCTCTAAAACGTCTGTAATAATGTGTTTTTCTCAAACACGGAAACGGAATTCAGCAAGATATAAAAGTTTGCATCTGCTTACAAGTATATAAACCTAATGGATTTTAATTTATTTCACCAAAAAGGGACTTTTATGAGAATTGAAATGAAAAGTTAAATATAATTGACTAAATAAAATCGATACCGCCTGATACCGCCTAGGACTTATAAACCTGTTCCTAGGGTCAGATGCCTGTCGGTGACCGGACAGAGTGAAGAACTGAAAGCGTGTGGTCAGCCCAGCACCACGTGTGAGATTGACGAAGAGAATGGTATGACTCCAGCACCTCTTCCTTCCACACCCAACACACACTCAACTCCTGTCTTTGAGCTCAAGTGGGTGTAGCTAGTGTTGCAGACCCATGGGCAAAGGATATACGACCTCATTGTCAGATTCTGTTCCGCGAGCGACTCAACAGCCAAGACGCTCATTGCAATGGAGGGCTTGCCCTCCTGACCTCTCTACTACAGTGCGCCCAAAATGGCCAGATAAACTAAATCTTGCACCTCGTTTCGGTTCGCGTTCTGGAACGCATGCGGATTGGCCGGCCAGGCGGGGGAGTTGTCCCACTTTGCCCGTACTTATGCCCTAGACGCCATTTTCATCAGCGAAACACACCTACGCCCAAATGATCGCTTCCGTTTACCGGGCTACGTTTACCACAGAACTGATCGTCAAGGCCGTCCTGGAGGCGGAACGGCGGTGTTCGTAAGGCAGCACTTAGTCCATCGTCCAAACCAGCTCCCACCCCTTCAAACCCTAGAGGCCACGGCTATCACTCTGAACCTTGACGGTACGGAGATACTGATAGTCTCAGTATACCACCCTCCCCGAAGGCAGTTTGTCCCAAATGACTACCTTTCTATCCTAGCCCTTTATCCCTTTATCTTTTATGGCGACTTCAATGCCAAACACCAACGCTGGCACTGCGGTCAAAGGGCGGACGCCCGAGGCAATTCCATTATCCGCCTCATCGACGCGGACCACGAACTTCGAGTGGAGGGCCCGTGGCAACCCACACATCATCCACATGGTCTAGGTCTACCTTCTGTCATAGACTTTGCGATCATCAAGGATTTCCCATTTCATCTCACACTGACATCAATAAACGCACTCCAGTCAGACCACAACCCAGTGCTGACACCCAGATTGCCAGTCATGACAGCTCGTCATATACTTGAGAAACGGACTGGGAAGGAGTTCGGAATTGCCTTCGCACCTCCATCCCACCTAATCCCAGAATCAATGACATTCCAACTCTCGAGGCGGCAGCTTCTTCTTCCACATCCATTGTGACAAGAACTGCCCATAACCTCACAATCCGTGCTCCAGCACCCTTACACATGTCCTCCCACTTGACATAATCCTACTCATCCGCCGGTCCTGGGCGGCACGGAGACTTTACCAAAGACACCGCACGCCCCACAACAGAGCCCTATTACGGCGATTGCCCTGGTCGGAGCCCAACTGCGCGAGCAACGAGTGCAAGCGTGGGAGGACAAGATGGCCAGCCTGGACACTGAAAGTGCGGACGTGTGGAAGATCGCCAAAGGTCTTCGAAACCGTCGCGGCCACTACAACTCTCCAATTCAGGGCACCCGAGGCTTGGCCTACGAACCTGAAGCCAAAGCCAACGTGTTCGCCGACTATCTGGAACGAACCATGTGTCGAAGAGACTACCCCCAGGACTACGGATTCTCAGAACGTACCCGCCGAGACGTACGTCAATTTCTTCGACGCCCCCCGGAGGATGCGGAACGACTGCCGGTGATACGCCCCAGCGAAACCCATGGCGCATTATAGCGCCTCAAAATCAAAAAGGCGGCGGGACCTGATGGACTAACTCCCCTCATGCTTCGTCACCTTCCCTTCAACGCCGTGCTCTTCCTAACTAGGGTATTCAACATGTGCCTTACCCTGAGTCACTTCCCACGCGAGTGGAGAGAGACTCGGGTGATCTGCATCTTGAAACCTGGGAAAGACCCGGTGCATCCCTCCAACTACCGATCCATAAGCCTCTTGTCCATCCTCTCGAAATTTCTCGAGATGATGATCTTAAACCGATTATCCCCTCTACTGGGAAACATTTAAGCTATCCCTGAACATCAGTTCGACTTTCGTCCTGGACACTCTACGCCTCAGCAACTGCTGCGGGTGGTGGAGGGTGCTGCCCTGGGTTTACAGGAACGCGCCTTCACTGCTGCGGTGTCTCTGGATGTAGAAAAGGCCTTCTCAACCACCTGGCACATAGGGCTCATCTACAAACTAATCCACCTGGGGCTACACACATTGCTTATACACACCCTAAACAGTTTCCTCCGACACCGGACCCTCAAAGTCACAGTCGCGTGGCGAACCTCCACACTTAGGCCAATAAGAGGCGGAGTCCTCGAAGGCTCTGTCTGTCCCCTACTCTCTTTCGTGTCTTCATGGCAGACTTCCCCACAGAACCACAGGTCAGTATAGCTCAATGTGCAGACGACGTATTACTATACTGCACCAACAAACACATCCTCAGAGCCTTCAACCCCATACAAAGACACCTCCGCCTCGTCCAAGAGTGGTGTCGGCGATGGCGCATGTCTGTTAATCCAGACAAGAGCCATGCCATCCTCTTCACGAGACGTCCCATACCTGCAGACTGCCCCACTTTCCAACTTCGGGGTCAAAGGATCCAGTGGAGAGACTCCATCACCTATCTGGGAGTCAAATTGTATTCTATTCTGTCTGAGATGCCAGTCCGCCTGAAATTACACCTATTCCGAGCTCTTATTATCCCCTCAAGCTTTACACCTGTGAAGTGTGGGCATGGCAGCGGGTAGTTGGCTCCTGTGGCTCCAGAGGGCGCAGAACAGGGGACTACGGTCCATCTTCTCTGTCCCCTTATCCTTCCCCGTGAGATTACTACACGAAGCCTCGTCTCTTCCATACGTGGAGGATGAAATTAGGCGCCGAGCAGCAAAATTCTACGACAAGTTACCAAATCATGCAAGCGCCCTGGTTAGATCTCTAGGGGATTATGACCCCAGATCACGCCGCTTCAGGTCGTATAGGGTTCCCCGTATGACTTGCAGGTGTATCCCATAACAAAGTAGTTAACCCATCAGCAGCAAAAGCTAAACTACAAATACAATCCCAACAGAGAGCTATTCGGCTCAAAATTCAATTCCCCATCAAAATTCAAAATTTAAAAAGATCCGAAGGATCTTAAAACCTTATCAAAACTTTTACACCCATAGAATGCAGACATTGCTGACTTCTGCGAGTCACCAGTAAGGGGCAAAATAGCCTCCTTAATAAATAAATATTAATCTAAAATTTAAACAACGTCACCCTTAACCACTCAATATCTAAGAAATCTATCTGCGGTTAAACCCTATCAAGGGTAGGTACGCAGCAAAATATCATTGGGCTGAACCTCAGCCTGCCAGTAGGACGAGCGAGCGAGAATGATATGAAATGGAGACGAAATGGATGAATATAAAGATAATGGAATGAGTGTGGGGGAACCTGGAGAACCCTTAGAAAACCCACCCAGACGCCTCTTCGTCCATCATGAATACCACATGTGGCTCCTGGGATCGAACCCGGCCCGCTTTGGTGATAGGCGAATGGTCTAACCACTACGCCGCGGCGCCGCCTTATCTTCTACTTGCAAGAATAAAAGACTACATTAAAATTTTGACTCCCATGCGAGTATATGAATACCATTGCATTTCAATTTAGTTCAGCAAAAATAATTTATTTTATGAAAAATGAAATAAACAAATAAATGAAGTTAACCGGCTATACAAAGCCGATTAAAATTGGGGTGATATTTAATTATACAGTATTGCGATTGTGGAAAAAATGTCAGCATTTTTAGTAAGACCAAAATTTCATAACTGACTCTCCTTAGGAAGCCAAGTACTTAAAGCATTTTAGATAAATTTACGCGAAACATTTCGAAATACAACAAAAGCAATGCGTATGCTTTGTTCATATTTGCCTAATTTAAACACATCACTAATTGTGTATTTTAAAACAAGCAATGTGCCGGTGCGGTATTGTTCAGTTAGGGGATGGAATCACTCACAAAACGGGGTAGTAATAGACTTCTGTTCCATCATGATGCACTTGCATGGCTTTTCTTCTTAAGACGCACGTGTTTTGTAGAAAAATAAAGCATGATTCGCATGTATTACTAGAATAGCAATAATAAAAGGGCGTATGCTTGTGTGTTTACTTACAATTTTGTCATAAGAAAAGTGAAATCCAATCCTGAACATGAAGAGCATCTGCTTCCTTCTTGAGAACACAGGCACACGAAGCTGTGTTGATATAGGGCTACCTTCTCTTCGAAGTTTTAGGCACACAACCATCCGCCCTTCAATAATAAATTATTTTGGGCTTGAAGCCTTGAAGAATATACCTACGAATAAGTTTTACCTATACACCTCAAATATTTTTCCTTTTGAGCACCTATTAATTTCTTTATCCAGTTTCCCTACCATGAGATACTTCCCACACTTTCTTGAAACTGTTACCATCTGCAAAATTCACATCATCGGATATTTTGAAAGAAACGGACCGATCATAAAGTTTCCTCAGTTTTTTGGAACAAAAATCCTATTTCTCCCACTGCCATGAGAATAATGTCCAACACTCCATCGGAATGAAAAGTAAGCACAGAGGAAGTAAACTCAAGAATTTGCAGCCATATCATTTAATGGCAGCATTCGTACAGTCGCGTAATGGAAGAGATTGCAAGCTCCAAAGCTTTAAAGGACACCCATTGATATTTTGAAATTTTCTCCTCCAAGAACACATACCATTGTACATTGTTATATATTTTAAATATTATTTCAAACATAAATTGCAGATCATTTTATACTTTATTGGCCCCCTATGGCTTTCAAACACAATAGATTTAATCTTTTGCGATATTATTTAAAATATTCCTACATTCTTGCTCGTGAATGTTATTCCAAGATTCGATAATGCCTCTCGAAGTTCTCAGCGGTATATGGATATAACTGTCATAGTTCTATCCTACCGGGGTGATGCAACCCTTGGCCTACCACTTCGCTCCAGACCTGACGATTTGCTGCTTTGCCTATATTTTCTTTATTGTCTCTGCCACGTACTTTTTACTTATCCACAGTTGAACTGCAATATCTCTGTATAACTTGCCACACATATGTAAATTAATCACTAGATATTTAATATCATTCTTCACGTTTTTTCACCCAGAACAAAATGGAAGTTACAAGGCAATTGAATGTCATGGCATTATAACAAGGTGAACATTCGGTGCTACTATTTGCAGTATAAACAACACACTATAAACAGACACCACTCACACTGTGCTGGCTTATTCATCGTAGGATTGTATCCAGTGCCAAATAGTGCTAATTTAAATTCCTTTTTCCAATTGTTTTAAAGTTATAAACATTCTGTCAATTGTTGATAAACAGTATATGATAACAATGTCATATTTATAAATATTCCTCACATATGTGCCTTTCCCTTCAGAGAAAAATTAAATTGGCATCCCATATATTTTCATGGTTACGTCCCCAAAGCGATTTAAAATTGAGATTTTCTTCGGTTTTTATAAAACTGAAAAACAATGAAAACAATGAAAACTACATAATTAGTTTTTTTAAATTTACCCTTTAATAAGTTAATATTTTGACAAAACATAAGGCCAGTGGACAAAATAGTTCAAGGACAGAGTGTATTTCCGTGAAATATGCAGGTGTCAAAACTTTTGGTAGGAGCTGTACTGACTTCCAACTTAAAATAATGAAAACCAAAAGATACATCGACTAAGTGTGGCATCTCCCACCTTATGCGTTATGGTGAATACTTGAAAAATTGCTAAAATGAAAAATAAATTAGCAAGAATACCTACACCTTGAAAAATAAATAAACGAAATTTAACCTACTAAAAGTTCGAGTTGGCACGAATTACATATGTAATGTTATCCTTAGCGCTAAGATTGAGTGTCTATAGTTCATCAAGGTAACTAATCTTTCTATTTATGGATTTCGGTTTCGTACCAGTACCTGCTTGATTAATTTTGTTTGTTTGTTGTTTTCCCCAGCCTGACTCAAATCCAAATGCTTCTACCGCCGAAAGTTTGTTACTGCCAAAGCCCGGCTTTGTAGCCCAGTTTAAACTAGGTTATATTACTTAACATTAGGTTTTCAACGTCAGAGGCCAAATGGGCCCAAGAAGATAACTATTAATGAACATGTGTGGATGCTGACATTACGTTAAAACATGTATTTTGCACATAAAAATTATTCTAATATCGTTAGATACAACCAAACTATAGAAAACGTTTCTTATAGCCTGCGCTTGAAAAACATTAAGCATAAACTGATGTCCATTATTAAAGATACAGTGACTGATGAAGTGCAAACGGGTATTGAACACAGATTTTCTTATTGACTCTAATTGTTCCTCTGCGTCATCCAGTGGCAATGTGTTGACAAACCGTGTCTATGAAAGCAGATTCAATCCCAAATTCTGCCTCAAAAATCCAATCTGTGAGTGGGGAGACTTTTAAATAAATTGTAACTTGCCGGCCTGTTGACCGCACGCCGCCGTAGTTCCATATACCACTCAATAATCCCTGTCTTTTTCTTTCTCTCTCTTTCTCTCTCTCTCGCTCCCTCCTTCCCTCCCTCTCTCCCTCTCTCTCTCCTTCGTTCGTGAATCAGTCTCCCTTTCATTTTCTTCTTCCTGCTCAATCCATTTAGTCCCTTTTAAAAATCCTTTCGTAAATTAATTATTTTCCTTTACTTTTTATATATCCGTTATTATTCATCTGTTGATTCTTTCTTCCTTCCTTCAGAATCACCTTTACAACTTTACTTCATTCTCCTTCTAGCCAACTCCTTGTTTGCCTCTCTCCCTAAAGTTGTCTGTTGATTCCTCTTCACATCTTTGCTCACAGTGTTTTCCTTTATTCCCTTCCATTCTTTAATTCCTCATTCAAATATTCCAGTTATTTACTCTTTTCGTTTTTCTTTCCTCCTAGTACCTCTGCTTTTCCTCTGGAATACTTCCCTTTCCTTATGTTACCATTATTTTATCCACATTCGCTTTCATTTTAAAACGAACCTTTTCAGCCTTTCTTGTCCATGTTTGTCCTTTCCTCCTTTAAACTCTGTGTCTTTGTCAACTTAAATACATATTTACTTCTCGTATTCTCCATTCTCCATTCTCCAGTGAGCTTTTTTTTTTCTGTTCATTATGTTTCTTTTCGTTTCTTACCCATATAGTTCTTCATACTTCTTTGTTTTCTTGAGTGTTTATGTTCTATGATTCTCCATTCATATATATTATTTTTCCGCCTTATCCTCTCACCCTTTCTCCGTTTAAGCAACCCTCTTCACTTCACTTACCGTGCATCTTCGTCTCTCATTTCAGTTATTTGCCACACTCTCGGCTGAACTATTACCCTAACCATTCCCTTCTCTCCCATCCAGACATCTATTTTCATCTTGTCTCTATACTCTCGTTCTCCATTCGTTATTAATCTCTTCTTCCAGCCTGTCCTCTACCACTGCTCTATCCAGTACCCTCCAGTTGTCCATTCTTTACATTTTACTCATTCCCATCAAGTTACAACCAACTTTCCACAGCATCTGCATGCCTAGATAATATTGGACAGTGCTGAAATATTTCATTATTGTAGATAAGAATGTTTACGCATTCCTTTTGCAGATGTGCCTGTAATTAAGCTGGGAGCGTTGGTGCAAGAATGAGCTAAACTGTTTGGCTAACATGGAGGTACTGTAGTTAAAACAAAAAAGACGTGTTGCGAATATTTTTAAAGTAAGGGTATAAAACAGTCAGTGTGAATGTTCTTCGTGTTACCAGATGCCCGTCAGAACATCAAGTTAAAACATTTTAAATGTGAATGGTTGAAGTAAAGAACCTTGTCGTTTTCTTTTAACAAGTTCTCAACTACATATGAAGCTAACTTGTATCTGGTATGGATTTCAAATAATGCTTGGTGCATTTCCTCTTTTTCCACTTCATCAAAGAACGTTTTATGTGTAAAGAATATGGTGGAATGAGAGATGAAACTGTGCGTGAGGATGGTGTTGTGAACATTTCGACATTTTTTGTGTGGTGTGAGAAACAAACAGCAAGACCAAAGAAACCCAGGACGAATGAGAACTACAAACGTTTAAAAAATATATAGTTTCAGTGTTGTTGGAAGTGACATCTCCTACCAGCCATTGAAGTGTTTTACCATATATAAGCAAGTTTAATTTTAAAATGTTGTTTATGTTTGTGATAAGAGAAAATTCAGCTTATTTGCTGCATAGGAAAAGTAAACCTAAAACTTGTATTTTGTTGCAATTTTTAGCGTACATTTGTAACTAGTCGTAAACAAGAATAAATGCAAAGTCCTTGTAATATAAATTCTAGAAATAAGTGAATTTAGGCTAAACGAATAGAAGCGAATAAGCTGATGCTCTTTGATCAACGACATATTTTGTAAATTAGTGTAGTAATTGCATTATTATCTAACCTACTCTCTTTGGTTTGTTTGACAAACGTTTTTCTATAATCAGAATTCTGCCACTGAAAATGCTCATTTCTGTTTTTCGTAAATCTGTAGCACACTGGTTTTGGCTCTTTGAACTGTAATGGTATGCATTGTGTCAAACCTGATAGGGATCCTGACAAAGAATTATTATTAGGAAAGGAACTTTAACAAAGAAATGGGACTTAGTGCAATAACAAAAATTGCAATGAATTGGTATTAACATTTGTTTCACAAAGTACCTATTGTACCTTTCTAGCACAGTATTGCAGAAGCTGTATTATTAAGACAACCCATGAATGAGAACTTCAAACCTTATGATCGTTTTCTTCTCAGAATTACTTAGTGATTTACCATAGCCACTCTGGGTAAAAGTGAGAAAACTGAGATATCACCTTCAGTACCAAACAAATTTATCCATAACCAATATTTCTACATAGTACCAGTTTAAACACCAGCAAATTTTGAAGCAAAAGAATTTGAAGCTTAATTTTTATGAGCATTTTCCTATCTTTAATCCTGGAAGGAAAATTGAAGGTTAAGAAGCATCTGACAGGAAACACGTGTCAAGAATTTAATCGGTGACTTCCCTTAATCATCGTTTTGGGGAATAGAACAGTTTATTATTTCAGGAAATAGAACTCTAAGATTTTTGGAACTTCCAATGAATAATCGTATTCAAAAATAAACCTGGTAGGAAATATTGCAGAAACTATGAAAATAAAGTACAATTAGATAACAAAGAAATAAAAATTAAGGTATAACCCAGAGACCGGCACTATTTCGTTACTTATGCTCGCGGTCTATATATAGCAAATGCAGGACGTTAAAATCCATTGCCCATTCGCTCTGGCCGAACATGACCAAGTCATTGTGAAGTAATGATGCCGCCGGTTGAGCACCGTCTTTTTTTTGATGACGTAGTGATTCCGCTGGAACATTTTATATGGAGTTGTTGCACTGTTTCAATATGCTTTACTTCCTCATAATAACAATAAAATACTGCATCTAGTGGTTTTGCTCGGAAATGTATTACACACTTTTGGTTTTCAAGATCATTTAAGGAAATAAGTAATGGAAGACATTTAACGCTTAATATCAAGAGGTGAATTAGAAAGCATAAATAGAAAGATATGGTGTTGTCCAGGATTTACCGTACCACTGTCAGGGAAAACAACTAATGGGTGCTGCACCATATTCCCTTGCCGCCCCGCAAAGTGTTGTTGCAGTGGTTCCCTTTAACTTACTGTCTAAAGCTTCAGAATGCATGATATAGGAAATAATGTTTCTGTTTTGAAGCAGCCTATAAAAGATTTTGCAAAGATATCAGTCCAAATTTATTTTAAACAAGAACATGATATCAAGGCAGTCGCTGAAGCTTCAAAGAAGGTATCATCAAAGAAAGCATATTAAGCAATAACTATTCAGTATACTTTTGAAGTCCATAATTGCTGTTTTATGATATTAAAATATCGATTGATATTTTTCTTGCAATACGTTTTTTTTTTTTAAAAGCTAGCAAAAGTTGTGTGAATGTTACTGTTAAATAAAAATAGCTGCCAACGTTTAATAAACGATTGCTAATTATAGTAAAAAATATTTTGGAAAATGTTTTGCTTTATTTCCATTCTTTTTCTAAACGCAAAGAATCGGCGATCCAGAATTACCGCTATGATGATGCTCACTGTACCCGTGTATGATCTAACTGCCGCTCGCTTCCTCTGCACTTCAGACCATGACAATCTACGGTTGCTCCTAACCTGTTTTATTGGTGTCCAACTTTCACTGTCTGCTTAAAACATATGCATGTCACATTAAGCGCCGAAGCTCAGAAATATCAACAGAGTGAAAAGTGTTCCACCTCTTATTGACTCTGAAATTTGTTAACACTGGTGTAAACACATTGCCAAATAAAAAAGCATAATGCTTACAGAAAGTGAAATTAATACTGTATCCACCTCCTCTATGTGCACCATACATGGAACTAAAATAATTTCAGTCTTCAGTTCTATGGATAGAGTTTTGGGATTTTTGAAATCTTATTCGAATTTCTACTCTCAGGAGGAATTTCGGATCCTTAAGGGTGGTTGTCTCTATGGAAGTGTAATACTGGGAGTTCTTCAAGCCCTTCCTCTCCCTTCTCTGAGACGAGGCTGGCGTATAAATATGTCGAGGTCTTTCCTAAACCTCCAGCGGGTCTTCTAAATCTCGAACTGGCTCCCAGTCGAGAATGCAGGGTATTTTGTTAAATCTACATTTCTACCAACATTTGAAGAACCTTTGTGTCATTCCTGCCAGAGCTGATAAAAGTTCTTTAAGATGAAAGTAAGGAAGTATTGTGTTTGCGCTTTCTTCTACTTTAAGAGTAAACCAAAAAAGCGTTTCGAAAAAGTAAAACGAAAAAGATGCATTTATTAGTTTTAAAACGCGCCTTATGTTTTTGAAAGTTACTTACTATAAATATTTGGCTATTCTATATCAAATTTACCTGTAAATATTCAAAAACATGTTAAATTTACAGAACAACCATTTCTAGTGTTACATTTTTCTCTTACGTGGTTAATTTTGCATTTTCTGTTCAACAGTGACTCATCATAAAATATATCGATAACCTTCATCAATACTGCAAAGCATCATATTTTATTTCTATGTAAGCTTTAAACAGTATTCTACAACGCTGTTTTATAATAATAATAATAATAATAATAATAATAATAATAATAATAATAATAATAATAATAATAATAATAATAATAATAATAATAATAATAATAATAATAATAATAATAATAATAATAATAATAATAATAATAATAATAATAATAATAATAATAATAATAACCTCAAATTAGTGTAATTAAGGAACTCTCTGGAAACAGGATCAACAAAATGGTTGACACAGCACTTGTCTCAGAAATCCATATCCTATGCTTAAAGAAATGTTACTGTCTCAAATTTTCTAAATCCTCGAGATGTTTCTGAACGTCCCAGTCAGACCCTGTGCTAACTTGTCTCTGAAAATTGCCTGTAAACGACTGATATCTCTACTCTGAGCTTAATGCCAATGAGCGTGGTTTGTCATTATAATTTTCTCATTTCCAGTGAAAAAAATGTTATCTATGAATTCAAAAATGTAATTTTTCATAATTCTCCTTTATTTCTCTTGTCACTACAAGGGACGCTAATTTATGTACTTCTAAAACTTCATGAAGAAGTATTTTATGCATTGTGTGTTAAAAGAGCATTTAATTACGGAAGTAGTAACAGTCTTAATTATTGTTTTGAACACGAAAGTTGCAAGGATATATAACGGACTGCTGTTTTGACGGACTAATAAATTACGAGTAAATAAACTACTTTCATGTAATTTTGCGTCAGAGTATCATATCATACCGCTGTTATAAAATACGTATATTATTTTCGCGTTACAGATTTGACCCTGTGGGATAAGTGTTTTTAAAATGTACAGTAGCCTTTCCAGGCTTTCCAGCTTTGAGAAAGAATACACATTTTTGGTTAATTTTCCTTAACAGTTGTACACAAAAGCCCCCTCATGTGAATTTTATGTTACTGGTTTCAGAATGTATACTAATGCTGAATTGATTCTCAACACTGGATAACAATAGTTAATTCATGTTTTTTGAGGACCTGAAATACTAACAAAATAGTTCAAAACTAAAATAATACATTCGCTGTAAACCAAATATTGCATATGTTGTTAATGCGGAACACTAAGTTGGAATTTTGTTTGGATTTCCCGATTACTTTGCTGAGGTGATGTGTTTCCCAGAAATTGAAATGGCTTGGAGCGCTGAGATTTTTAGCGACCGCATTAGATACATTACAAAAAGCTAGCGCTCTAGTCAGTGGCCCCACGCGCCGAGCACACGGTCAACCCCTAAAACTTTCAACGCTCAAAAAGGGCCTAAAGTACCATTTTGGGCTAAAGCCGTTCCAATTTCTGAGAACATCATTTCCGCCAGCAAAACTTGCAATCCTAAAGAAATATTAATTTCCTTGAAAGTGACGTGGTCTAAATGATAACGAGCTTATATTCCTGCAATTTCCAACACTATTTGTAAAACATGTTGGAGCAATTGGATGAAGTCAGCCCACTAGGAGCGCTCTAATTGTCCAAGTTTGGATATCATATAGCCCGTTTTGCAATTTAGCTTGATTATGAGAAAGCAGATATTGGTTTTATCTTGGTGGTCTTTGACATGTAAGATCAGTTTTAAGAACACGCAAGTGATATTTCGAGCATTAAGGTGATGCAACCTACGGTTCACAGAACATATTCGGCTGACAGCATTCAACATCCCATATACTTTGGATCTGCATTAGCTCTCGACTGGCAATGTTAAACTGCAGCTCCGAACAGAATCTCTTGATTTAGACTACCACGTTTGAATACGTTTATGTGTGACACGTTTTTTTACAAGTAAATGTTGTTAGTTGGAAATAAAAAATATGCATCTCACGACAGGCAAGCAGTATGATTTCATTCCTCACTGAAAAGAAAGGTAAATATTAAGCTGTCACAAAATTTCATGGTGGGGGTTTCATATAACATGGCGTGTGAAATTAGGGTGTAATGCCGGTGATTTAAATATCATTTGCACCCCTAAAATTTATTTGCACAAGAAAAGGCAGTAGAAATATTCAGATATCAGCCGCCATTAAATTTTGCGTCTGCCATAATTGGTGTTAACGAGAGTGCATAATTCTATTCCTAACCTTAAAAAGATTACACAGTTTCTAAACTCAAAACTGTAGCAATTTATTGTCGACATAAATATGTGTGTAATGCAGTGAGGGTGGTGAAAGATATGCACAGTACTCTGCGTTAGTTTTATAGCATGGCAAGAAATCAGCACTGCCTTCTTGCGGACACCTTATTCCTTACCGTTTGTAGGGTACCTTATTACCTTCATGCTTTCATTTTCTTGGCTGATACTGTCACCTTGTCTTCTGTATCGAACCAATAGAGCATACCTATGCTGGTGTTGTCAACTCATTGGCTAATTACGAATAGGTATAGCCACCTCTCTCAACTGGAAAGGAGGGCAGATAACGTGTTCCCTGTGAAACCGATGGAGACCTATATCAGAAGACACGCCCTACGAGTGTCCGTACAGACTATCATAAATTCGTTGTCTATTGCTATTTGTGCTCTGTGTACAAAATTATAACATTACATATATTTCCTTTTCATACAATAAGAGGAATGTTTTGTACATAAGAGCAGTGATTTTTCTTACTTTCGTAGATATTTCAGTAAGTAGAGTTTTCAAGGTTAAAAATAACAAGAAAATGGGCAAGGGTAGAATGAGACCGAAAAATTTCGTGCCATTGCCGGGATTTGAACCACGGATGTTCCGTTTCAAATCCCAGCTATGGTAGTGAATTTGTCGGTCTCATTATATCCTTTTCAAACCTTGTACATCACACGGCTTGTGTGAAAGAACAATACATTTACAAGAAAATGAGCAATCTTCATTACAATTCATGAAATACGTTACCAGTGCCTAATACTCCTAGGTACATTTATGTTCCTATTTCTTCAAAGTTTAAATCAATTTACCTAGAAATGAATGTATTTAGGACATGAATGTTCTTACAACTTAAAGGACTTTTGGATCCGATACTATAACTTAAATTCTTGCACTGCAGTGTGTTCCCAGCTTGTTTAATGTTTACTGTTGGAAAACTGACCAATCATTGAATGTTCTCATGGTTGTCGGTTAATTTAAGGTTTTACATACGGTGAGCAGAAAAACTTATACAACCATCTGTTTAATTTATGTCACATTAGTTTATTGCATAAATTAACTTACCATTTGTGGGAAACAAAGTGAAGAATTGGAAGTAGGATTTGAGGAGATGTGAAGAAACCTATTTTGGGTGGTGCTAATATTTTAATAGTTTATGTAAAGGATACTCATCTGATTAATCACCTAACATTCGAAACAGTTTGGTAAACACGTCAAAATCTTCTTTGTAAAAGCTATTCATTTGAATAACTTTTTGTATACAACAAAATATCTTGATTATAATCTCCGAAATATAATATTTGGAACGACATAAATGGCAGTAATTTCACAAAGGTGAAAAAGATACTTATGCCCTGTATGTTGTGTTTAAATCTTGTTTTATATGTTTGTCATTGATGGATGTTTATATCTACAGAGAATATTTACTTACAATTTTAATTTAAAAAGTGTAAACACATTCCATGTATTCCTAGCAAATTATTAAAAGCTTCCAGTTAGATAACATTAATCACTTCTAAGTTGAAGATAACACACTGTTATTTTTATTTGCATTTCAAGACCTAACGTTATGAATGATTAGTTGTTTATTTCAACTTGCATGCCATTAAAATAAAGCTGTAATTGCTTGTGTACCAACAAACTCACGAAGAATTTAACATGTTATTACGCTACAAATGTTCTCTTTTCCTTGTGAATGGGGTGTAAATTCTAATGTAAATATCAATATGGTTTAGTTTGAATTATTGTACTATAAATGAAATAAAATTTTTAGTAAACGTATACGTCTTATGATATTAATTAGGATATTCTGATTGTTAAATTACAGAAACAGCACCCTTCCTTTCCCTCTGACCGCCTCTGTATTTTCCCGATCTGAGCTCTCCAAACAATGTGTGTGTAGTGTGTGTGTGTGTGTGTGTGTGTGTGTGTGTGTGTGTGTGTGTGTGCGCGCGCGCGTGTGTAAATCGGTTTCCTCAACGTTGGGTATTTATTTTTTGTGGTATGAAGAAACTATGAGATAGCAATGTTTGAATTTAATAAGTTACCTTAACATAAATTAAAAGTCTAATATATTCACATGACTTTCTCTATCCTCCATCGTTTATAGTAGGTATAAGAAGTATTCTTATAAAAAGGTATTGTTCCAGACTACCTGTCTTAATCGAGGTAAACATTTGCACAAATAAAAACCTTTTTTCTTCTCCATTTTACGTCGCTGTGACGTAAAGCTGCGATGGATCCTTTAAGAGGTATCGTGGGCTGGTATGTGGCGAACAGTAGTTAGCCTTGGGGGTGTCCTGTTCCATTCAATCTTGCTTCGTCACATGTTCACAAAGGCCTTAGTGCTAGGAAACTGTACTTCTGTTGTCATCTGACTGACAGTGCCACAGGAACCTTAGTGCTGTACATCTGCTTCCACACGTGTAGTTTACCTACTTGCATTATTTGTGAATAGATGGCAGGGCATTTATTTCTATTATTAGTTATTACCATACATTTTCATTTTTGCTACTTGTTTTGTTATTTAAGATAGAACTTTTTGTTGCGATATTACATATCCAGTGTGTATATACCTTGGCAACTGAGGAAGATCATGAAAAAAGCACGGGTTTTGACTCCAGTGCCTTCCATTTGAGCACCACAAGAGTACTGCATGATTCAACATTTCCAGTCTCTGTGTACAGCATAGTGTGCGGAATCTTCTTATACAACCTATAGGTACGAGCACTGCAGGCACGTGCCTGTTGTTTACATCTGGACTCTCCGTCTCTCCTTCAACACAAAGAGACTATAGTACAAGGTAAGTCAAACTCACAAAAACCGTTCACGCTGATCCACCCCTTAATTATAGCTATTAATATATATTTTGAATAGATACTTGTCATTTAAGAACTTCTTCAGCACAGAAACATACTTTGTGTGCCATGCTTCCATAAAGCAGAGCAGACTCAGGTAAGCCATAACTCTAAATCACATCAATGTTCATTAATAACTATAAATTAATTGAATGTGTAACAACACATTAGAAACTGTAACAATTTCAGTACACTTAGAACATTTTAAATGGAGCTGTATTAACCGAAAACAAAAGTACTAAGCATAAACATAAGTTCCAAGTGCGTTTTATAATTTCTAATACAAGAAAACTTTCCGGATATGCCTTGATTAATACCGGGTGGAAAAATGGGTAAACAAGAAACTAAAGCGACATTTTCTTAAAATACTTATATTTTCTTTTTGGCTGAGCGGTTAGACCACTTGACTCTCACCAAGAGTCCCCATAGATATGTTGCAGACACATCGGCCCAGGGGCGGATTTTCTCCAGATTCTCCGGTTTCCCTTGCTATCATTCCACTAATTACATCTTTCCTATCATCTTTCGCCATCACTTCATGTTATCCACTTCCTCGCTTTCACACCAGGCTCCGAAATGATCATCGATCCTGGTTCCTCTGTATGACCATCACCGTTACTAAGACCCCATATACTGACCGGGAATGCCCGGGGCGCTGACCACGTCCCACTCTCCGCCACCGGACCCCGTTCACTACGCCTGTATTGGGCAGAAGTGGGAGATCCAGCGGCCAAGGCTACACTCAAAGGTCTGTAGTGCTACAGGACAGTACGACTTCATGGCCTTTACGGTTTTGTTGACATTGTAGGCAAATGGATTAGCATGTATTCACATCTACCAACTTAACCTACCCTCCTATATTACGTACTTTTATGGCCTAGGCCGCTAGCATTTTCATACCCTTAAATTTAACACTATTTTGATTAATACAGGTACAAAATATAATCAAAGCTACTTCTTGACTTTTACTACTTCAATAATTGTCCTTTTATTATATTACATACGTTATAATTTAAAATAATAAGGCATATAAACAGTCCAACTTTCGTTGTAATGACGGTCGAAGGTATTATGCAGAGACTTACTGTAAGTTAATACACTTTCCGCGAGATAAACCGAGTAGGCCGTGCTCATATCAATAATCACCTGTAGTAATCATGGCGGCTAACTTGAGAGTGTGTTGATTCTGAAATCGAAGATTCTATACTTCTCTCATACCTGAAAATCTAAAGAGAGATACGAAAAATGCTATAGTTAATATAATTATGCTAATTAAGTTCAACCATCAAAATACCAAGGAAAGATGAATGTTAGGTTTTAAGGTTAGTATATAACATTCTCGTCTTTTCAAATCTTATCGCAATATACTATTTCGTTCAGATTAAATTGGACATGTAGCTATTCATTTTTAATAAATTAAAATTTAGATATATTAACACGCTGAGTAATATTCTCATTTCTTTGCCATGGTGCCCCATCCTTGCCTTGGTTTTCTCAACAGAAGTTATACGACAAGGGTGTTTCATATTTCCAACTTGATGTGTCAGAAGATGAAAGAATAAAAGAAGAAACCTTATTGAGGAAATGGCTGTTACCAAGGGAAGCGACTTTTCATGTAAGAGGAAGGTTGAAAAGTTCACACAGCTTCCATGACTTGAAAGGGTGACGTGTAGAGAGTTACCACAAAGTGTATGGACCATTTCTCTTTACAGCAGCGACCATACGTTACAGACGTTACTTGGTTGAGTTATAGTTGTTTCTGATGTCGCGGCCTAGACGAGAAAACAAAATGAAACGCATATTTCAGGAAGCATGTTCACCTGCTCACTGTATATAAGAGGTGCGCTACAGTGATTCTTAATATTGTGAGAAATGGAAAAATCCAGTCCGGTTACTATTCTATCACTTATTGTGTTCTAAAATTGTACCACAAATACAGCTTTTTTCTTGTCGTTAACACAATCTACAGTCTTTCGTACTATCACAACTCACAAATTTCACTTCTGTAACCTTGATTCAGTTCTTTTAGTGTATTTCTTCACTTTCTCTGTCTCTCATACACTAGCAATAACAATGCAATCACTCGACACTCGTGAAATCTTCTTTAGAACGCACCCGCATAGCTGACACACCGACCGGCTCATGTCCGTCACTCAACTCTAAAATCCACTCTCTTTCTCTCTTTCTGGTCTTCTCTGGTCTCCTTACATTCTGGGGATGACGTCGCACGACATTTCTCGACTTACACACACGCACTGGAAATGACAGAAATCTCGAGAATGTTCCCAACACTCGCTTTGTTTCTGCCGTCTCGATTGTTACTGTCACGTACACACAGCAGTCATACGAGGCAACCCAACCTTGAAAATCTTTGCCCGCTCACTGGCAAGGCATATGTAAAATACCTTGGACCGGTTCGTCCTTTTTTGAGCGCGGAGCATGACGTCACAATGTATAACATTGACATGATCGTCTTCAGAGGTTGGCTAACAATGATTATTACTGCCTTAATACCCATATTGAGTTTGTTGTATTTTCTTACGGCACGCTATATTAATTCTATTAATCCTGACGCACTATACATCAACATGGAAGATTTTAATAAAACAGACATAGGTTAACTAAAATGTTTCAAATATTACAATTTGTTCTTTCATGCAAGGTCATGTGGAGGACAAGAGTTGAAAGGTTGTTCAAAGTGAAAAAGCCAACATCATAGCGAAGATTTTAACCGCGGATCTTGAGGTTTCCCTCTGGTTGCTCTATCCAAATGAGCTACCATGGCAGGATTCCGGTATGAATATAATTCGTCAAGTGACTCACATTTGATGTTTAATATTAAGTTGTCTTTAGAATAGAAGAAAGTATGTTACGCTTTATTATATGCTGCTTATCTATAATAAATGAAACACTATTTAAATAATTTGTACTATAAATGTACATAATGCATGTTGCAAGGTGGATGGGTATGATGTGATCATATTTTGTTTGAAAACTCATTACTTACGTTCTAGAACTTTCAAAACCAAAAAAGGTTTGACGGTACCTAAACAAGCTTAACGCCGAGTCTTGGGTTGATATGCTCAACCAAAAATTAAAATAAGATTGGAATTAAATGTGCTTCAAACAATCAATTAAATTAATTATATTTAAAGTACAAGTGTGCAAGAAGTATAAGGTAGAGCTAGTGTTACGGAGGGGATTCCGCACTAAGCCAATTGTATGTAGACCCCGAGAGAAATAGGCAAAGTAAGAGCGCTTTACGGGCGTGTTGGAAGCCGGGCGAATTTCGACTCCAGGCTTTGCCAAGCACCCACCGGTCAGGGGACGATAACGCCACCCATCCGACGAGAGCAGCTGTTACAGTTCGCAAATTGCAATAACAGCAGCGCCAAACTCGCCCATCGCCAACACTTCCAATCCTGAAAATGCAGAAACGGGAAGTTTGAAGGATGTAATTATCCTTTCCAGCATTTGCCTGGTGACCCGGGAAAATCCCAGAAAATTACCCATGGGTCAGAAGGATCGGCCGAGCGGATCGAACCCACGATGTTCGGAATGTGAGTCTCACTTCGCTCGACTACTATTGCAAGAAATCAATGAATAAAAGTTATTCATATTCGGCTAACCACTTACTGCATTTGTCATTTCATGCAGTCAATAAAAATAAAAGCTAAATTACATTTCAGATGATTACACAAATTATGAATGACAAATTAAGTATTGTTTTGTAGTAAGCTGACGAAGAATTCGGAATGTCTGTCATACTGCCATTTCACATATGCAGACGTACAAGATTTGTGCTTCTTTTATTAAGCGCTGGAGATTTTCAAATAGTTAAGTGAGGTGATTTCATTAAGAATGAACGGGTATTGACATGTGATCTACCAGCGGCTGTTTAACACCATATTTGGTTTTCAACAGCAGAAGTTCAGATACTGTCACGACTAGCAGAAGTAAAGGATTCAATATTTAATGCATCACCACATTGCTACCTCTGTGCTGACAGTTGACACTGCCTTTTCATTCTCATTTTATTTAGAATATATTTGACTGTACAACGTAGCGGTTTATCTAAATTGTTTATATAGTGGTGGTCTCTAAACTGACGTGTCGAATATAGATAGGGTCTCTATTTAATCCTGTTAACTTTCTATTGTCAAACAGTATAAAATTATAACGTCACGCGTTGCTTTCAGTTAGCATACTTTTATGCACAAAAATAACGCCATTGCAGTTTTTCATTTTGCAAGTTTTACATTTCTTACATTGTCTATTTTAGCTTTCGTAAATCTTTCTTACAGTTCTTTAAAATGCTCAATGTAGTACAACTTTTAATACTATGCCTTAAATGGTACATAAATGTAAACTGGCAGAAAAAAACACCTCTTTATCGATATTTCACCGGAAGCACATGTTTTGAAAACCGTTAAGCACAAAAAATAAACATTCCAGAAAAAGTGTGTGTCTGCCTGTCTGCCAGCCTGCCTGTCTATAAACCAGTATGAGTCTAATACAAAAGTCGGTTAAATACAAAACTTGGGTTTACGTTCAGCATTAACCAAGGTCACGACATGAAGATTTTGAAAAAATCTCATCATAAACCACTATTTACATGAAAAATAGTTTACTATTTTATATCGTCGCAAAAATAGTTCCAAGGATTGTTATTACAAAACAGATATAAACAATGTCTTGTTACACAGTTTCGTTTAAATCTATTAAAGCACTCAATTTCTTTTTTCCTTTTTTTTTTTTTTTCTTCTTTTTTCTTTTTGCGTCAGCTGTTCCCTAGACATTCATCATATCCATAAAAAATATCACATCCTAAGTAACTGAAATATTTAACTTATTCTAGCACTTGGTTTTTGAGGAGTAGTTTTGATCGCGTTGGTTATTTACCAATGAAAGTCATCACTTTTGTGTTCTCTGCTGAAATAGTCAAACTGTACTTCAACATTATATTGTCGAGATGGCACAAAGCTACTTGTAATCTGTCTGTATCTGCTATAATGACCTGATGATGTGCAAACAGGACTGTATTTAGAATTATTAGACCTAACTTAAAATCTACTTTCAAATATAAATATTAAAAAGTGTTGGTGACATTGGACAGCCCTGTGTTACGCCTAGGTTGATAGTTTCTGTCTTAAAACCATTATCCATGCTAACATACATCCCTTCATACATTTTCTTTATCATTAAAGTTAAATGTTGAGGATATCCGCTCTCAGTCATTATATCCCATAGCTTTTGCCGTATAACCTTATCGAATGCTTTTGCATAGTCAAAAATAGTATATGGGTCTCTAAATCAAATTCTCTTCTTTGTATTATTCGAGTATTAAGATACAATCGACATAGGATCTGCCTTACGTGAATCCGCGTTGTTTGAAGCATAATCCCAGCGAAAAATAATCCATTAAATGTCAAGAATGAAGTACTTATGGACAATTACTTAGGAAACGATTTAATCAAATCGTATAATATTTGTCCCAGGAAATCAAAATGCATATGCTTGGAAAGCCCTGAAAGTATCATATAAATGTTGTGATTTCAGTAAACAAATAAAAGTAAATAACACTTAAAATGCACTGAGATTCTTGCACGATTTGGTAAGAAAATGTTTAAAAAAAAAAGCTCGTTGGAACCCTGGTGTATTCAAATGCCAAAGTGAGTAGGTAAGTCATGTGATTCCTTTGTGTTTCGACGGTTGGGTCTGTGATTCTCAATGAGGATTTGAAACTCTCAGTTGTATTCAGAGCGTTGCGTGGGTGACTAGCGTCTCGAAGCTTACATATTGTTGTGATGCCGACACATACAAGTACGGAGTTAAATAAGTGGCGCGCGTAAGACAATAAACATTTACTCGTAGAATTAAAAGGTATTACAAGTCTACGTTTCGGTTATTACATTTAATTTTTGTGCTAAAATCTTTCCTAATACTTGTTCATTTCAAAACTTGTATTAGCTGTAACATCTCGACATCAGATGCTTTGGCGAATACGGTGCTCTACCATAAGTTACGTGGTAGAGAAAATAAAAACAGAGTTACGGCGGAAGATGCCGTGTAACAAAGGTGGGGAACCCCTTCTCTCGTCTGTTTCTTGGAAATTTATTTCATGCAGCGTACTTAGACACAGATTATGCAAGCGCACAAAACACGCACACACTCACACTTTGTGTTGTCTTAATCAAGAGCGCTGGCAAGCTCGGAGAGAAGATCCCTTGTAATTGACTGGATTTTCTCCATGTTTACTCCAATGGCCTGCTCTGTTTAGCGAACTGTTACAGGCGAATCTCAAGCATTATAGCATCTTTGTTACAGCGTCAGTTCAATGTTGCCATATCAGGTATCTCTTTGCTAGACCAGACACGTAAGCTCCTCTCCTAGCCCCGTATAATTAAGTTTTATACAACCCCCAGCTTACGGTCTCTCTTACACATAGTAAAAGGTTCTTCCAAAACAGTACGATTCCATTTGCACTAGCTTTACAAGACGAACAGAACTATTATGTTACCAATATGTTACGTCATTATTAGACAGCGAAGTTAAACAATGTATGCCTTTTCATTTAAAATATACAGGGTGTTCGATTTGAGTTTTAATTGGTTGTTTTAAACGGCTCACACAAAGCAGGTGGCATTCCAAATTTTGCCTAAAGCTATTTACTTTACTTTCAAAAATATTCCAATAAGCGTAGATAGGCACTAGTTTGAAAACATGTAAAATTTGGAATATTTATTTTAAAAAATCTGATGTGTTGCACTCACATAGCTTTCTCTACTCTTGTACTAACCATTCTTATAAACTCTTATTCCTATCTTCTTCGTGTTGGTCAAGATAAACGTTTGTGCAAATTATCTTATTGCTTATTTCCTTGTAGGTGCAAGGGGAATATGGGAGTACAGTAGGCTTTGAGCGGCAGTCAAATCTTTTAAAGCTTTGCACGCTTAACATATAAAGAAATGAACAACGATGTTCCATTCCACGAAAATTTTAAGTTTTTCGAAAGTGGCACAAATAAGGAATATCTACGAAACGGTTCACTCTACAAACAATTTATTTAGACAAACTGTGTTTTAGCAAGTTCTCCATTTTTGTACAGTAAGATTTTGTCTACCTCTTACGGCTTACGAGTTATCCAAAAGTCATCCAGAGCAAACAGGACTACACAGGCTATAGCCAGAAAATTCAAAATATGCATTTCATTTGTCATACAAACCTCTCAAACATATGCCATTTTAAGCAAAATCGTTAGAGCCATTTTCAGGAAAATCAACAGGTAGTTGGTAGTTTAGGGTGGGGCTATTTTCTTCAAAATCTTCCTGTCGCATCCTTGAAAAACATTAAACTTAAATACCAACTTTGGGTTTTAACCGACTTTTCGTTTTTGAGTTATGCTGTCCTCAGACTGACAGACACACAGACAGAGACACACGCACATGGACCTTTTTCTAATTTTTTTTTTATTCGAATAGAGAAAGTAAAAATAGGATGTGTTGCATTCACCTTGACTTCTCTACTCTTGCACAAACTATTCTCTACCTTTTTCCTCTACAGTTCTTTCTCTATTTACTTTATCGAGATAAACATTTGTAGAAATGATCATATTATTGCCACTTTTCTTGTATGTGCAAGAGGAATGGGACAATTGTTAATTACAATACCAATGAAAGGAAGTTTGCGAGTTATGATATTAATCTTACTTTTGAAGAGCCATGCTTAAACGAATAAGAAATTCTCCAGTTTTCATTGCTAGTTATTTCAACACTCAAAAGTTGTGTTTCTTATTTCGGATGCTTGTAAATATATGCTAGTCATCTCAGAACATCTCAGCACATGATCTCCTCTTAACAATTTGGGGCAGGTCAAATGGAAGCCAAGGGACTAATGGCAATTGTTCAACAGCCTAAGCATTAAATTAAATAAGTAAATGCATGAATAAATAAAGCTTTATTTTCGTGTGGATTGCAGGGAAACCAATTGCTCATTATGCTAAGCATGCATCTGCAGAACAGAAGCTCTCAGCTCCGTAAACGAGCGGGTGAAGCCAGAGTGAGAGAGTATTTTGTTTGTCTACCCCATACTGATACATATACCCCGCTGAAAACACCAGATCTTTTTAGCAATAATCATAGTAAAAAAACAGCTTTGGTTGCTCATTATGTGTACTTTCCTAAATAACAACTTTTTCATAAGCTTGAGCTAATATCTTTTTCCTACTGAAAAACCTGAAACCTCTATCTGCAGATCTAGTATTAAAGCGTCACTGTAATACGGTTTGGTATTTAAGTAATTGACGTATTTATGTATTCTAAAACCTTCTTCCATGGTTTCAACGGATAGCCAGTCGAGTATCAGTGTAACTACTCTAAAAAATTACAGTTGCATTAAATATACGGATAAGGGTTGCTGCATGGAAATGTTGGAGAATGGATTACACAGTGAATATTAAATGACGGAAACGAGCACTGTTGTAGCGGTAAAAGGGATAAAAGAAGTGAAAGACAGAGAAAAAGAAATAGAATTGCAAACTACGTTGAATGTAAAATACACGGCGAGGCCATTATTGGTGTGCGAAGTCGCTATGCCCATCCTCATTTGCGAACGTCCGTAACTCTGTCGGAATACAATAAATAATTTGAAGGCCATGAAATTTTAACGCAGGAAAATGTCACGGATGAAGATAAAAAAAGAAAAAAGGAAATGCTTTCCTCCTCAGTTTCCATTCTTGCACGCGCTTTACTTTCCGCCATTTTAATGTTTTTTTTTTTTTTTTTCCCCTCCTGATTTCTTGCCGAGCACCAAAATTAAAGGTATATTAAAGCACTCCCTTATCAAAAAGATCTCGCAAATTATTAGAAAAGTGCTGGGAAAAGTACTTCACAATTTTTAAAGCTGGATTTAAGACTTCTACTACTGCTACTTCCACTATTATCAATGATTAGTTACTACCACCCCCACTATAATGATTAATAATAATAATAATAATAATAATAATAATAATAATAATAATAATAATAATAATAATAATAATAATAATAATAATAATAATAATAATAATAATAATAATAATAATAATAATAATAATAATAATAATAATAATAATAATAATAATAATAATAATAATAATAATAATAATAATAATAATAATAATAATAATAATAATAATAATAATAATAATAATAAACAAATTTAGCCTCAGAAATCCCTTAAGGGCAAAGCCTCCTGACATTTGCAGGGATGAGCTCATATCTAACTCTTAGGTGAGTTATTCCTAAGGAGTATAGTTTTGGAAGTCCTATACCAGGTGAGAAAGCCGCGCCGTATCTTTTTGGAAGGTAGGCCACCCATCAAACGCCACGTGAGGTTTAGTCCAGTTTTGTGCTTACTAAAACGCATTTCTTGACGTTCTTAGGTAGACGAATGTGCAAAGTTTAGAGGAACAGTGATTTAAAGGACAGAAGGTACTCCTAGCTAAAGTACACCTCAAAAACATGATTCGTTTACTGAGAACGAATTCCGGACTTCCAGCCAATTTTACAATCCTTTTATTAGAGTATACATAGCAACCAATTCAGTAAACGACTTTGAAGAAACGGAACTATCTTATGATTACATTAACAAAATCAGGTAAAAAGAAAATGGCGGATTCTCGTACTTAAGAGTTGCAAGAAAATGAGAGACACGCCTTATCCACCATGAACCCGTACAGTCAAAACGCAAAAATGATTAAACAGCTTATTTAAATTTTGGCGTAAACTACGTGAACAAAACTCAAATAACATGCATAATGGCTTTTGCCATTTAAGTAATAATATTAAAGCCCCTAGGAAACGTTTAAAATTGTCTTAAAGGGCTAAATTCCGCTCGAAAAATCGCGAGGTGGCAATGGCATAGCACCTGGCATGCTGGCTTAGCGTTTGAACTCGAAGGGTGCTTTTCAGTCAAGCCTCGAAATAGCTGAACAGAATTATTACCGTATTCTGAGCGCTAACTTTTGGGACGCGGGTTCACATCTCGACATTGTGCAATTTTCATTTATTTCTTTTTTTTATTAATTTATTTATTTATTTTTTTTTTTTTTTTTTTCCTGTTCATCAAAACTTGAAAACTGAATTCACAATAATTTAATTTTAAAGTCTCTGAGGGTTTAGGATATAATTTAAAACGCTTCTGGGTGTCTGCATTTTGCAATAGAATAGTTATAATGACTTCTGCCCCACTGGACTGGCATAATCTAGTGTGTTATTTTGAATGCAGACTCCCTTGTTCTCCACGTGTATGCTGCCACACGATATTTTGTGCCATTCCTTCACCATGTATTCGACAGAAAAGCACTTTGATATGCCTTTGATCAGCAACAGCCAAAGTGCAAGCAACTCAAAATCCATACTGGAAGGGATAGCCTCATATGCAACTATACCAAAGTTGAATAAAATGATTACGAATTGAAATAATAACAGCTTTACGCAAACTAATTCAACTAAGTTTATTTGTAAATATTACGCAGTAAAAAAAATTAGTACACGCAGGGCATTCAAACCCCCTTTAGAGTACATGGATCAGTTACGAAGCGTGTGCTCGTTCCAACTGAGCTACCTAAACTTCAGAGATAACTAAGACAAATACATCCATGTTGAATACTTGGGTGGAATCTAGCATAGGGGCCAATGTTTTCATGTTAGATCATAAAATGCGGATTGCATAAAACTTGAAAATAAGGGGGAGCTGACTCATCTGGTATATTAGGCCTATACTATAATATTTAAGTTTATATCTTCATCTTGCAAGCTTTCCTCCCACTTATTTACACACATTTATGTACTGGAGTTAGTTTTCTCTAGTTCTCTCCACACTCGTCTGTTTCTTGCTCTGGTGGCCCACTGCGCCCTGCAACTCTTTTGAGAAAGTCCGCCACAGAAACACCAAACTACATATTTCCATCGTTTTATTTTGCTTGCTAGTAACTTTTGTATAATGGAGGTACATAAAATTGAATTAATCCAAGAAAATACACTTTAACAATACACACCTAAGTATCAGTCAAGTTTACACAAAGGTATATAGAAGGTATTCTACTTTCTACTTTGAACAGCTGCATTTAGTATTTCACACATTTCAATATTTACGAATAATTAACTTTAGATTTGCACATTAAGTATTTCTGTAAGGTAAATAATAATTATTAAGTTACTTTAAACCCAAAGGAATGATAATTAAGTAATAATATTTCCTTGGTTCGCATCAATTGAATTATGTGTGCGGGATAACTGTTATTAACTTCTTGCTGGGTTAAGTGTATTGTGACAAATAACAAGTCCAGTTACTTTATTTCGTTTAAAATTGAATCACGAAAACAGAGTCCTCTTTTTATGCTTAACAAAATCTACAATACGTCATGATCTTGCAACTCGCAGCTGTTCTGTGAATGGAAATCGCTAGTGTTTTTTAGCCTTTTTTCATTTTGATGTACATTCAAAGAGAGCAGAGTTTCAAAGCCATCACATAATGCCTGGCTGTAAAGATTTTACTATTACTTTAGTCCAGGAGTTGGCAAATTGGCCACTGTGGCTCAGGAATGCTGATGTCACAGAATGCAATCCGACATGCATGTAATGCACGGTCGGAAAAGAGGATTTCGCAAGCCATAACAACTTCTCTAACGCACGTTTGATTTTATGTACATATGTTTAATGCATATATGCATTTAACGTTAGCTTTTCATCTTATTCTTTACTCCATCTAAAACTTCACAGTTTCGCACACATTTAACATCAATTCACAAGCACATACTGACGTCAACAGAGCATGTAGGGTTTTATCTGTTAATGATCTGCTTTTAGATTTTGTAAACTTCTTTCAGACCAAAAATTTCTCACACATTGTTAGGCTAAACATAGCATTGATATGCGTAGCATATTACTGAAGACGAAAATGTTACCATAACCAGTTGTCTAAATAAATCTAAACCAGTCTTACTTTAAAAATGTCTTTGTAAATTTACAACCTCAATTGGTAGTTATGATTTTACTGTATGAATACCCACGTGATAGGATTTCCGAAAATTTGAAAATCATGCTTCATTGATTTGAAATCATAAAACTTTTGTGTTAGAACTCTTTATTAACTTTGCTAACATACCTACTAAGTACGTAAGAAGGATCCTCTGCGTTTTCTTAATTTCGAAACAGCCATGTCGTATCGATGCACTACACAACGCTGCTTGTGTACCTTTGCACGCGTGTTGTTTGAAGGAGAGAGGGTGAATCAGTACTACTTTGTCTCTTACTCTGGCATTTCATCATATCATCAGCCAGGCAGATTTGCCGATCTCTGCTGTAGGCTACTGTGTCCTTTTTACTTTGTCTACTACCTTTTGTAAAGTAGAGGAAGAACTGTATTCCACCCAAAAAATCTATGTCGAGATTTCACCGGAAATATGTTTTGAGGCTCCCTGAATCCAAAAAAAGCATTTTTAGAAAAAGGTCAGCGTGTGTGTGTGTGTGTGTGTGTGTGTGTGTGTGTGTGTCTATGTGTGTGTGTGTCTGTGTGTGTGTGTGTGTGTGTGTGTGTGTGTGTGTGTGTGTTTGTTTGTTTGTCTCTGTGGACAGCATAACTCTAAAACGAAAAGTCGGTTAAAATCAAAGTTGGTATTAGGACACTACTCTTTACTTGGAAAATTTGTCGAAAATTTTTATTTTCTTGAAAATGGCTCTAACGATTTTGAATAAAATGCCATGTGTTTGAGATATTGAGATGTACATCTTGAATTTTCTGGCTATAGCCCATGTGCTAGTCCTATTTACTCTGGATGGCTTTTGCATAACTGATAAACCGTAGTAGAGAGGCCAAACATTATTATACAAAAAACATAGAACTTTCTAAAACACATAATTTGTGTCTGAATACATTTTTTGTAGAGTGAACCATTTCGAAGATATTCCTTGCTTTGTTTAAGTTGTGGAGAACTTATACTTCTGTCAAATCAAATATCGTTATTCATTTTTATATGTGTTAACACTGCAAAGAGTTTGAAAGCTTTAAAAGTTTTGACTATTGCTCAAGGCCTATTGTATTCCCATAGTCTTCTTTCACCAACAAGGAAATAAACAAGATAATTTCTGCAAACATTTATCTGAACTAACACAAAGAAGATACAGAATTAAGTGTTTGTAAGAATGGTTAGTACAAGAGTAGAGAAAGTCATGTAAGTGAAACACATCAGATTTTTAAGTCTGCAACGAAATCTGGAAATGGTTAATGAAGATTCATCGCCGTTAACAAGTAGTTAGAATAAAAAGAACTTGTAAGAGTACCTTTTGGAAGAGTGGGGTGAGAAAGTCATGAGAATGCAAGACATTGTTTACAAAACCTTATTGAAAATTCAGTGCTGAATAGCCTTAAATGGCCATCGCAGTTGTGCACAATGGTGCTCCAGTGTGGCGTGAAACCTCCATTTTGAATAAATTGTCAGTTGTAAAGTTTGAAAGCCCTCCGTGAAACCTTTAAAGGTGACCTGCAGTAACACCTGTTTGAAATCCAGTACAAAGCCACAACAAGAAAGCTGTGACAATATCCAGAAGCTGTTTCCATTTCGAAGCGAACAGCTGTGAGATAAAGTATGAAGTGAGGAAAGAAAGAAGGTGATGGAGCACTTGTAGACAAGTTGTGACACATTTGTTCCACTTGCTGCACCGGGCCAAGCCTCACATTCCTTCCAACCCCGAGTTCAGAACTTGTTCAGAGCTGCCGTTCCGCGAATAGAGAGAAATGCAGATGTGCAAAGTTGGATGTATGTATGTATGTCTCGAGTGCTTAAGTAGTTATCTCTAGAGGGCTTTTCCAGACCTCTTAGCTTCACTCTGTTTTCACCTGCAAACAAAGATACACCAAGTTTTATTACAAGTAGGTCAGCCAGATTTCAGCATCACTTGGAGTGCCTCTGGAAAAGGAAACTTAACACAAGGTGATATTTCAATTTTCTTCGGCGTTTTCCTCCATTAAGCGATTCTGTTTGTCTCAAAATCCCATAAAATCCCTGTTTCAAAGTGAGGGAATTGCCTAGGCTAGTTAAATAATTTTTAAGTAGCCTATTGCTTACCTACAGTCACCATACAAAATATGGCATTCCAGTCAAAAATTGTTTACCAAACTTCCACCGGAATTACACGTCGTAAGACTTCCTGAATACGAAAAACAACAAATAAATAAATAAATAAATAAACAAATAAACAAACAAACAAATAAATAAATGAGTGAATGAGTGAATGAGTGAAGGAGTGAAGGAGTGAAGGAGAGAAGGAGAGAGAGAAAGAGAAAGAGAGAGGGAAAGAGGGAAAGAGGGGAAGAGGGAGAGAGGGAGAACGGGGAGAGGGGGGACAGGGGGAGAGGGGAGAGAGCGAGAGCGAGGGAAAGAATTTATTGATTTAATTATGTAAATAATTTACTTATTTAATTAAGTAAATAAACAAATAAGTAAATAAATAAGGTCCATGTGTGTTTGTGTGTGTGTGTGTGTGTGTGTGTTCCTGAGTGCGTGCGTGCGTGCGTGCGTGCGTGCAAGTGCTAGATGTGATATTTAAGTTCAGTATTTTCCAGAGAACTAACAAGGACATTTCAAAGAAAATTCGCTCTCCAAAAAAAACTACCCTTTACATGTGTTTAGTTCTTTACTCATAAATGGCCCCAACGATTTTAAGCGGAATATCTTACGTTTAACATATGTATACCACAAATAATTGACAAGTTATTTTGCTAAATATGCCGTTCTTTCTCTAATTCCTAAGGCGGTTCTCGTATCCCTTTCGGAGGCACCTTAATTGAAGCGATTTGAATAGCCGTGATGCTATACGCAATGGATTGGCCAGCGAGTGCGAGTCCCAGCAGTCAAGCGTGCCTGTAGTAAAGGAAGGGCAGGGCCCAAGTAAAATAATCAGCGTAATGGCACGCTTGGAAGCTGACGGGGTTACATTTTACTGCAGTTGCATGGATTTTGCTTCTTTTTCTAAAAAAGACTACATTTTTATTGAAAAAAATTAATATTCTTACAATGCAAGACAACAGAAAATGCTTGAACTTTATTTATTTAGGTTAGTATAAGAAGAAATTAAAAAGAAACAGCCAATAAAGTACATCAAAACTTAACAAATTTACATGTTGCTTGTAAGCAAAGCTCCCAATTAAAGATTTAAATTTTCTGGTAATTAACTACATAAAAATTTAGATACCTTTGAAGCTCAGGTCAAGGAAAATTTCTTGTTACATTAACCATTTCTCAAATATTCCTTATTATTGTAAATTGCCAACTACATTTCTTTTTTCTTTCTCAAGCAATGAGAATCAGACTTCGAAATCATGACAACACGCCACTTTTAAACATTTTGACTATCACTTGAGTCTACTCTCCTGCGATTGTACCTACACGAAATAAAACAACAAAACCATTTCTGCTAAGGTTAACTCAATTTACACGTAGGAAGAGTAAGCTTCTACAAAATTAGTTTCTGGAAGAATGGATAGAGAACATAAAACTTCATCTTCTTTAAATCAAAAAATTAGATATTAAAATACATTCGAGCTCCCAACAATGTTATTTATTTCTCATTTTTTAAAGGGTTCCTACTCTGAAAACTTTATTTTCTAAAGTTTTCGGCCAATTTAGTTGAAATGTTGTTTTCATTGCTTTCTAATGTACACATTATATATTGTGCAAAGAACGCAGAAAATGTCCAAGTGAAAGAGTTCTCCACGTCCGCAGAACATCAACATGTTTACAAAGTCCAAGTTATTGTGCACTTTGTTTGCACTTTGTTTTTTGGTTGTGCACTTGTTGGTGTTGTTTAAAAATACTTTATATGCATTTTGTAGGGAAAAAAACAATTTGTGTAACATAAATTTTGATGTGATTAGGGCAAATATTTTATCAGAAATTACTAACGACTTTATTGAGCTGTCTTAAGGTATAACATTAAAATGCATTTACTCAACGCATGTAAAATAAATGTTCACTATCACACATGAAAATGTTGAAACATTGATACTAATTCTTCCTTGTGTTATCTGCATTGTTATATCTAACAAGCAAAAAAGTTGGCGCAGTGATACACATTTATCTATGTAAGGATATAGTTCTTCTTTACCTGACTACCCTCCCTTTATGTAGGACCTAGGACTAATAAGCCAGTGTCTATGGTCAAATGCCTGTCGGGGAGCACAGGAACCTATGGACTGGACAGAGTGAAGAGCTGAAAGCGGGTGGTCAGCCAAGCACCAGGTATAATGGTGAGCAAGAAGATGATATGAAATGCAGGCAAAATCGATTATTGGAAAGGTGACAATGGAGCAATTGGTGGAATGAGTAGCGGAGGAAACCGGAGAACTCGAAGAAAACCCGCGGTGACGCCGCTTCGTCCACCACGAATACCACATGCGGGTGTCTAGGATCGAACCCGAGCCGCTTAGGTGGTAAGCGAACGTTCTAACTGCTCGACCACAAGCATATAGCTCATCGCACTGAAGTTACCAAGGTGCGACCTAATAGAATTCAAAGTAGTCTAATTTTACACTAAAATACTGCCAAACTTACAATGGGAATTACTGGTTTCAGTTATTTAAATCTTGTTTTGAAACAATACAAGTTGATTAAATGTTCTCCCAACGCTAAATATCACATTCATATTGTATGTAATCATAAATGTGTTTTAGAAGCAACAGTTTTATGGAACATTTATGAAAGCATTATAACTTTTCCAAATAAATACACATGAACCTCTAACAAATGCTGCTGCAACAATAAATGGTAAAACAAAATCAAATGTTTAGAATCGATTTAATATTGCGTTGTCAACTGCAAGTCCTCCTCTAGAGGGAACGCAAAACTTAATGACTGCCCAATGATCGCGCGGGGCGCTGTTGCCAAACGTAGTAGGCGTGTACCGGTGGTAACACTGTGCATCAGAACAGGCACGCCACGGCGCCACCCATTGTTTCTGTAACTAAGCAACACGTTGTAAAACATTAAAATCTTATCTTGATGTTAACCTAGGAAATGTGTTTTTCAAAGTCGTCCAAGTTTGTGGGTTTTATCGGGGAGACAGCCAATTTCTGGATTGTCTAAAAGATCTACTGTTACCCTAAATTTGGAGAGCTTTTTTAAAAATGTTGTATACATTAAATATAATTTTTCTGATCTGTGAGTGAATCACTTTGTTAGTAAAAAAACATTTGTCCCGACTTAGATGAACATGTTCACACACTCGTATCATTAACACCGGGGAAAATAGAACTGTAGTAATTTGATTCATTTACTAAGATGTTTCAGCTCGAGTTTAAGGCACGATTTAATACATGCTCGTTCACTTTAATAATAAAATAACACAGTACTGTTCTGAAGACGAACTGAACATCAGCTCATCCTTTTCGAACTGCCAGGTATATATTTCCATAACATTTACTCTGTATGCTTATATGCGACATAAGATTTGTGAACAAGGAATGGTGGTATTTTAACGGTTATCCGAGTAAAAGCAGGCTCACACTTGGACGCACGGGGACGAAGAGCGACGCGCCGAATAACACCAACTCACATCTATCGGAAGCAAGACACGCTGCGGAGTTGATGTGCTAAGGTCAGTCATTGTCAATCACCGCAATGGATCGCTTGGATGTAGCGCTGTTTGCGAAGAGGCAGAAAAATAGGAGCGTAGGCAAAATAAAAGATTCTGGGTGCATGATATACATTTAGCCAACAATTTAAAGGATGAATTCCTCACACTGTTTGATCTTTGCGGCAAAGCATCTGATAAGTGATTAGGACTAAATAAGGTCTCCTGATTTGAGAAATGAATCTGGTTTTCCTTTATCACATCTAGTTTTCACGTTAATCGTGATTTACTGTTCAAAATGGGTCACTGTGGCTTTGCAATAATAGCCAATCGGTTGTTATTAGTGTAGCTGTGCTTTGCTTTGTTATTCTTGTGCGTGCTCGTCAATTCAACATCATTTCATTGAACTCTCAAATATCATTGTTACCGTTGAATTGTAGTTCGCGGTGGTTAGGAAGTTTTAATGCCGCCTTCAAGTTCAAGTTCGAGTTATTTATTAGAAAAGTGTTGGCCTGGTGCCGGTACAATGGGCCCGGCTTACAGGCTATATTTAACATTTTTTTACATTTGGCTTTGTTTATATATACACTTTTTCGGTGTCTACAAAAAACCCATACGGTGACCATCTGTAGGTCACGAAGAATAGTTTTCTTTTGTCTTTTGTCTGTTTCGTCTTTGGGTTATATCTACATATGTACATATTTACAAATTATATACAGACACATACACGCACGCAATGCCGCCTGGTCCAGTAACAATCAGTTATGTCCTGTCTGTGGAGAACGTCTGACCTGTTGTTTATCTTTTGTTCTGCTGTAAAAATGGGGTGTGTGTCAGAATTCGAAGAACATATGAGAATAAGCAGACTCACTCTGTTACGTGTGTGGGTGCTGCATAATGAAGGGGTAGAGATGACCAATAAATGCATTGGTGAAATGTTTATACTATGCGTATTTTATAAGTAAAACTGGGAGCCCAGCACTGGACTCCCCACGTAATTTGTAAAACAGATCAGATTTTTTCATTGCTGCCGACATAAAACTAGTGACTCGTACGATTTTGCAACCGAAATTAAGAGTGAGTGAGTGAGTGAGCGAGTGAGTGAGTGAGTGAGTGTCGGGTTTAAGGGCCCGTCGACAACTTGGTCATTAGGGCCCCGAGTCCAAAAGTAAAATTAGGGACGGCAAAGTGTTAAAACATCACCCATAAAAACAACTAAAACTCTAAAGTTAAAATAGATAAAAGCAGCTAAACAACTATTAAAACGTTCCATTTAAAATGCTAAAAACTGCAACTTAAAATTGCCACAAAGTAAAAACAGGAAAAAAAACGCTAAAACATTAAAAAACCCAAAAATAAGCTAATTTAAAAGGCTAAAATATCTGAAATAAAATAACCTTACACTTACTTCATAAAATCAATTGTAGAACAAACCCGCAGCACTGTATTTACAGATACTGGGTCGTTGCCTAAAACTGACGACAGTGTAAGGCCCAGGCCAACGGATTGGCGCTCACGAGCGTATCGCGGACAATCAAGAAGGACATGTGCGACGGAGATTGGAATATTACACGTCGTACACACAGGTCCGGATCACCACGCAAAAGGTGTCCATACGTGGCTCGGGTATGGCCTATCCTCAGGCGGATTAAAACCACTTCTTCCCGCCTGGAATCCCTGCAACTGGTATGCCAGGGTTGTACCGTGTCCTTGATTGTCCGCGAAATTAAGAAAAATGATTAGCAGCAAGTAAGCACAGCGCGAATAACATTGGAAGTAACTTGACAACGTTTGCATGGAAGTTTACAAAACTCGGAATACACTCCTCTCCCCTTCGTTTCCCTAAGACCATTAGCTAGCGATCAGACACTACTATAATGGTGCAAATATGTCACAGTGGCTCTTGTTGAATTCCATCGCTTACCTTCCCTATATCTGTGTAAGCATGCAAGCAGATAAGGCCTCACATGCCTATTACGTCTGTCGCAAATGTAATGGCGGGTGACTCAGCATAAAACCCAATCCTAGGCTTGTCACACCTTGGGCTGTTGTGTAGTTAAACACACCGTGAAATCACACCGTAAAGCCGGTGATATAAATATAACTTTGGCACTCAAAATGTATACCCATAACAGTAAAAAGAATAGTTAGGCGGCTATCAGCAGTCATTAACTTTCGCAACAGCCATAATTCATTGTTGGCACGTTTCTCTCTTTCACAACTGACGCTTATTCCCCTTAAGTTTTGAAGTGCAGCAGCTACATTTGTAGTTCAAAGGTAAGCAGTATGCACAGAGATATTAAAAGCGGCTAGCTTGAGGTTATCATAAAAAGAATTAAAGAATAGCATAATTTTTGTTCGTGTACTATTACGTCCCAGATGGCAGCAGCAGCAGCGGCGGCAATATGTACGCCAGCGGCCATGGTGCGCTCACGTCTACTGCGTAATTCGCTATTTACTTTTCCAGATCACGAATTTCACGAAACGAAGCTCAAATTCCCTTTGGCGTTTTTTACGTATGTCTAACTCGTTTTCAGCCGGTCATTTCTCTATTTGCTCTACTGATATGACTATATCTCCACATACTATACATGGTATATTTCTGTTTTTATAAATTGATCAAACCTCCCATCTGTGATTACAAGCTACAGCAATAGGTGGGTGCGATGTTTGCTTTTTATGATTTCCTTTCAGAATAAAAACCACTGTAATATATACACGCATGCAGGTGAGCATATTCAAGGAGTATCTGGTAGGAATCGCATACATAAACCGTCCGCGCGAGCACACATTCATTTTCTATAAAATGAACGACTTTGTGTGTTTGATTTCAAATAAGGTAACAGTTCTAAATTAATAATTTCAAAATCCTCAGCGGGGCTCGCTTTATAGAGGTAAAGTTATGACAGATATCTCTTTACAATACCTATATCTGCATCGTTCATAGTAACACCGTTTTTGCTTTTCAATTGCAACTGAAGAAGCGGTTTTATTGTTCTATATCCAGCTTTTATGTGAAATCCACGTTTTCATATCCCCTGATGTAAAAAGAGAACACTCTTTCAGAAGTCTCGCCGTCAGAGAGAGAGAGAGGTTGTGTATATGTCTGCGCGCGCGCGCGCGCGTGTGTGTAGTGCACGCCGGTGTTTACTGTACTGTTAAGCAGACCGTTTAAGAAAATTAAGGTTATTTGTCCTTGCTGTATAATTTCACATTCTTAAGATTTCAACAAATTGCTGTAAGATTGTTTTCCAGCATTCCAGCATTCGAGAACAGGTCGTACAGGTTCTGCTGTACGGTATGTTTATCTGCACAGCACCTAGCCACTTAGTGCGACTTTATCTGTGCACATATAAGGTGTTCTAAGTTTTTCAAGCTTTTGTCTGTGGGCACGGTTTCTTCCTGCATACCTAAGTTTGGATGCAGGAAGGGAGGCAGGAATAGGTGTTGGGGTAAGTATGTGTTAGAATATGGCAGAGGCATTACCGTTACCCAAGGGCGTCATTAGGAAAGCGGTAACTTTTCCTTCTACGGGCTGCTCTGTGGTCGTAATGACCTAGTGCCCCTACCAGTTGGTTGGTGTGGGAACTCAGTTTGGTGTGCATGGTTCGGGATCGCTCCCTCACCAGGTCCATGATGTAGGGCAGTCGGGAGTGGTTGTGACGAGAATCTACGCCTGGTATCGTATAGCGTTCTTAACGCCCTATTCTGCACAGTCTGCAGTTTGCGTATGGTGGAGGGTGCCTCCGATCCCCAGGCTTCGCAGCCATACAAGATCAATGGCGGGATGATGCACAAGAGAGATAAAAAAAGTCTGATGTGTGTACTCACATGACATTCTCTACTCACTCTGGGACAAAAATAGTCTTAAAAACACTTCTATCTACTTCATATTAATCAAGATAGGTATTTGTAGAAATGGTTTTATGAGATATTCCCTGTAATCCATGAGAAGGGGAGATCACGCTACGCGTAATAGTCACATATTTTGAAATCCGTTCGTCATGTGATGGTTTTGAAATTCCGTTCTCATTGCATGTCCAGAAAATAAAAAGACGAATACGATTCCCTCTTGAGAAAAGTGAAAGTACTGCAAAATTGAAAAAATAAATAACCTTGGAAAATGTTCACTCTATAAAAAATGTGCATATATTTTCTGCTATCTACATTTTTTTGTGGAGTAAGATTTGGCATATTTCCTACGGTTAATCAGTTATGCCAAAGTCATGCAGGATGAAGAATATGTCTGAGGAAAATTCAAGATAAACACTTCGTTGTTTTACACTGCATTAAGCATGTGCTTCTTAAACCAAAATCATTAGAGCAATTTTCTATAAAATCAAAGTTTTCGAAACATATCCCATGTGAAGGATAGTAGGGGGACTTTCTTGAAACCCTTTGTGTCGCATCCTTAGAAGATGTGAGGTTAAATATCGTACGTAGTAGAGAAAATAAAAACCGAATAATGACTGCCCATTTTAAAAACACATTCAAGCAAGTAACAAGGAATATTCCGGAAATTATACACTCCAAAAATGTGCGAGTTTGACATACATTTGTGCTTTATCGAAATCTACTTTTTCATGGAGTAAGATTTGCCTCTTTCATAACGGTTTACGTTATTCAAAAATCATCCAAAAGGAAGTGGAATCCTGAGAACATTTCCAGAAAATTCAAGATGGACATTTGATGCAAATATCGTAAACTTGCGGCATTTTAATCAAAATAATTAGAGCCGTTTCTGAGAAAATCAAAACTTTCAGAAAACGATCCAGGTGAATGGCAGAGTGGAGTGGGAATTTCATTGAAAAAATTCATGTCACATTGTTGGAGAATGTTGAACTTAAATACCAAATTTGGTACTTAACCGACTTTGTTTTTCTTCAGATAATCATATTGACTGAATATTAATAGGATTTTTGAGTTATACTGTTCACACACATGCATACAAAGACCCATGTCTGAAAATATTTTCATTTATTTTTTTATCATTTTTTATTCAAGTAGTTCCAAAGCATATATTATTCCTCGTGAAATCTCGACATCTAATTTTTGGGGTGGAATACAATCTTCCACCATATACTACATGCAGTAGAGAAAGTAGTAAACCGTTATTGTTTCAGTAGACACATTTTGGGTAGAGTATAGTACATGAAATAGTGCCCAAGGTCGCTGGCTAATAGTGATGGATTTGAAAGCGACAGATACGCTAGGTCAGTACATTGACTGGCATGTAGAAGAACTCTTGTAGGGCGAAATTCCGGCAAATAGAGGCGCTAATGTGATCCTGGCAATTGACAGTGTTGTTAATAAAGTCTTTAGCCATTTAAAATAGAGCGAAATGTAACATGCACGTAAACCTTACGGTTTTAGTAGAAATATTCTGATTATGATATAGTGAAATAAATAGAGGGAAGCATAACTGACGTTACAGATATGCTTATTTTGATAGTAAATCAACTGAAATATCCTGACGTTGCAGTTTTAATATACATTCTGATTAGAGCATAGTACAGTAAATTTTTCGAGTTTAATATTAAGACCAAATAATTTTGATCACCGTGTTTATATAACACACTCATATGAAACTACATTTTTTATATCAACCTCTTAATGAATAATGGTTTATTGTACATCATAAATAAAATATTCGCCAGGGAAGTAAGTAGGGTCTTTCTAGCTAAAATGTGCAGCTGGAGTAAATGGGTTGTTCATTCATATTCATGAACTTTACTTTCAATGATGCTGGGGCCTTAGAGTAGCCAAAAAACAAAGGCATTGATGTTCTATTTTAAAGCGAACCACGGCCCTTCGCCAACCACTCTCTTACCAGCAAAAAATGACGCGAATGCTTTAAGCAGCTTGTATAAGGATGACGTTATTAGTTTTCCATCTAAAGAGAAGGTATTAATTGCTGATCCTAATGTTGAAAGGCTCTGAGAGCTCGTAAACGAGAGAAATTACCGCAATGCTCTTGTACCAGTGCTGCCAACCAACGCTGCTCTAAAGGGAACTATGAGAAACAAACAAACACTACCAGATCACTCAAGCTTACTGGTTTATAATTTAGTGTCATTTATACCATTCGGCCTTCATTCCATTCTGTTTACAGGATCCCGCCACTTTATTTTGTATTTAATTATTATTTCATTTAGACTCTGGATTCCGAACTCTCTTCTGGATCTTCATGTACTCCTTCACCAAAAAAGTCACATCTCTGGACTTCCTACAATCTACCACTAGGAAATTGCAATTTTAAAGCTGCCCAAACAAGTTGACTGACGCAGGAGGGAACACCATCATGTTAAAAAAGGAAAAATCAAACTGATATGTATGTCATTACGTCCAACGGTTTCATTGAACCAAATTAGAGACTGTGGTTTATGGTGTGCAGTTACCATGCTTACTACAGGCTACAAAATGGCAGAAATATACGCTCATAGGACTTTTTGTACCAATGACAAATTCACACACACACACACACACACACACACACACACACACACACACACACACACAGCGCTTTAAAAGTCCTTGTCTTTGTAACCAGGAGTTCAAAATGTGAAATCTAGGAGTCAAAGTTTTAGGTGGCGTACAATGTTTCCTCTATTTTAGCAAACATTCAAAGATGAAACTTGATTTTCCTAATTTGTTTTTATCACAACCTAAAAGCATCTATTTCCGATAAAATCTGGATATCAGACTTTTGCATCAACTGCAATTCATCTTCGTATCTTTCTGTTGGTATATTTTAAATAATGTAAAAGTAACAGATTTTTTCATAAGAATTGAGTAGCTAGCAACACTGGAAATATAGGACGATTACATCTCTTTCATCAAAGTTCTCACAACTTTATAAAACGTTGGAGTCTTTTTAAGAGCTGCGTGAGCTGATTTTTGCAGTATAAGTAATTTCGCAGCATACTTCTAAGAGCATGCAGTAAACCTGCCTATTGCTCAAACGTTTCGCAATTTTCTTAGCAGGTATGACATATTCCCGTCAAACTGGTCCGCATTCCAGACCCTTGCGGTCATAGGAATGCACAGAATACAGATTTTCCAATTAATTAGTACCGAATTTACTGATGAAAAGGAAGGTGTTGATGTCTACCCAGTTTTAAATTTAGTTTCAAGGCATTTCAAGCAAGTTACGCACGCTTTATTAACACGAAATTTATATATGTAGTGTATAATGTTTATAAACGTTTTGGTAAGTTTGTTTAGCAAGGAATAAGCGTACACAAATATAGTATTTATTTGTCACACAATGTGTCTGGAGTTATAAAACTTAGTATTTAATTTCATTTGTATTCCTTTTGCAGGATTTCGCTCAACACGACTCCTAAATAGACAAAAACTACTAAAAGGAAGTGAAAAATCTACAGAAATTATGACACCATATCTTTTGAGTGCAGCTAGAAAAGTAAAATTCTAAGTATGACATTCAAAGCACCAAAATTGTATGTTATTCTTTACAACACAATTTAGAACTTTGTGCTAGAAATAACGACGGCACCATGGTCGAGGGGTTAGACCGTTCACCTATCACCTAGGGTTAGATCCTAGGGACCTGTATGTGGTATTCGTGTTGGACGAAGCGGCGTCTGAGCGGATTTGCTCAGGGTTCTCCAATTTCCCCCACCACTCATTCCACCAATTGCTCCATTACCACCTTTACAATCATCGATTTCGCCTGTATTGCATATCACCCTCTTCTTCACTATCATGCCTGGTCCTTCACTAACCACTCGCTTCCGCAGTGCTCATTTTGTTGTCAAAACAAATGTCAAATACAGCCAACAAATGTAGCCGATTACGTGTGTGATAGATACTGTGAAGGTTCAGGTCCCGAAGATCAGTACTGTAGGGACCAGATGATATTGTGTTGCAAATTTACTTTAACACTACTGCAAAATTAACTTACATATTGCAAACTTATCTATCTGACTGTCATTATCTTTATCACCATTAAAGATACGGTGTTCAGAAACATTTGTTTATTAAAATGTTTCTCAGTTATGTGATTATCGAAAAAAAGTCTTAGTTTAATATAATAAAACTTATGTTTTGAGGAAAATACTGCAGAATTACCTTCCTCATCTATATCTATATAAAAGATAAAAACGTTTTAAGACAGAAGATATTAAACATTTGTGTTTAACATAGTGGCTTTCTTCCATTTGCAAATGATATAATGAAATTAGAAATGATTTTTCGTCTTTCTCTCAAACAAAATATATCAATGTTTCGAACAATATGTGCTTCAATCCTCTTCACTTAAAAGGAAACAAACAAAACTTGCTCTCCGTGGGAAAGAATGAAGCAAATCCCGTTGAAAATGGGGATGATTAAACGGAAAACATTAGATAAAGTGATGCAGAGGTGAGAGTAGCCTGCGACTCATAATGGAAATATATCGACGTGGCAGTAATGGTATAGGCCATTACTGAGGCTTCGTATCGGGTCAGGGGACAGCGATTTGTCTCCCACGACCTGATTCCTCATATTAAAGCGGCTCATATTCGGATATCCTCGCCATCTATCAGCCTCATCCAGAAGGTGAGCACTTCATAAAATCTGACGTCACTTCCGGATCCTACATTCGGATGATTCACTTTTGTTGGTTGCTATAGAAAGAGCTAGTATTACCTTGAACTTTCACTTTTTATTCAAGTTTAAATCAGGGAAACTCCCGTGTGGCATATGTTTGGTTTTGTGTCGGGTGGCTCAGTTGGTTAGACGCTGACCTACTTATCCCAAGGTCATGTGTTCAAACCCAGCCCTGACTGATGGTCCTTAAGTGTGCTGAAAACGAGAGCGCCATTAACAAACAAAATATTTATTTACGTTTGGTTTTGCAGGTAGTTTTACTTTCTCTGCCGCATATTTATGAAGGCAGACATCCAGACTTTACCGAAAACATCTCTTTTAATGTCTTCGGAATTAAAATAAGTGTTGTGACAATGATGGCAAAATCCAGTCCAATTACTTTTTTCTGTCACCTTATTTTCCTCTAACCGAATGCACAAAATAACAGTTCTCTTATACTGACGTTAAGAAAGTCTACAATCTTTTGTGATATTACTACTTATTATTGTTTTCTTCTTGTAGCCTTGACTCAGTCCTTTCACTGTTTTTTTTTCTTTTTTTTTTTTTTTTTTTTTTTTTCCCTCCACCTTGTCTCTCAAACAGTAACTTTGACCATACACGCAACACTCGACACTCAAAAACTTCTTTGCTTCGACGCGATGTATCTTTTACGACAGTACCACCACACAGCTGTCTCGCACTCACTGACACATTGACCGAATCATGTCTATAACCATAACTCCTCTAACTTGTTGCCTCGTCTTCTTATATAGCGAGGATAAAGTAACACAGACTTTTCCGGAACTTCTACAAACACGTGGGCCGCCGGATGCCTCTCAAAGGATTCAGCAATTCTTTGTTAAGCTGCGCGGTCATTGTTGTTAGTCACGTATACACAAACAGTCTCACGAGGCAACCTGACCTTGAGAGCCTTTGTTTGCTCGCCGGCCTGGTATGTGACCTAAAGTAACTTAGCCCTAGTGCGCCGTGCCCGTTGTTACAGTATTTTTATAAACTAGTGCGCAAGTGTGCTTGTCTGCAATCGATTCGTTTAAATCATATATTTTCTTCAAATAGAAAAGTTTAGTGGATATATTTTTTAAAAATTCGTCCATATTAAACTACTCTTTATATAATTTCTCAATTTTTTAGAAAAATAATCAACCAGGCGTTCAGCAGACTTCCGCACAACATGAGAAGCGTTCTAGAAATAAGTAGCGACTCGAAAGCGAATTTCCCGAAGCCGACACACCCATGGAATATTTTTCAACATTTTATTATTAATGAAAGACTGCCCAAAGAAGCATAATCAACTTAGTTGTGTCAATATAAACGCAGATTCTATTTGAGCCCTTCTAAACACAATACGTGCCACTTATTATGCTTTAAAGGTTTTAAAGACTCACAAAGATAACGGATGCTTTCACGCAGAAAATAATCATACTTGATTTGCATGCGTTCTCACGAGCAAACCTTGTTTTCGCGGCTGGTGATAAAAAATGAAGTGTTCTTGATTAATATGCGACCTCTGAAAGGCACTGTGACACAGATCCCCCCACTTAAGGTGGTAATTTTAATTTATATTGCCCCCTCTGTGCGTGCAGGCAATTTGTTCCAATTTTATTCTGCTATCGACCAGTACCCCCCCCCCTCCCCTCCCCAAACATTCATTAGCGTAAATCATCACAATTAATGCGCGAACCGGTGTGGCAGCTAATTGTAACGGTCGATGATGACAATGATGTCACTGCTGAAAACGTGAGTTTACTGATTGAGCGCACAGTCTGCCTTCTATTGTTTATGAGAGGCGTTCCTTCTTTATTTTCAGGACACCTACTTGCTAGTCCCGCAGGTGTTCTAGACTGTAAAATTCCGACGTTCGTTACAGCGCCTTCTGTGGGTTTCCATAGGATAATGTCTTATTAAATAGAACCCTAAGGAATTGCAATCAGTTCGGATTAGTAGAAACATCTTATGTGTTACATTCCCATAACTTTCTCTATGCACTATCATTTATTTTATAACTTCTTAAACTATTCTCAACTACCATTAACCTTGGCATTACTTTGTGCCCACTTTCTTAATTTTTTAAATTCTATCTTAATTTGTTATTAAAGCATGCAGTTAATAGTTATTTTCAATCGCAGTTTCTATTAGTGAATTGCGTAATTGTTTCAATGTTTTCATTGTTGGTCTGTTTGAGAAATAATGAAATGTCAAGGTGGTCACAAAGTACTGCCCTCTCGGTAAAATGTGATTCATGTAAAAAAGTAAAAAAGAAATAGTTAAACAGTGTTAAATATTACCTTTATAAATATGACAAGATATAATATCCAATTTTAAAATAAATTTATTTTAAAAATTGCTCAGACTTTTTGTTGCTTGTGGTGATCACAGAGTACCCCCTCCCCCCCCCCCTTGGTATTGTAAGCTCTGAATAAGACTTGGCTTAGCTAGGGTTAACTATCATTAGGAATAACAATACATAACAATAATGCATTAGATATACTACTCTTTGTCGATGAGATGATGTTAATACAAGACAGAAATGATAAGCTACAAATAATTATGTACAAGACACAAAAATTGAACCAGGATTATGGTTTAAATATATCAGTAGAAAAGTAAAAGATTATGGCATTTATAGAAAAATAAATAAAAAGATCAGCCACTATTAAATAATAAAGTGTTAGAACAGGTGGGAAAATATAATTACTTGGACTGTAGTGTAATCTTTAAAACAAACAATGAAGAAATAAGGAATAAAGTGATTGAGTTCCAATATATTTGTGGAATAATAGCTCATATTCTGAAAGGAAAAATCCAAAAGGATACAAATCTAAAATTTTATAAGGCAATAGCTGTTCCGGTTTTAATGAACGGATTGGAGATATGGACGAAGATTGGAGGAAAATACAACCGTCAGAAATAAAATATCTCCGAAGAGTAAAAGGATGTATACTCTGTTCATCAAGAGATTAGAGGAGACGTAAACAAAGCCACGTGCGTTTTGACCACAGCGCGCCCTCTTGACGCTTTCGCCGTGTAAATAGTCCCTTGAAGAAATACTGTTTTCTAAGGTCTGAAATGTTACTTAATGTTTGCTAATGCATAAACTAAGTGTACTAAGCATAGTTAAAGTGTAAGAATACACAGTTAAGTGAATCTGTAATCAGCCAAATTCATTCTGCGCGCGCATCAGTATGAATGTAACATGGCGGAACAAGTGAGTTGTGAAACATAAGTGCGGCAAACCGTTGCGAAGTGGTGAAAAAACAATATTGAACGTATTATCAAGTTCTGCGAGAAATATCCCGAATTTGCTATCGAAGACGTGAAGAAATTAACATCTGAGTTTACCGGTGTGTCAGTTGCAAGTATTACAACACACGCAAAGAAAAATAGTCAGTTGGTGAAGATCCTGACTAAAAGCGACCACATGCCAGATAAATGGTGGATGTAGTTTGCGACGAATTTGTGAGATCTGCAATCCGTCGAAAAGTTCACCAGTCCCTTGTTAACAATGAACTTTCACCTTAAACGAAGTGCTGTTGGCAGTTAACTCTGATGACGATCTTCCAGATTTAAAACGAACTTCCCTCCACAAGCTGCTTCTGGAGATTGGTTTCGAGATTGTGAGCAGGAAATGAAAAAGTGTTATTGTGGACAGAGAAGACGTAAGTAGCAGTTAATTTCCATGTGCTACATGTTATTTGGATCAAGTAAATATATCCTTTTAGTAGTGTAAAATGCATATTATACCTACGCGTAGCGGTAGGTAACTGTGTTGTGTCATTGTGAAAGCACGTGGCCGCGGAGTGATACAAACCGGTGCTTTGTTTATATCTCCTCTAATCTCTTGATGAACAGAGTAAATATCATATTATAAATACAGAAATAAGGAAATAAATATATTTCCATTAAAAGAACAAAATACAAATAAATAGAGAAAATGGGGAAGTCATTTGCAAAGAATGGATAACTCTCACATTCTGTTACGGTTATACAAATATAAACCTTCTGGTTTTAGAACAGGATGACCAATAAAAAGAGGGGAAGAAATATAAGGTCGAAACAGGAGAATTCTCCTAAATCACGCACAGTTGATTATGATGAAATAATGATGATAACTATGATGATGATGATGATGTCTAGTTCTGCAGAGGGTTACTTTTCTACCTGCTTGATATTCATTGCACAAGTAGTTTTGTTACACATTTCGGTGACATTCTGTGACATTCCGAAAAACAGGCGAATAATAATAGTAGCTTAAAAACCGGTTAAGTATTGGAAATTCAAACTATATCAGACACAACATTTAATGGCGGTTGACAGGAGAAGCTGCTCAACACAACTTCCAGTTAAAGGCTTGCCACGTCTTACGTATTGTAAAGTTAAATACACTGTAAACCTGGTACTATAAACAATATTTGCGCCGACAACACTTATTTCTGTTACAGGAAAGAGAAAATCTGATCACCACTAAATTTTGTGTTTGCCATAACAAAAAGGATATCTTGAAAAAGTCATTTGAATCAAACTGTGTGTTTGAAACAGATCTTCATCTTATGTATACTACTTTCTTGTGATCACTTACAGTTTACCGGTTAAACAAATACACAATTCATTCTGAATAAGGAGAACCTCATAAACTATTCCCAGAAAATTAAAAATATACATTTGATTAGTAATGCCAATACGTAAGCACGTCTTCATGTGTTAAGCAAAATTTCGAAAAATTTTACATGTAAAATGCAATTGTGGTCCATTTCCCACACAGTTGCTGGTTTCAAGTTTCCAAATTTACCTGCAAACACTTGGCTCCATCAGTTCATCTTACTTCTCTCCCTAGCTGATCAATAACTAGTATGATTATATAATTTTTGGCAGTTTATATTTTTAGACTCATCACTATACATAATTATGTTCTTACTGCGTAGCACTATTCAAAAGGTGACCTCTCATACTCAGGGTTTTTTGATGACATCAGATGTCTCAGACCGGATTTATTAAAAACGTGTATTCACTCAGCACCTCAGGATACACCTCGTCCCTCACAAATAACCACAGTAAAAGTACTCAGGTGTGTTAGATACGCAGCATGCTAGAAATCTCCACCGTGACACTCCAGAGAATGTAGGTCATAAAGGATATTGTAGACTAAGCTCTGAGGACCATTGGAAATCAGAGGACAAGTGATAAGAGTGACCTTGGGCAGACGGGCATAGCAGACCATACGCAGATGGATAGATAGATAGATAGATAGATAGATAGATAGATAGATAGATAGATAGATACTGTTTATTGCCAAAAACTATTACATTATAGCAACGTCATTATTTAATTACCATTCTAGGTTATAAAAATCATGCACAGAATACAGTGGATTGGCCATCAATGTATGGCGTAAAGTCCTTTTAAAATTTGAGATAGGGAGATTCCTTATCCTTTCGGGTAAAATATTGTATAGTTTATTAGAGACAACTATAAAACTGTTCTGAATTTTCGTAAGTTTAAATTTGTTGATGTATAAATTCAGACGATTTCGTGTCGTGTAATTGTGAATGTTCGAGCAAACTGTAAAAGTGGTAAAATTTTCTTTAACATACACGAGGCAGGTTAGCACATACAATGATGGCAGGGTTAAAATACCTAAATCAATAAAAAGTGGTTTACAATGCTCTTTTGGATGAACTCCACAGATTAATCTAACAGCCTTTTTTTGTTGTACAAAGATCTTCGTAGCCAGGGAGTGATTCCCCCAGAAAAGTAAACCGTAGTTAGCATGTGAATAAATGTGAGCATAGTACACTTTCATGAGAACATCTTTACTTACACTGTGACTTAAAATTCTTAGCATGAAAATTCCTGTTGTTATTTTTTTAAATATATGATTAATGTGCGTTGACCATCCTAGGTCAGAGTCAATATAAATGCCTAAAAACTTTATGGAGCTTCCGAGACATCTGGTATTACATTTATATTGAATATGAGTAGTTTTTCCAGTGTTTATGCTCAAATTATTGGCATTGCACCAATTATTAACTACTAGTGTTACCGTGTGTAATATAGGTCTTAATATATGTTCAGCTTTGTCATAAAAGGTAATTGCTAGATCATCTGCGTAAAGATAAGGAGTAAAATTATCATCCCTAATTGAAACGGGAAGATCATTAATATAAATAATAAAAAATACAGGTCCCAAAATTGATCCTTGAGGGACTCCATAATTCACAGGTTTGAACTGAGATAAAATTCCATTAAAATAAGTTGCCTGAGTCCTGTTGTTAAAATAAGATCTTAAAAATTGAATGCTATGATTATGAAAACCATAAAAAGTCAGTTTCTCTAAAAGAATATTTGGTGAGACAGTGTCAAAGGCTCTCGAGAGATCAAAAGTGTTCAGCAAAAGTGTAGAAGGACGATGATTCACCATCGCCAGAAATATAAATGTGTGGAGAGAACTACATAATACAACTAGGAAGTCAAAATATTAATAATGTAACAGCATATGTGGGACAATCCAAGAAATAAAGAACTAAAGACACAAATAGTGTTAGAGAAATATGATACTACTATAAAAATAGATTAGGTCACGTCAGAACTAGAAATGTAATGACTAGCCAATTAGGTCATGGAGAAAATTAGCAACCTACATGCAACGCCGTTATATTAAAGAGACACATCGCTTAAACCCATATGGTCTGCCTTCCCGAGTGAGTAATAACTGAGCTACTCCTAAGTAAGTAGGAGGCCCTTATCCCTAAGGGATCTAATGGGTTCATTTCATTTCAATTCACTCTTCATGGAAAATACAACAAAGGTACTGCATATTTGATATGCTCATGACATGTTGCCTAGTCACAATGTGAACGTAGGTATGAATATAATGTACAAAATAGAGCAGTATTATCAAGCCGCGTGGATAGTACACGACAAAATCATTCAATATGTAAAGGTCTCCCTACAAAGACAGGTTTCATTGTCATAAATTAATGTTCATATCAGTACAGCAATCTTGTCTTCAGGCACAACAAGCTCAGTTGCTTTCCTCATTGCATAGCAGGTAAATCGACAATCTTGTAGTGGAATCTAGACCCTACGGTGATTCTGTTAGTTATTCTGAAGTGCATGACTGAGTTATTGAAGTATTGCAGGGACAGATCAATTATCATTATCACACAAGCACTGTTTAAACTTTTGCTGGTCTGTTCCGATTCCAACTAAAGTTGTCCCGTGCTTCTTCTAGCAGGTATTCCTCGACTTCGTTGTCTTCTTGCGCTGTATGTTAGAATCCTATCATATTCCATTTTGCAGATACGGTTCTAGCAACTTTTACTGTAGGCTGCTACTTTGTTCATTATTTTGAAATTTCCTACTTCTTCTTCCATATCTTCACTTCTGTCTTTGTCTGAGAATAACCTGCTACGAACCTTAGGAATACAATATATATACGGAGGCGGTTCGGACGAAGCCTGAGTTTGTTGTACCTATGGCTTCAAAGGAGGCAGTCCCGGGAGGAAGGATGAGGTGACAGGAGACACCGGGTGGCCAGATCCAGACTAACGGTACAGGCATTGACAGAGCTCCCTTGGGTTTCCCAGGTTTGACGAAGTCTTTAGATCTTCTGGGGCCACATTAAGGGGACCTCGGTGGGTCCAACGACCCCTCTACCTGGATCCTACGAACAACGAGGAACGAAAAGAGCTCCTGTACGCCTATCCTTGCCAAGCTGCACTTGACGCCTTCGCTGGCTCTTGCGACCCTGAAAGAACCAAGGGGATGAACGATGAATAAAATGATTAATGAGGCCAAATGGAAGGATGGAAATTCGGGTGTTGTAATTATGCTTCCCAGCATTTGCCTAGCGACCCGGGAAACCCTCCGAAAACCTTCATGGGTTAGAAAGGTCGTCCGCGGGAATCCAAGCCACAACCTCCTGTATGCGAACCTTCTGTTACCGCGGAGCCATCTCGCTACGAACCTTAAAAGTGTCATTTCCGCAACTTCCATCCGTCTCAAAAAGTCTTTAATTAGTGTTCAATTCAGACCCATACAACAGTAGAGGAACTGTTACAAGTGTATAGCATTTCTGTAGAGTTTATTTGTGGACTTCCTTTAATAGCGTTCTTCTGGTTGTTCCAGATATATGTTGGAATATAGTTTACTAAATGTTTTGTCTTATCCTTGGCAGTGACAACTCCCAAATAATTAAACACTGTAACTTGTTCAGCAGGGGTATCAACAATCACAATTTTGACTTTGAACTGTCTAGCATAAATTCTTAAATACTAATCTTAAGGCACTTTTGTCATGAAATATCTATTATGCTTAAACTAAACATTCTGGAAGATATTTCCACTTTTTTAAGCTTGTGTACATTGTGACGCCGCCCGCGGCGCACAATAAACGACGGTCAGGATGTTACCTCACACCATATACCAGACTGGCACTGCGTATTTTAAAGGCACTCAATGCCAGACTGCCTCGTGCCACTGTTTGTAAGCACGTGATAATGAGCGTGACACGTTAAAGGGTTTTACAGATTATTCGCAAGGCGTTCGGCGGCCCGCATATTTGTAGAAGTTCAAGGAAAGAGGAAGTTCGAGAAGGGTGCGTGTTACGTCATCCTCGCTACATAAGAAGGCGAGGCGACGAGTGTAGAGTGGTATTAGTAGACATGAGTCGCTGCAGTAGGCAGTGCAGCGTTAGTAGTGTGAGTGATTGTATCGCCAGAGTATGGAGTTTGTGAGGCAAAGAGAGAACCGTAAGACAGAAAGGAGTGAGTCAAGGTTTCGAGAAGAGTTGTGAGTTGTAATATTACAAAGTACTGAAGACTGTGTTAAAGACGGTCAGAGAACTGTATATTTGTGCAAAAGTTCTGGAGGAAAATAACGTGACGAAAAATTAATTAGAGTGGATTTGTCACTATGCCACATTGGTGTCAGACGTGGGATTTGACAAATTGTCATTTTGTTACAATGTTCTGTGCTGCATCTGGAATATTGCGTGGTGTTAACTTAGCCAGTTTCTTCGGAATTGGTTCAACTTGCTTGAGCAATAAGGTAATATGCACATAAACACGTGTATAAACATATGCAAGGATTTAAACATTCATATTTAGCTTCAGTGACGCAAATTCACATCCTTAAAGTTACATTATCACATTCTAGAATTGGTAGGTAGTTTAGAAGTGTACTTGCTGCTCATTTCCAGCAGTATTTTACTTTGAAGAGCTACTCTATTTACCATCTACCCGCGTGAGACTACTAAGCTTTAAATAATTGCCATGGGTACATTAAGCATTCCTCTTTTGTTTTCCTGGATCTTGGTTAGGTTCTACAGAACTACCCGCCCTCTCTTACCGTCCAAGTGGACTAATCGCCTCCAAAACCACTGTTCTCGCAGCCTGGGACGCTATAAATTACCTGACTTTTACCCTCTCATAATAATTTCCCGCTAGCGATGGAACAGCGGTATTTGCCTGCCCTTTCTCTCTCAACGATTAATGTTTTATCACTAATTTAATTTTCCTTAGGGTCAAAGTTGGACTTGGCTTGTTTGATGCTTTGTCAAAGTCATTTGGAGTTACGGTGGAATTTCATTTAGCCGGTAATGAGTTTAAATAGAACGACAAATATACCAAAGCCATAGTTTTCAAACAATGCGCTATAGGTAATGTGCACGTCAGGCTGACTAATCTGAGTAGAACTCTGCCTATAGAGAATATAAAAATTAATATTTGGCAACTGCAAAAATACGTTTAGAAGCTTTGTAGAGACACAATATTAATGATGACGTAGAAAGTCATATTAATATCCCACATAGCCCATGACAAGCTTTTACATATACATACTTCAGAAATTACTGAGATACATTAAAAAAGAGAGTCAGTCAAGAGAACGGAGAAAAAAATAGCAATTCTGAATTTTGAGGATAAAAAACACTCCTGTAGTTTACATCTTATGGCACATTTAAAAACATTTAATTTAACTTTTTACACTATTTTGAGTATTTCACCAAATATTAACTTTTATTTGATGGATTTACAAAGTGATTTTACGCATACTACTGCAGAAATGTTGTAGATATATCTGAAATTTCAGTGACTATTCCACTCATGCAGGATTATCACCTCTTGGTCGTGGCATTGTCACTTTGGTTTTAACACCTCCTCGTTGTGGTTCCGCCAACCTAAACATTTTCTTGCGTTGCTGAACATCTGAAGAATCCATGAACAGTAAAAACAATTAGAGGGTCATTCAAAAATAGCAGAAAAAACATTTGGCGAATATTCAATTCAGGATATTGATATTTTAGTTCGAGAGGCGAAGTAAAAACAATACGGAAAACTGCAGGTCATGCGCGTGGAATCAGTTTCAGAATTCGTTTATTTATATTTATCATAGGTCTAATTCCTCATTTCGCTAAAATTATTATTCTTGTTACTGGATTAGTTGTGGCGGCAAATGTGTAAATAAATCTTAATTAAAATGTATAAATGTAAGTTCTAATTTATTTACCTTTAAATCAGTTTTAACATTAAATATTATTAAATATATGAATTATTTCGCGGAATATGTAAACAAATACCACTGGTGGTATTCATATTTGGGATATCGTCATATGAAACCCTCTCGTGGTATTACTACAGATAAAAGAGTTTTGATATGACAGATGAAAAAGAATGCCAAATGCAAAGTCAGGGATTGTGAAACTGTTTGTTGAGCTTCCTCCTTAAAGGCTCATAATGCATGTGCTCCCTATAATGGGGCACAGTTTTACTTTCTCTAATATGTATAGTAAGCGGAGGAAGTATTGTATTCCACCCAAAAATTCTATGTCGAGATTTCACCTGGAGTATATGTTTTGAGACTCCCATTAACCCAAGAAAGAGAATTTTTAGACAAAAAGGCTCTGTGTGTGTGCGTGTGTGTGTGTGTGTGTGTGTGTGTGTGTGTGTGTGTGTGTGTGTGTGTGTGTGTGTGTGTGTGTGTGTAAACCAAAATTGGTATTTAAGTTTAATATGTTCCAAGGATGCGACAGGGAGATTTTGAAAAACATTCATCTACCCTAAACTACCATTTACATGGAAAATTTTAACGAAAATTATTTTTTTGAAAATGCCTAACGCTTTTGATTAAAATGCTGCATGTTTAAGATATTTTTATGGCAAATAAAGCAAATGTATTTTTTTAATTTTCTGGTTATAGCCTATGCAGTCCTGTTTACTCTTGATGACTTTTGCATAATTGGTAAACCGCAAGATATAGACCAAATCTTACTGTACAAAAAATGTAGATCTTGCTAAAACACACAAGATATGTCCAAATTAATGTTTCTGTGGAGTGAACAATTTCGGAGATAGTCATTGTTATTTGTGTGTATTTAACCATACTTATACTTTCCAGAAACTGATTTTTATATGTTAACCGTGCAAAGAGAACGGAATTTTAAAGCTTTAAAAGGTTTGACTATCGCTCAAAGCTACTGTATTTCCATAGAATTCCTTGCACTTATAAGGAAATAAGCAATAAAATAATTTCTGCAAATGTTTATCTCGACTAACATCAAAAACATAGAGGAATAAGAATTTGTAAGAATGGTTAGTACAAGAGTAGAGAAAGTCATGTGAGTGCAACATATCAGATTTCTAAAACTACTTCTCTTTTATATTTTGATTAAGAAGCGCTCAAAGCACGCATTTCCAGGGACACCTCGATATCGAATTTGTTAATCAAACACAATACCTTGTATTATTTATATCTATATATTTATAACTAAGCTAACAGTGTGTGAAATAACTTCTCCTGATATCCGTTACATTAACCATTATTTGTCACCTGTTATAATAGTACCGGGGAGAGTAAAGGAGTTCTGAACCGGTTGCGCGATGTTTTGCCAATTCGCGTTCTCAACGCTCGTTGCCGTCTACAGCTATCATAGAAAGGCGCTTTAAAACCACTTTTAAGGGCTTTACTTACCAACTTTATGAAAGGAGATGCTGAAACTGGCCACCGTCGTTGTCCATACATTTTTGACACCTCTTTAGGAAACTATCCATCACTCGCCGTAGTTCACGTTGGGAAATGCTGGCAATTTTCTGGTGGATATTTTGTTTTAATTCTTCCAGGGTGTGTAGGTTTACCTTGTACACTTTATGTTTTAAGTAACCCCAGAAATAGAAATCGTAGTGGGTTAGGTAGGTGGACCGAGGGGGCCCCAAACCTCTACTAATAATTCTGTCTTGAGACACACTTTCAAATGTGTTCATCGAAAGATTGACCGCATGAGCAGGTCGAACCGCACAACTTCTATGTCAGCAGGAGCTAATGAAAATAGTCCTTTAACAAACATGCAAAATGGCGTTAAATTTAAAACAACTATAGGAATTATTGATACAAATGGAATACAATTAATATGTAAATTCATTGCTATTAACACATTTAACTGCGATACAAGATGCGTTTACAGGAAATGAAGTTTGTTCAAAATGACTTCTCTCTTCGAGTACCCAAAGCATCACCAAGGAAAACCATTACACAGTGGTAACAAGTGAATTTTTCTAAACATGTTTGTAAATATAGTGAGAAGATCATCACCATAATTGTGTTTTATCTTACGTAAAATATATCTGCTTCTTCACTTCCTGGTATGACTGTAAGCAAAAGCTGCGCCCCTATGCAATACAATGTACAAAAGCTAGAAGTCACCCAGTTCATATAACGCACATATTGATTCGCGCCTTGTTTCTGCTAATCTTAGAAGCCCGTACAGGTACACAATTTTGCACTAATGCAAATTTTGCAGTGCTGCCTAAAGCAAGGCCAGCGAAGGTATAGTTATCTTATAATTAGGGCTAGAAAGTTCATGCATTTGCATGTTTTTTCATAGGGGTTAAAAATGTATGCTTTTACATTATGTGCACGAATTATGGAATTTTCAGTTATTTGGACGTGATTTTATGGTGCATATAACTGCATATTTTCTTGATTTTAATAAATGCCTATTTTAATGGTTTTTTATTATTGTTTTCCATCTGGATAATATTTATCATATTGGTAGTATTTCACATGATGATACAACTCACAAAGATTTCAATATTATAGCCTCTATCTTGCATATTTAATGATTTTTATGTTTTTTTTTTTTTTTTCCTCCCATCTGTATATTTTTCATATTGGTAGTAGTGCACATGATGATACAGCTCGCGAGGTGGCGAGAACTAATGTTGAGTCATGTCTTGCAGTGAATCCCCGGTTTCCATCCTTTCATTATTTATGCAGGTGCGTAGAGAATAATCAGTGTGTTATCTGAGACGTTTATATTAACAAAGATAAAGTGCAGGTCAATGCTTGCCTGCCCACCAGTTGTTGCGCGTGGTTTTCAAACGTACAGCTGGATTCAGCGTTCTTGGCCCCTGAAGGAAATAAATGTAAAGCTTGAAAGTGAGTTACTTACCAAGTCAGGTGACTTCTGACAGCAAGCGAATTGGTGCGTAAGCGTCATATGCTACTCACATAACGTTCTACTTCGTAAAGTCATATGTACAGTCCATGCAGAAAAATATGTCTATACAATGTGCCTAGCTTAATTAGCTGTGCAAATGTGTTCCTATAAATACATGCATCACTGCAGATATTGTAAATTTGGTCTTTTTCCGTTTAAAACCCAGTTCTCTCACTATTCTGTTTAAGGATGACTTGCTGCCCTGGAAGTTAATGCCTTCTCTTAAAATTCTAAGTAATTTGGCTATTGTAGGAGCACCTCTTTTGTGCCCGCCTCGGTAGCGTGATGCCTCACGTTCAAGAGGTCGCGAGTTCGAATCTCGCTTAGGGTAAGTTATCCAGGTAGGGTTTTATTTTTTTTTCGAGGTTTCCCCTTATCCTGAGAAGATGAATGGCGGGTAACTTAAAGCTCCATGGACCTCGGGCACATTTGAGCATCATTTCACCCATTTCATTCATTCACCGTCCGATATGACATTACGTTGGAGGACATTAATTATAAAAAAAAATATTAAAAAAAATTTAAAAGAAACAAACTTTTTTCCTAAGCATAAGAATTCTAAATCGTTCTTCTAACGACACATTTATCGAAGTCGTCTAGATCCGTTACTCATTTCGGAACTTCTTGTGCCTGGAGTTCCAAAAGACGTGTTCCGATTTTCATGTTGTTCGCGTTCTTGAACAATTCTTTCCACTGTTCTTTCTGACGCTCCTGTGGCATCTAATATGCGTTTTTGAACTTTTTTAAATTTTTTTTTAAAAACTCTTGTGATGTAAGCAGTTCTTTGTTTTTAGCTTTTTTCTTCATGTTTGCCCCATACATTTGAAACAATTTCGCTACTCTGATTGTGCAATGTTTTGGATTCTAATTTAGAAAGCAATGGTAGCATACTTTATTTATGCTATGATCAATGTCTCATAAATTCACTATATTCATTCTTATCGGAAACATCTTAATATGTCTTTAATTACCGCACGCTGCACAAAAAATGAATTGTGAATTAGCAGGGACTGTTGAAATGCAGACGTCACTACCTTCCCCCTCCCCGCCCCACTTGTGCATGGTTTCATTCCCAGAATTATATGAGATAACGAGAGAGACAGAAACTATAGGTTCGCCTACAGGACTTCCACTCAAGGTCAGGGACCAAGAACGTTGAATCCAGCTGTAAGTGTTGTGAACGGAGCGTGTGAGTAAAATGAAGGAAGTGAGAAAAGATTTCAAATTGTACAGCACATAGACCAGCCTAGCATAAGGAGAATTTAATCAGAAAATTTGCAAACAAAGAACCTGTTCAAAAACAGCTAGTAGAGTGTTTAGGAAGTAGGGTTACTGAATTTTCCTATGACTTGTGCCACGCATTTTTAGCTGCTGATATTCCCGTGTTCAAAATTAATAAACCGACATTTAAAAACCTATATCAACCTTCTTGTCAAGTACTCTTGACAACATGTGACTGAAGAAAGTACACTGCGTAAGACTTATGTAGTACATTGTCACAATAACGTATTGTCGAGTATACAAAATGACTTAGCGGTTCAGTTTGTATGGTTTTCTGTTGATGAAACCCCTGATTTTGAGCGCCATTCTATTGCGAATATAATCGTGGGTTCTTTAAATAATGAACAAAAGATTACACCTTATATTCTTAATGGTTGCGAATTGTCGGCCACTGACAATGTAACTGTGACCCAGTTTGTGATGGACTCTTTGAAATTACTATGGCCGTGTGGAATCAAATACGACCGGTTACTTTTATTTGTTACTGATGCAGGTCCTTATATGGTAAAATCAGGACAAGCTCTGAAAGGTATTTTTCTTAACTTAATTCATATAACTTGCTTGGCACACGCTCTTCATCGCATTTCTGAGACAATACGTGATTCTTTCCTATTGGTAGATAGATTTGTGTCCAGTACAAAGAGAATTTTTGTTAAATCTCCTAAAAGAGTTAAGTTGTTTAGATCAACAGCACCTAATATCCGACTTCCTCCTGCACCAGTGTTAACTCGATGGGGAACTTGGGTCGATGAGGTTTTATATTATGCTGAGCACATAGAAATAGTCGAAGAAGTTGTTAATGCATTGGACTCAAAAGATGCTTCATCAATAGAAACTGTGCAAAATATTCTGTCAGGCACTGGTTTAAAAGAGGATCTTAGTTTCATATCTGCCCATTTTCCTTACTTACCAACAGCCATAACGGCATTGGAAGCTGTAGGATCTCCTTTGCATGTATCACTATCTTTGAAAAAACAATGTGATCTAAGTTCGGTTCCTGGTAGCATAGGAAAAAAAGTGAAAGAAAAAGTGAATTATGTAATTTCAAAAAATTCTGGTTATAAACAGATGTGCGATATTCGAGACATCCTCAAAAGGAAACCATCTGTCACACCAAGAGACTTCACTCTCTCTGTGAAGCAGTTAACATCATTTAAATATGCCCCGATAACATCTTGTGACGTGGAGAGAAGTTTTTCACGTTACAGAAGTGTTTTGCGAGACAACATACGATGTTTTACAGTTGAAAATTTGTGCAAAGTGTTGGTTGTGAACTGCAATTTAGCAGTTAATACTAGCAGTGGAACCACTTCTGCTTCAACCTCTAAGGAATAAGGTAACTTTATTTATTATTTATACTAACTTGTCTTGTATACTGCAAAGGGACATTAATTTTTTTAATTAAATAGTGCATATTTCTTAGTATATTTAGGTTTTAAGAGCATATTGGCATGCATATTTCAGTGTTTTTAGGGCATGAACTTCCGAGCCCTACTTATAAACTGGACTGGTTCTTATCAGGCGTTTACACGAATCAAAGAGGAATTCATTAAGGAAGTGCATTTCTAACCCCGTATTATTTGGAGTAAGTCTCAGCTCACTGGATCCCAAACTCATTTCAGCATATTTTATCTATTACATTTTTCGTCTCAGTAAATCTCAGTTGTTAAAAGTGACGTTAAACACTTTAAATATCAATATTCCTAGTTGGACAACTTTAAATCACTGAAGGAATGTCTAGAGCAGCACGTTCGAATCTTGCTATTCATGCACAAGTTTTCCATTCAGCTCCTGTACTTTTCAACCCTTTAATCGTTTATTACGGAACTAATATGGAATTTAATCTTCAGTTAGGTTTTAATTTAGACATGCGATAGGGAGAAAAGATTCTCCCCTACTTCTGCTTCCAATAAGAAATTCGATAGTAGATAATGGAGGAAGATGCCTTTAGAAACCCAGGGGAGCCTAACTAAGTACAATATCTTTATAGAGACGCCAACTTTTCCAATTACGACATCTTTCGACTATGCAGTGGCGGGAATAAAGCGACTCCGCTAGGGGAAGGGAGTCTGCTTCAGACTCATTAAAAACCTAAAATTGCACTTAATTTTACGTTTCCAAGTTTCTCTAGTGAAGTAAGACAAAAAGCCGCAAAATAGAGTTGGAGATGCTTCCAATTTGGTGCAATAATGTCATACAGTAATAATTTTCTATATCCATCCAACTTCATTGAAGGCTTTTGTGGGCGTATGCGCTGCTATATAAGTTATTCTTGGTTTTCTAGCCTCGGGTTATCCTTCGGTTTATGTTAAAGGAAGCATATTCTGTGAGAACTTCATTATATACGCACATAATATCGAAACATCGTGGTTGCTTTTATAACAGCGAAGAATATTAAACCTTCCTCCAGCTATTAAAGTGGGATGTTAGAAAATCACCACAGCCTCCAGCATCAGGAGCACTAGAATGTGACAAAGAACGTGCATTGTCCTAAATACAATTGACGCGTTATCGCAAAGAGTTTATTCCGCCTCATATTACGGGAGTTAACCTTAAGAAGTTTAGACACATATTGTGACACCCCGATTTGAGTATTTGGATATTATTAATAGTATACAATCAGAGCATAATTGTCATTATACTCTAGTTTCATACCACTATTTATGCTCGACCATAAGACAAATGTTTCATAAATAAATGGTTTGGGTCTGAGAGGCCCAATGTTCGCTTTTGTATTAAAAAATGTGATTGTTGCATTTACATAATTCCTCTGCTCTTGTACTAACTATTCTTACACATTCATTCCTTTATCTCCTTCATGTTAGTCGAGATAAACATTTGTAGAAATTATCTTACTACTGATTTTGTTCAAATGCAAGGCGAATATGGGAATACAGTAGGCTTTGAGCGATGGTCAGATCTTTTAAAGCTTTGAAATTCCGTTCTTTTTGCACGACTAAGAGATAAAAAACCCGAATAATGAACTTCCAATTTATAAAGCACATTTAGAAGGACTGAAAAATTCACAGAAATAACCAAGAATATCTAGAAAATGGTTCACTCCACAAAAACTGTTGTAGACACAAATTGTATGTTTTAACGAGATCTACATTTTTATAGTAAGATTTGGTGTATCTCTTTCGGCTTATTATATACGAGACTGTAGCCAGAAGTATCAAAATATGCATTTCATTTGCCATATAAATATTTTAAATATTTATTTTTTAAACCCCGCGCGACAGCCCACGAAGGGCCAAGGCCTACCGCCCAGCCGCTGCGTCCCCCACCTCTGCCCACTACAGGCGTCATTGGTGAGGTGCAGTACTGGAGGGTGGGACGTGGTCAGCGCCCCGAGCCCTCCCGGCCAGTCATGCGGTCTTCTCGACCTGCGACCGCTACTTCTCCATCAAGTAGCTCCTCAATTGGTCCCCCCAGGACCTAACGAGGCTGAGTGCACCCCGTGCCAGACCTCCCAGAGGGGATAAAATCCCCATGCTGGTACCGGGGATCGAACCCGGGTCCTCCGCGCCACAGGCAAGCGCGCTGCCAGCTGCGCTACGGAGGCGGCCCATATTTTAAATATATGGCATTTTAATAAAAATATTTGGAGTCATTTTCGCGAAAATCAAAATTTTCGACACATTTTCAATGTAAAGGGTAGAGAGGAGGAATTTTGTTCCAAATCTTCGCGTGGCATCCTATAACATATTAAACTTAAATACCAATGTTTGTTTTTAACCGACATTTCGTTTTTGAGTTATGCTGTTCACAGACAGGCGCGAGCGCGCGCGCCCGCACACACACACACACACACACACACACACACACGCGCGCGCGCGCGCGTCTAAAAATATGTCCGGTGAAATCTTGACATAAAAACTTTGGGTCGAATATAATAGTTCCGCTACTTACGGCACGCAGTAGAGAGCACGTTTTCTATTTTATGTTTTTCTTCCATTAAGCGTGACAATATACTTCAAATAATAAGATGAATGGTAATCAGTATTTCGACTATTCTTACTAATTTGAAAATCTTCTTGAAAAAACAACAAACTTCAAATATAATGAGAAACTCAAACTATATAAACTCATAAAAAATGGAATTTAATTACCTAAATAAGATCACAAATACGAAGACGGATAACACAATAATTATTGTTCTGCTCGATCGTTGCACATAAAAATAAAATCTGATGTGTTGCACTCACATGACTTTCTCTACTCTTGTACTAAACATTCTTTCAAATTCTTATAGCTATATCTTCTTCGTGTTAGTTGCGATAAGCATTTGTACAAATTATCTTATTGCTCATTTCCTTGTAGGTACAAGGGAAATATTAGAATACAGTACGCTGTGAACAATAGTCAAATCTTTTAAAACCTTGAGATCCCGTTCTCTTTGCACACTTAACATATAAAAAATGAACAACGATGATCCATTTCACGAAGGTTTCAAGTTTTCCGAAACTGACACAAACAACAAGGAATATCTCCGAAATGGTTCACTCTACAAAAAAAAAAAAAATATTTTGACATAAATTGTGTATTTTAGCAAGATCTACATTTTTGTATAGTAAGACTTTGTTTATCTCTTACGGTTTATGAGTCATTCAAAAGTCATCCAGAGAAAACCGGACTACATAGGTTATAGCCAGAAAATTCGAAATATACATTTCATTTGTTATCAAAATATCTTAAACATATGTCATTTCAATCAAAATCGTTAGAGCCACTTTTAAGAAATTCAAAATTTTTGAAAAAGTTTCCATGTAGAAGCTTGTTTAGGGTGGGGTTATTTTCTTCAAAATCTTTGTGTCGCATCCTTGAAAGAAATTAAACTTAAATACCAACTTTGGTTTGTAACCGACTTTTCGTTTTTGAGTAATGCTGTCCACAGACTGACAAACTGATACACACACGGACCTTTTTCTCAAAATGCTTTTTTTCTTTATTAAGGGTCTCAAAACATATATTTCCGGTCAATTCTTGACATCGAATTTTTAGTTGGAATACAATGCTTCCCCTACTTAAAAGTAAAGAAAGTAATAGCTATTGTTTGTTACTGACTACGTGGAATGGCGTATGAGCGGATGAAACTGTTCAAGGGATTACACGCACCCCCTCAGCATTAACCAGAAGGCCAAGCAAAGAACTGGTATCGTACACATTACTGTATGGAAAACACTGCGATTGGAAACTATGCCGAGATGGATTGAGCGTACGTCCCAAGACTTTGGGCTCCCCGCTCACCCGATTTGACATGGACTTTTACGTCTGGGACTTTACCAAGTCCAAGGTGTATGGGCGAGATCAACGATCTTGAACAAGTGAAAAACATAACTTTTACCGCTGCAGAACAGATAACGGCAAACATGTTAGCAAGATTGTTCGGGCTACAAAGGAACCATGAGACTGGTGCTTAGATCTGTGGGTTGAAATTATTTAATTTGTCTTCAAAATGTCTAGATGTACCTTCATGCTGTCTGTAGTCTATTAAAAAATGTTTAACTAGAAAATGGTAAGTGACTTTATAACACCCTGTATATATCATTAACTAAGGCAGTAAGTATGAACCTTTTTTCTATAACATTAATGATTTCTGAAATATACTTGTAGATTTTCAACATTTTAAGTAGCATGTATCGGAGTGTTAATGCTTTTTTCTTCTCATAAGTTAATGTAAATGGTATTTAATATCAAGAATGTCACTTTAAACTTCCTGTTGTAATCTCGCCTCCTGTTTAGGTTTGCAGATCTACCGAGAAATTTACATTGAAAGCACAGCTAAGGAATATTTAAAGATTAACAGCAATCACACAGAAAAATCGTTCTCTTTCTTATTAATTTGCAATTGTTAGATTTTAATAATTTTAATAATATTTAAATTAGAGGAATCAGAATCCTTTTGATGTGAATGTATGTATTTAAGTGTTGCATATGAGCTGCACTGCTTGGGTGATCAGCAGCCTGTTAAGCGCTGTTTCAAAGCAAAAATTTATGTTAGACTCCGAAAAAGCGGGACTGAAATAAATGATACTGTGGAGAAAAACCAATATGAAGAGCCAGTCGTCCACAGTTGCATGTGTTGTTATTGTGACAAAATGACAATTCCAGATAGTTTTCCTTTCATTTATTTCTTTTCTAAAATTGAATCACAAAAGGACAGTTCTTTTATCGCCAACACAATCTACAATTCGTCGTGACCTTGCAACTCACAGCTGTTCTGCCTTATCATAACCTTGACAAATAGTTCACGGTCTTTGAGTTCTACTCTGTCTCACAAACAAGACGATCACGTTCACTAAAACTGCTTCACACAACAATCCCGACGCGACCATTAAATGTCCCAAAATTGTCTCTGATGACACACACTAAACTTCCCTCAGGAGGACTGTACACGCGCGCGCACACGCGCACACACACACACACACACACACACACACACACACACACACCTAGCAGTTTCCTGCTTCAACATTCACAACTGCATCCCAAAAACTCGCTCCTCTCGCCTCGCTTATATAGGCAGAATGACGTATCATGGATTTTTCTTGAATTTCACCTTTTGTGGAAATTCTCGTAAATTAGCCGGCACTCGGAGGCTTCTAGAAATGTGTGGAAATGCTTTGTGCTGACCACTCCATTGTCGTCGGCCACGTATTTACAAGCAATGGCGTGAAGTAACCAATATTTCTTTGAGGTGCGCGGCCTCCTAGTGGTGTTAGGTAGCTTGACGCTGAGCGTCTTTGATGTGTGCTGCCGGCCGGCGTTTCAGTATGAAGTAACGGAATTGCGCATTATTTGAACTACAGTTCCGTAAAATAAATTATTATTTCACAGCTCAAATTATCAAAGTGTTTCAGTTTAAATGGCTTTTCAGACTACCATTGCTCCAGACATCGAGAATGAGAGTTACCGACATTGCCGGAATCACCTATGTTCTCCGAAGTTACGTATTTTACCTTCATATGTGCCCGCGCATTTCAATAGAGAAACAAGCGAGCACGAAAAATGGGCCAAGAGCCAAGAGCCAAGAGAGAGCCAAGAGCCAAATCAGGTCGCTCGGGTTTACCCGAGCGGGATATATGCCCACGGTACCTATCCATTTAGTATGGATTTACCCGTGAGGTATGAAAGATGTAGTCATTTTACAAGCTATTTTTGTCAGTGTCAGCCAATGGTGATGATTGGTTACTCTCTCTTGCTATAGACTAGGGATATGAGTGCCAGTTAGAATGTCTACCCATCCTGGGGCACCCATGCCCCTCTGCTCACTTAGCAAAGGACGAAAAATGGGATAGTTCAGTTGGCCCACTTGAACCCTTCGTTAGGCGCGCGAATACAGCACACATTATAACTTGTACTGCATTACATGCGAAGATAATAAATAATTACTATATTCAGGTATAGAACTTGTAATCTGAAATTTGCTATGAATAATAACAATATAATAATAATAATAATAATAATAATAATAATAATAATAATAATAATAATAATAATAATAATAATAATAATAATAATAATAATAATAATAATAATAATAATAATAATAATAATAATAATAATAATAATAATAATAATAATAATAATAATAATAATAATAATAATAATAATAATAATAATAATAATAAATTAATTAATTTGATAAGCGTTATGATGTTACCTATAAAATACACATTATTATGACTTAGGTTACTTACATGCTCTTCATGATCGGTTTCTGAATGTTAAAGATCTCGTTTTCAATTTATCTTAAGAGTTGTAATCATCCGATTCATGGAAAAGTAATATTGCACAACTAACAAAGAAAAACAAATGTGAGCAATGAGAATAGGCACGCAAGATCTGGTTAGCCCATGTGACATGTAACTGCCGATTAGTCATTCTTGCGTGTGTAGTGTTTAACGCCCATTTTTACTGCTACGACACCGCAGGCGGTGACACTGATGATGCATGGAATGAAGATGGAGCACCGGTGGAATGAGATGGCGGAGGCACCGGAGAATCCGAAGGAAACCTGGGTCGCTTTGGTGAGAAGCGAATGGTCTAACCACTCAGCTACGGCGCGGTTAAGTCGTTCTTGCAGCTAAAGAAATAAACAGATAATGTTGCTGTTGCAAAAATCGAGTAAAGTGTAATGTTAGATGTCCTAGTCAGGCAGCTAGGTAGGGGCGTTTGTTCGCAGCCTGACGTAAATATAAACCTAAGGGTCTCTCAGGCCTCTAGCGACCGCAGAGCATATTTCAGCTACCATCACCAACCAGTCCCAATAACTTTCGACCGAATGGTAAATACGAGCAAATGAATACAGTCTATTCCTCCTACTGCTGTAGCAATACCTTGAGTGAAACGTAACAAAAGCGGGATGGAACTTGAAGGTTCTGATTGTTAAAATAGCTCAATAACTTGCAATTTTCCTCCCGACCTGGTTTGGATCTCATCAGCTCTTAGAACGACTAAAACAGGCGTAGTTTTTACCAACGGAGAGAGCGTTCTCTTTTCGGGAGCAATCAGCCGCAAGGTTGCTCGATTTATACACTCGACTGGACGGCAAAGCAAGTGAACTGATCGGCCCGGCAGCTCTCTTCTATAAGCTACAGCCTACACCTTTCTTTTCTCTTGTCAAGCTCTGCCATAAGGAAAATTGCCAAATTAGCATTTTTAAGCAGTTATACACGTGCTTTGACTTCAGGCTTGTGAGCAAATTGGAATTGCGAGCGTGCAATTGTAGGTACGTGTGTCTGAAAAGGACGTTCCCTTGCTCCCTTGTGATTGGTTGCGTTTCTATCATTCCTAAGCCATTGGCAGAGATTTTAAGGAACTGCAGTGTAAGCGGTTTAGTAAAAATTTACTTTTCGAGAATTCCTTTCAAGCCTTTCATTCTCGATTAACTTTCAGCTTTAAATCTCTAGGGTATCCCTTTTTATATTGACCCAAAGCAAATCTAGTGACTTTCTCGGTTAATTATCAATGAACAACACCTATGTAGATTGTATAAAATATGATTCTGATATATGATATAAAATTCTGAATGCTTTATTGGTGTGACTCCGACCGCCCGCCCATCAAAGAGACACCCAGATTCAAGGTATCTCACACCACTAGGCGGCTGCGCGTCTTAAAGAAGCTTGGTGTTAGCTATCTCACCCCACTTCTTGTAGATATGTGGCGCGACGACAAGGGAACGATCAGAACAAACATGACTATGAGAATGGCAGTACAAGCCGATTATAATATAATAAATCTGAACATCGTACCCTGGCATCTTGGTTACTATACCGCGGCATATATCCAAATTTCTCATTTATTTACATTTCACAAAGTCATACATTTATAAATACATTGTTTTCTCAGATAATTTTTCACTAAACTTTTGCTACAAAAGATACATAAATAACAATATTTCAATACTAATTTACTACTTTTACCGGAAATACAGCTGCATTCTATTTCTATAATACTATACTTCTTATTTCTAAATATAATTAATACTACAATGCTATTATCCAACAAGTTTATTTAAACTGTCACTCTTATTTTATTATTCAAAATAATATTTAAATCTTTATATTCACTTCTCAGAACTTTAATTTCATAATTTACGTTTCTCTCTCATTAACTATAGCACTCTCGTCTTTATTCTTTCTTTTCACTGACTCTAATTTTTAACAATCTGTTTCATTTAATAAAATGCTATACATTTCACCTGTCGCTTGCTATTAACTTATAGCATCTATATAAATTTTATTTTCTTTATTCACTTATCACTTTCACTAAAACATAACTTATCACTTTTAAATAACAATGTGATTCCAGACAGTTGTAGAAACTTTTCAGATATCGGGCTCGCTTGCGAAAAGTTGGATTTCGAGAAAAAAATCCTGCTACGTCATTCTCGCCTAAATAAGCGTGTCGAGACGGCGAGAGAAGTCAGTAAGGTCACGAAGAATTGTAGACTGTTAACGACAAAAATTGTTTCTATGCTTCAGATTTAAAGGCGAAATAAATTTACAGAGAACATTTATCTGTCACACTCACATGACTTTCTCTACTCTTGTACACACCATTCTTACAAACCTTTATTTCTGTATCTCCTTCCAATAGTTGAGATAAACATTTGCATAAATTATCTTATTACTTATTTCCTTGTATGTGCAAGGGAAATATTGGAATACAACAGGCTTTGAGCGATAGTCAAATATTTTAAAGCTTTGAGATTCCGTTCTCTTTGCACATACATATAAAAATGAATTACAATGTTCTATTTTACAGGGGTACAAGTTCTCCAAAACAAATAACAAGGAATATCTCCAAAATGGTTCACACCACAAAAAAAAAAAGTCTTTGGTCTAAAATTGTGTTTTAGCAATGTCTACATTTTTTGTATAGTAAGATTTGGTCTATCTTACGGTTTACCAACTGTGCAAAAGTCATCAAGAGTAAACAGGATTGATTACATAGGCTGCGGCCAGAAAATTCAAAATATACATTTCGTTTGTTATAAAAATATCACAAGCATATGGCATTTTAATCAAAATTGTTTGCCATTTTCGAGAAAATCAAAATTTTCGAAAAATGTTCCATGTAAAGGGTAGTTTAGGGTGAATGAATTTTTTTCAAAATCTTCGTGTGGTATCCTCATATGCACAGACACACACACAAACACACAAGCACACACATACGCACGGACCTTTTTCTAAAAATGCTTTTTTGGATTCAGAGAGCCTCAAAACATATATTTCTGGTGAAATCGCGGCATCGAATCTTTGGGTAGAATGCAATATTTCCTCTATTTGCTATACGTAATAGAGAAAGTAATAGTTTTACTTTGTATTTTTTTTTTTTTTTTTTTTTCTTTTAAGTGTTCCATTTATATCCCGCCTTTAACTGCAGAGGTCATATCGGCGGCCTTGCCTATTGGCAATGGTGTTACTCGTTTAACAGTGGGTTTTTCGGTATTTGCGGTTTTTACACGTTGAATTCACACACACACACACACACACACACACACACACACACACACACACACACACACACACACACGCACACACACACACACACATTTACACTTTCATTTATACTTCCAGACTCAGGGAAGGATAAGGAATAATCTTTGCTGGAGGAAAAATGCCTACCCCCTGCTGGGAATAGAACCCGGTACCCCTTGCACAGCAGGCAGATGCTCTACCAGACTTTGACGTTTGTCACAATACCAATCACGATAAACCTTTGATGAAAATGCTGTCTATACGGAAATGTAACTACATAAGGAAATGGCTTAGGGTCTATGTTTCACGTTCTAGGGGTGGTTGGTTAAAATACAATGTACGTGACAAATTGGCTGATGTTATTACGCACTAAGATCGTTTGACTAGTATTACAACAAAGATGTGTACACTAAATAGGAGCCAGCAACCTCACGATTCCAAAACTCCTATTGCACTAAAGCTGAATAAAAGGAAAATAGAGTATGGTACTATGTAACTAGTAAATTAGCAAGTAGACGGTATAGGAAGGTTACTACTCAACTAAGACCATCTCTCTTTCAAGCACTAACTCGGGTGAACAACGGATAAGTTAAAGTGGCAATTAAAATACTTATAGAATTCAATGTTATTAATGCATCCAGGTGTGAAAAGGAGGTGTTTAACAATTGGAGCATCATATTTTAACTTCATGAAATTTGTATACTATGGCATCCTCTTCATTGAGAACTGTGGTAAGCTTTCTGTTGTGAGTAAGTCAATGAGGATGAAGAGCGTTTCACAGGTTGTTCACATAAAATTTCTATTTAATAGCCTAAGAAGACCGTGTCCGTAGCGCAGTTGGTAGCGCGCTTGCCTCTGGCGCAGAGGACCCGGGTTCGAAGCCCGGTACCAGCATGGCCAAGCTGTCTCCAGAGAGTACTGTGAGTATGTGACTGTTAACATCGAGGTGGCGGAAGCAACAGGGTTGTCGAGAACGTTCGCGAGACTTCTAGCAGAGCCATTTTCCGGTGCGTGTATGTGTAGAAATCGAGAAAGGTCCGTGTGGAGGCCAGAGGAGTGAGTTGTTAGGGAGATGAGTTACGGACATGAGTCGGTCAGTGAGTTTGAGACAGCTGTGCGTGTATGTGTCGTCGTGAGAAGATTCAACGAGCGTCGTGGATAATTGTAATGTCGCAATTAGGGTTTGAGACACAGAAGAAGTAAAGAAAGATACCGAAAGGACTGAGCAAGATTATGAGAAGGGTCGTTAGTTGTGATAGCCCGAAAGACTGTAGAGTGTTGACCAGAAGAAAATTGTGTATTTGTGGTAAAATTTTAGAAGATAGAAAAGTAACCGGACTGATTTTTCCGCTTTGTTACAATACTTAGCTTTTCCATTTTCGTCCTAAAGAGAGAGAAAGAGAGGGAGTGGGAGGGTGAGGGTGTTCCTGTTTAAAAATTCTTCATTATGTTTGCCACATACTCCATTTATCATGTGATCTCTTCCTTATCTTTTTCCTCTTTTTTGAGAATATAACGAATGAAACACGAAGAATTTAGTTAACATCTAGGTATCTTCCTTTAGTCTCCAAGGAGTGCTATTAATAGCGTTGAAAGAATCATTCAGCTGGACAAATCTGAAGTAAGGTTAGGTTCTTCCTGCACTCCCCTCTTCTACTTCCGCTGCAGCCTCTAAGTTTTGTTTCTCACAAGCAGAGAACAAAGTGATTACAGAATATCGCCCCAGGCGTCACATGTTAGGTACAGAGACGAATCTGTCACAACAAAGATCTGGAGCCTCTAGTTAGTTTTTATCCAGCCACCCCTCTGCCACATTCCCTCTTTAGCAAGCGGCCTCTCTGCTGTCAGCTTCCGGTAAAGTACGTCTGAATCACTCTCTTGGAAACGACCATTTCGTAATTCTTTTGCGTAATTTTCCGCGCCTTCTCCCAAGCAATAGACCTAGTTGCACTGTTTAGTGCCATAAAAGAGAAATGTGAAAGGAATGACCTCAGAGTGAAACAGTAACATTCTCAGAAGTTAAACATTTGATGTGACACATCTGTCTCTTAGCTTTTACTTCTATACCTCTTCTACAAACTCCTTACAAATCTTTATTTTTCTAATTTGTTCGTGTTAATTGAGATAATAATTAATTGAGATAATAAAACCATATTTTTATTACATATTTGGTTGTAGATACAGCCATAAAATGATTGGGCGCATTAGGAGGGTACAATATTTCTAACTGCCATTGCGACCTACGCAAGTCAATATTTCCAATTTGCGGCTGAGTTTATTAATAGTCTCTATTATCGTCTGTTGCACATACCTATAAATAGACTGTGCCTTGAATAACCACTCGCATTTGTATTTGCAAGCATACATACTGGAAGGTAAGCATCGAGTCATGTAAGAACTTATTTAAGCACAGTTCAATATAAGTATCCAGATGTATTCTAAATAAGTTTCAAATATAAATTTCGCGTTTTAAAAAGAAAGGATAGTTTGTGCGAGCATTCTAATAATCTACTGCATTCAAATATTTATTATTTGCAATTAGTTGTTTGGTATGCCGTGATGAAAGCCAGTGTTTCATTATATAAATAAGGCTTCAGAAGTTATTGTTACAATTAAGGAATGTATGCAGAAAAAAAAGAAAAAAAATATTGTTGGGAGTCATAGATATTGTTTAGATGATATTAAGTAACCTTTAGATGGTAATTATTATTTATTTATGAATCAGCTGGGGAATTTTAATGTCGTACTGGCAAGTTGGCCATGGTAGATTAATGGTTAAAGCAGTCACTGGATAAGCGGAAGATCCGTAGTTCAAATCCCGGCTAAGGCATTGAATTTTTCAGTTTCTGATTCCACCTCTTAAACGTTGCCCACACGCGGCTTGTGTGTTTAAAAACACCAGCAGTAAGCTTGTTGGCATAACTAAATAATAATTTGCTAAAAGCATTTCCCTGCAAATCTTGTATATCCTTTTATTACAAACATTTAATTGAAATTAAATTTAAATAAAATTTAGTACTCGCTTCGGCGGTACATATACTAAAAAAAATTTACCAATTTTTTCGTGGTCATGGGTCAATAAAATTTGTAGGACTGATGTATGACTACAAAATTGTCTGTTGGTATATCTGAAAGGAATTACTCACATTATTAGCATTAGCAAATACTAAATAAAACAGTATGGTAATTTGCTAGCTATACAGCATTCCAGATCTGAAAGGATGTTACACAAACTTTAAGCCAGTTTAAAATATGATAATTTTCCTTTTTATAATTGATATCCTCATTGGCATTCCCTTTTTCAAGCTACAAAATAATTTGTGGTTCCCAAAAGTTGAAAACGCTGCTTAGCTCAACCTTTTTGTTCATAATGCACTGTTATAACAAGTTACTGTGCATAAATAGTACTGTTGGTAGATGAAGATACGAAATATTTCGTCTAGTCATTAAAAACATAGCGAAGCTCATGCGAAGGTTTTCAGAAAGAGACATCCTGAAAACGAAAGATAATTCTAAATAATATTTGAAGAAAGAAGAATTAGTAAGTAGTAAATATTAGTATTCCTAAGTTGACATAGAAATTAATTATGAATTTTCGTATTTAACCTTTAATTAACTCTTTGTGTCAGCCGTAAACAAATAGAAATGTCTGCCTTTAATGTTTGTCTTCATTGAATCCGGTTTGCGTCAGTGCGCATAGAGCTGCTAATTAGCAAGATTCCGGGAGAAGGCAAGGCTGTCACAACGCTTCTCTTTGCTTCTTCGGTTACATCCTGCGGCGGTAACATGGTGCAATTTCATCCCTCAACATCCCTTCCTTCCACAGCTTGACAGCCACAACCTTTGTGATGTCACTGCAGAAATGGAGCTGTCAATTGGACCGGATTCTGCCAGCCCAAGAAGAAGTAACTGCTAGGCTTTCAAACTTGAGGTTCCTCTGACCTTCAGTCTAACATCTTACAACTCCAGACTCCATCCCCAAACAACGTTAACAATGTACGAGGTTTTAGGCAGCGGTATGACGCAGATTTTCCTGTCACTAAGTCATTATTTGTGTGTGTTCATTAGAAATAGTCTGGAGCGAATTAAAGATGCAACTTGTCTAGGGATGCTGTTTAACTGAATGAGGTATAGTTATAGTGGGTTACCAGAAAATGAAAGATACAGGGGTAAAAAATGAAGGACATTTGACAAAAATGAAGAAAAATTAGTCAGTGAAAAACTAATCTAAAACTATAATTTAAATACTATTTATATATACCCAAAGAGATACACATTTATATTTCCTTGAAATCCTGAAACATGCAATGTTTCGCAAATAATATGACTTTTGATGCTACCAAAATTTATGTTTGTGTTGTTAGCTGCAAATGCTATACATTTTCTTTTCTATTCTTAGCCCTACTAAAATATGTCGAACGTATGAAGATATTATTTCCATGTATTTATTAGAGTTGAGATGATGAACAATGTGAAATGCAAGTGTTGCCTCAGAATTGCTGAAATGATATCTGACTGTGTGGACTGCGAAGAGAAAATATCTGAAGTACCGGCAGAATTTTGTGAAGACGGACTGTTTACTTTCCATTTCCTTATACTTCGATAGCAAAAATGCAAATGGATGAGCAAAAATAAAGCATTTCTTTGGCTCTACAGAACCTCAACTATTTACCTTAGAGTGCAAATACTGCATTGTCTATCTCCCGCTCAATGTTACTAAGGCATGAGTATGCCCTTTGACCGTAGCCGCTATAGTCATGTTGCTATAGCGAGTTGCAGTTGCGACTAGTAAGCAATTATTCATTTTGATTTTCCCAGACTCCAGCTCATTTTATAACATTTACTACTTGTTTCTGACAATGTAAGGCAATAGAGGTTTAAAAATTATTAACTCCACATGACGGGCAAATGGTTAAAAATCTGATGTGTTGCACTCATATGACTTTCTCTACTGTTGTACTAGCTATTCTTACAAACACCTGTATCTTCTTCGTGTTAGTTGAGATAAACGATTGCGATAGTCAAATCTTTTAAATCTTTCAAATTCCATTCTCTTTGCACAGTTAACATATAAAAATGAATAACGATGTTCCATTTAAGTATGATCTCCAAATCTCACACAAGTAACAACACATATATATGAAATGGTTCACTCTACAAAAATTGTATTTAGACATTAATTGTGTATTTTAGCAAGATCTACATTTTTTATAGAGTAAGATTTGGTCTATCTCTTACGGTTTACCAGTTATGCAAAGGTCATCCTGAGTAAATAGGACTGCATGAAGCCAGAAAATTGGAAATATACATTTCATTTGTCATAAAAATATCTAAATAATGGCATTTTAATCAAAATCGTTAACGCCATTTTCAAGAAAATAAAAAATTTCCAAACATTTTCCATGTAAAGGGTAGTTTAGGGTGCAGAAATTTTCTTGAAAATCTTCGTGTCGCATCCTCTAAAGATATTAAACTTAATTGCCAACCTTGGATTTTAAAGGACTTTTCGTTTTCGAGTTATGATGTCCAACGACAGAGAGACAGACACACACACGTACCTTTTTCTAAATATACTTCTCTTGGATTGAGGGGCCTGAAAATATTTCCAGTGAAATTTCAACATTGAAATGTTGGGTAGAAAACAATACTTCCTCTACTTTACGTAGTAGAGAAAATAAGAAGTACGGAATGTTCGGGAATTCCGGACCTCTAATAATCCTAAGATACAGGGGGCATTAAAATATATGGTAACCCATTTGTGTGCTCTCTCCATGTAAAGGACCCGAGAGTTGCCAGCTAAATGGTGTCAACGAAGGCGTATACACATCACAAGATGCCATAGGACTGTACTTGGAAAAGATTATTATTACCTGGGGATATACTCTGTAAGGACTGATAATCTTCCCCAAACGTGCATTCTTGTCAGCTTAAGTTACTCTTTGTTTATTGTTCTTATACATAGTAATGTACCTAAATAAATTACTGTACGCAAATCCTAATTTAATCCTAGCATTACCAAAGGGGGGGGGGTAGCTTATGCCACCTTTTGTAAACTTTTGAATTCTGTCTTCAATTTTTTGATTAAAGGATGCAGTTGATAGTTGTTGTCAAACACTTTCTACTACCTACTGAATTGCGTAATTGTTGCGAAGTTTTCATTGTTAGTCTTTTGAGAAACAATGAAATGTCAAAGTGGTCAGAAAATACTGCAACATCGGTATAATGTAATTCATTTAAAAAGTAAAACAGAAATTGCTGATATAATAAACAATTTTAAATTAAATTTGCTTTAAAAATCTTTCAAACAGTTTGTTTCCAGAGGTGATCAAAAAGTACCAACCACCCCTCCCCCCCCCCCCCCCCCCCACGTATATTGTAGCACCATATACAGGAGTGAGTTTACTTCCTGAAAAATAAAGATCCTGTAAGTAAAGTGAGACCTTTTCGGTTGTTTATACCATTTTTGTCTATTATCATGGACTACACACGCTAGTTCAACTGCCCCTCACCTCGCCCTTCTGCCTCAGAGGCAGAACACGCCACTGCCCTCTCTATGGCTAGAATCGCGCCGTAGACTTCTGCAACTGTTTAAAGCACGAAGGGTTATCTGCTTACGCCGATGCCGAAATAAATAGGCCATCTGGTATATATATAGTTAGAGGAGAAGATACACAACAACAAGTGACAATGGTTTCAACACATAAAAAGTATGGATAATGCCAGACTTAATTACCATTAGCTGGGAAAACAAAGTAAAAAAATCCAAATATATCACAAACTTTATTTCACTCTTCAAAAGCTATCACTGTAATACAAATTAGAAGGAGGGTGTACAAGATGACGACCAAAGGGAAGATGTCTGCGTCTGAACGGGTTTTATAGCCCGTTTTAGTGGAGGGTTCGAAAACCATGGCTAACACAAAATTTAATTTCGTTTGGTAGGAGGAGCTGGTCAAAAAAGCTCCAATCGGAAGCTTGCTATGCCTTGCGATGTTGTATAGCTAAATAGGCTGTGAAATCGCACTATGAAGCAGGCAATATAAATATAATTTGCGCCACAAATATATTTGCATGACAGGAGAGAGAAAGTAGTGACGTAAGAACTGCCATTAAATTTTGTGTCTTCCATAGTTAGCACACAGTCCATATAGTACACTTAAACTAATGAAGAATATATTACAAATGTATGTACATCCTTAAAATGGTTTGGTACTTAATAAATAATGTAACGAAATGATTTAACCACCATATAGATAATGTTGCTGTCTCAGGAGAATATATTTGTCCTGAAACGTGCAGTCGTGGTGTGGAGTGTGAAGCCTATGGGCACGATGTAAGCAGAGTAACACCAAAGCAGTTAATCTGTAAGCAGTGCCATACTGCTACAATATTATAGCGAGTGGTTTCTTGAGTCGGCAACAAATAATTCATTAGTGATATTATTCAAGGTATGATGATGATAATAATAATTGCTTTGTTTTATGCTGTAATATAATTTATTAGTGATGCTCTTTTGCGTAATATCTATTGTACTGAGAAAGAAAGGATAAATTGCTTTTGAAGAAGGATGTAAACCGTCAGCGCTAGAGGAAAGAACAATAGAAGCAAATACAGTAGACGATCAGACAGGCAATAAAGCAGGTGGACAGAGATAAGCAGGCAGACAGATTGACAGACTGGCAGACAGCCAGACAGATGGATGTGTTGGAGGATAGTAGGTAGCAGATAGGTAGAGTTATTGGTTTCATATTACTGAAGTCATTACACTTATGGCAAGGGACATTGACCCTGTTTGTGCACAAGTTAAACACTAAAAAAACAAGGAAGGTAAAAGAAATAAGCAAAAATGTAGATTTATCGCTATTAACTAAACATATGTGATCTTACTTTGCGCACTTCAGCCAAGAATTTGCTTGCGTTTTGCCAGTTCCTTTGATTAGCCAGAAGATCTCAACATGCCAGTCTCCTTCAAGTGATGCCCAACGTTTGCGAAAGAGGGGATGTTGGATTCACCTCCTTCCACTTTATGCGGATTGTGCCACTCCTCTAAGACTCAGAAGTGCACTGTGTTGCAGTGGTGGTTTGCTTTGAGACGGGAACTTCTATGTATATATTTGTAATTTTAGATTAAGAATGTACATAAATATAAGATTGTAGATATAAGTATAACTTGGTATTGTGCAAAGAAGTTGCCTTTTGGAAGTAGGTTGACCTGAATAAGTTTCTGAAGGCCACGGAACAAACAATCTTTTGTCATCCCAAGCCGAGGGACATTTTGCCAGAAGTCCAAGGACACAGCTGGGGGAAGATTGTTCCCTCCTCCATAACGGGACTAGAGAGAAAGTGCGGGGGTGAGATATAAAGAGAATAACGTAGAAGCGGACAGTTTTGGCTCTGGTGCTGCGATGTCGCGACGAGGGAGAGCCTCGTATCGCTAAATAAGTATAGCTTCGCGCCAAAAGAAACGTCGAGGTATGAAAATAGACTGTGATTAGTGTAAAGTAAAGCAGATAGCAATCTTAGAGCGAAACACCAGAAACTTGCTCAGGTCGGCACTTCGAGGCAAATGAAGTGTTGAAAAATAAACTTAGTAAAAGTCTGTGTTGTGTTGTCATCTAACCTCGCGCCCGAGAAACATCCTCTCATGCCTACCTAAATCCGGCACCCAACGTCCAGAACCCGCTATAAAGGCGCCCAAAGTCACGACCCCGTTACAAATGGCATCCCAACGTGGTGGCTCGACAAAGAATGACAACCAGAGGATCACCGATGGAAGCAGTTGACTCGGCGAGAATAAATCGACGCGTAGGAAGAAGGTGAACTTCAACCCAGGGACAGCAGTAGAAGCCGTGTACGCGAAAAGGAGACGACGACCAAGTAACATCACGAGCGACAGGAAACAGCCTCAAGACCTCGGAGGAAAGGCGCACGAGGTGCTGTTTCAACAAGCGAGACAATCAACATCAGAGGACGACCACATCAACCCAGCAACGCAAGTCGCCGAAAGGTCAGAGTTAAACAAACAATCCTATGTAAAGACAAAATATATCACAGTTAAAATAGTAGATGCATGAAAACAAATGTGTGGAAGAATGAGAGGATATTATATACTGTATGACTGAGTGGGGAAGATTAGAATAGGGTAATTTTAAATAGATGCTCCTTCGTAGCGGAAAGTTAAGTAGAAATACCAAAATGGAGTCGCTAGAACAGAATAAAGAAAACAGAGCTGGGAGCAGCGACGCAGTAGGGAATACTTCGGAAGATTACTTTAAGATACTCTTGGAAAAAATTAGTGGTCAGGTTAACGAAATGGGTGAGAGATTGGAAAGTAAAATTAGTGGACAGGCTAAAGAAATAAACGAAATGTGTGGTCAGTTTAAGGAACTAAACGAAAGGGGTGATAGATTGGAAAGTAAAATTAGTGGTCAGGGTAAAGAACTAAACGAAATGAGTAGTAGATTAGAGAATATGGGTGGTCAAGTTAAAGAACTCTTAGACGAAGGATTTAGGACCCAAGAATCAAAGCTCAAAGAACATTTAGATCACAAGCACCAGGAATTTGAGGAGAGAATGAGGGAGCAATTAAATACACAGCAGGGGAGCATTTCCGAAATCCAGGAAGGGTTAAATTCCTTTAGAATTAACGTAGACGAAAATTTAGAACGTATGAAAGAGATGTGTGAAAGAAAAAATGTAGAAACTATGAAAATGCTGACGGATGAGCTAATAGCTATTAAGAACGCAGTGCATGGGGAGGTAAATGAAACTTTGCAGGTAGTGCACGCTGAATTAGAAGCTGAGGGACAAGAAATTAATAAACTTAAGGAAAACACGGAGAGACAGCTATTAGCTCATCTAGAGGTAGATAACCGTTCAAAAAAGAACGAGAGTAGAATAGTGGAAATCCAGGGATCTGTAGAGAGAATAGAGATACAATTAAGAAGTATTAATGATGGTAATGCGACAAGCGCAGTTGACAGTAATGGAAATAACTCAATTGTAAATAGTGCACAGCATGAGGCTGCAGCTATAGAGAATGTGACACCTAGCTCCTTCCACGTGAACCCGTCTAATACAGGAAATAGTCTTAGTCAATATGGGCAATTACTGAATGAAGTGTCTGTTCCCATTTTTGAAGAGTCTGAGGCCATAAATCCTAAGCAATTCCTTATCGACTTAGACCGCTATTTCGAGATAAAGGATATACCGGAACAGCTCAAAATGTTTGTTGTGCGTAAGGCTCTGAAAAATAGATCTCTGACGTGGTTAAGGCTTGTTTTGGGGGAAGATTGTTCTTACGAGCATTCCAAGCAAATGTTTATCAATATGTACTGGGATGCGACTACACAAAGTAAGATAAAATTAATGTTTAGGAAATTGGCCGCGGAACGAGTGAAAAAGAAAGACGAAAAAGGCAAAAGAAATCATAAGATCAAAAAGAAAACGAAAGGGGAAATCCATATTGATACCCGAAAAGAACAGTCATTTGTGAAACGCGTAGTAAAGATCTTTACAATAGATAAGGGGCAGGCGGATAGCCACGGTCCTCATTGTGACCACCCCAAGGCGAAAAGGGACGACCGACGACCGAACCAGCTGTATTTACGGTCAATGAACCAAGTTACGGGATTGAAAACAGTAGAGAGTACCAAGGAAAGATTTATTTACCTACCTTACTAAATAACTTAAAAACAATTGACTTAAGTACCCGGCGTGAAAAGAGGCTGAAAAAAAAAAAAAAAAGAAATAAATAAAGTTGACCGTGGAATAGATGAAACAAAGGGGATTTGAACCGATAGAATAGTGGAGATCAAATTCATTACCACAGTGGACGCGAACTTATAAAAGAACAGCTGATGTAGAAGCTGCCAAAAAGTAAGCTAAGATGCGCGGACTTATGAAAGAATAATTTATGTAGATGCTGCCGAAAAGTAAGCTGAGATGCGCGAACTTAAGAAAGAAAATTTATGTAGATGCTGCCGAAAAGTATTTTGAGATGCGCGAACTTATAAAAGAACAATTGAAGTACAAGCTGCCGAAAAGTATGTTGAGATAAAAATGATAAAGTTGACCGTGAAAATAAATAACTAAATAAAAACAAAAGTAGACAAATGCAAAGCCATGCACAAGGCGAGAAAGATAGAAAAATGCTAAAACCGGATCAGAGTCCTAATTGCTGGAACGTTATAACTCGTTGTAGTACTTATTAAATGAAAAAAGGGAAGGAAATCACAGATTGATTACGGCTATGACAGAAATTACAGAAATGATAACAAAAGTGTAAACTGTATCATACAGTAATTGTAAATTCGATCTAATTACTAATCAAAGGGAGACCGAAAATGCGGGAAACAATAACAAGCAACAATTGAAATAAAAATAATGGCTTAAAATACGCGCGAAGAGGTATATAAGTTTACAAAGACAGATGAAGGAACAATGGTAAACTTGGAAGGATATAGGTGAAGATAGGTAGAAATAAGTGTAAAATTAGTAGCTCGTAAGTGTGATTAGATTAGCAATGCAGAATGTCATTATGTGAAACACTGGTTTAAGAATTAAAAAAAAAAAAAAAAAAAAAAAAAAAAAAAAAGTAAAATTAGTAGCTCGTAAATGTGAGTAGATTAGCAGTACACAATGTCATTATGTGAAACTCTGGTTAAGAATTAAGGGACCCTGGAAGACATTGAACCCTTGTGTTTACGTTGGCCAGGTAGACAAGGAGAACCTGTGTCAGTGACCTATATGTGTGATAGTGTAAGGGAGGAAAGTGAAAGTCCAAGACAGGTAGATAATTGAAAGCAAAGGTATGCTACGAGGAAGTGGACATTTTCATGGGTAAGTTAAGCTGAAGTCAGGACTTCGGAGGAAAATAGAATTTGGTAATCAAGAAAAAAGCAGAAATCTCTCAAAGATCTTCCTGTTTTTCTTGTTACAAAATCCGGCGCATTTGAGACGGGAACTTCTATGTATATATTTGTAATTTTAGATTAAGAATGTACATAAATATAAGATTGTAGATATAAGTATAACTTGGTATTGTGCAAAGAAGTTGCCTTTTGGAAGTAGGTTGACCTGAATAAGTTTCTGAAGGCCACGGAACAAACAATCTTTTGTCATCCCAAGCCGAGGGACATTTTGCCAGAAGTCCAAGGACACAGCTGGGGGAAGATTGTTCCCTCCTCCATAACGGGACTAGAGAGAAAGTGCGGGGGTGAGATATAAAGAGAATAACGTAGAAGCGGACAGTTTTGGCTCTGGTGTTGCGATGTCGCGACGAGGGAGAGCCTCGTATCGCTAAATAAGTATAGCTTCGCGCCAAAAGAAACGTCGAGGTATGAAAATAGACTGTGATTAGTGTAAAGTAAAGCAGATAGCAATCTTAGAGCGAAACACCAGAAACTTGCTCAGGTCGGCACTTCGAGGCAAATGAAGTGTTGAAAAATAAACTTAGTAAAAGTCTGTGTTGTGTTGTCATCTAACCTCGCGCCCGAGAAACATCCTCTCATGCCTACCTAAATCCGGCACCCAACGTCCAGAACCCGCTATAAAGGCGCCCAAAGTCACGACCCCGTTACAGCTTATATGTACGTTGCGTTTGTTTTATAAAAGCACTTTCAAATTTTATGCAATAAATATGTTCATTAGTAACTTCTAGGCTAGAGAATTCTGTTAATATTTGGCGACAAAGTCGAAGTGCATAGTCTATGAAGATACACCAAGTGATCGTCGCGTAACATATTGCGATACAGACTTTTATTATAGGTAAATTTGGAGAAACATTGTTCACAAATATATGCAGAGCTATACTCACTCTTATACAAACTATTCTTGCAAATGCTTATTTCTCTATTTACTCAATTTTAATCGGCATAAGCATTCTTGTAGATGCAAGGGGAATATCAGAATACAGTAGGCTTTAAGCGATAGTGAAATGCTTTTATGAGCTGATTGCTATGCGATGCCTTTGAACTTACGTTCTCTTTGCAACGAATAACATATTCCTATTTGAGAAAAGTATAAGTATTGGGAAATAAAAACAAATGATAAGGAATATCTCGGAAATGGTTCACTCAAAATAAAAAATAAGTATTTGATATAAATTGTGTGTTTTAGCAAGATTCACATTATTTATTTTTGTTCGTGTGAGACCACCCGCATTCCATTGTAGAAGTCTGATGTTAGATCTTCTATTAATATAATGTTTTGGTTCTCGAGAAGTAGTCCCCGCCCGGAGATCCGAATGGGGGACTATTTTAACTCCGGAACATTTTACCCCTCGAGTCATATTTCATAAAAAAAAAAGAGAGCAATAGCAGTAATAGTAACCGTTTTTTTAGAGAGCACCATACTTTTATGTCTTGGCGGTCACATCGCTCTCTCACAACCCCCAGAATGTCTGGAGGACCACATCTGTCGTTGGTTTACGGGTCTCGCCGATCTGACCGGGAGAATTATCAAAATAAGTTCACCGACCATATCCTCTGATTACCAATCAGAAGACGTATTACATGCCATGACAGGTCAGCATGTTAGGGGTTAAGGTTTTATAGAAAAATTAGAGAAATGGAGAGGTTGGAAAAATAAAGACTCCCTAGCCCTCAGGAACCCTAATAGCTTCGGGGTCGGAAGAGAACAAGAGATGACCAAGGTAAGGTCAGATAGGAAAGTTACAGTGAGGAGCAAAACACCAGTAAGTGGAAGTAATGTTCTGCTCAGCTTGGGTACCTTGTGGTTGCCATTCACATATCCCCTAGACGGAGACCCCTGAGTACCAAATCTTTTCACTAAGAAAAAAACCACTAAAAATAAAACAAAATTTTGATGGTCAACAATTACCAGAAACAAAGGAAGCAAAGTATTTAGGAGTTACATTTGATACCAAACTTACATGGACCAAACAAATAGAAAATGTAATACAAAGAGCAGAGAGGCGCCTTTCACTGTTAAAACGTCTAACAGGAATGAAGTGGGGATGTTCCAGAACAACGCTTAACACAACATACAATATATATATATATATATATATATATATATATATATTGTAACGGGGTCGTGACTTTGGGCGCCTTTGTAGCGGGTTCTGGACGTTGGGTGCCGGATTTAGGTAGGCATGAGAGGATGTTTCTCGGGCGCGAGGTTAGATGACAACACAACACAGACTTTTACTAAGTTTATTATTCAACACTTCATTTGCCTCGAAGTGCCGACCTGAGCAAGTTTCTGGTGTTTCGCTCTAAGATTGCTATCTGCTTTACTTTACACTAATCACAGTCTATTTTCATACCTCGACGTTTCTTTTGGCGCGAAGCTATACTTATTTAGCGATACGAGGCTCTCCCTCGTCGCGACATCGCAACACCAGAGCCAACTGTCCGCTTCTACGTTATTCTCCTTATATCTCACCCCCGCACTTTCTCTCTAGTCCCGTTATGGAGGAGGGAACAATCTTCCCCCAGCTGTGTCCTTGGACTTCTGGCAAAATGTCCCTCGGCTTGGGATGACAAAAGATTGTTTGTTCCGTGGCCTTCAGAAACTTATTCAGGTCAACCTACTTCCAAAAGGCAACTTCTTTGCACAATACCAAGTTATACTTATATCTAAAATCTTATATTTATGTACATTCTTAATCTAAAATTACAAATATATACATAGAAGTTCCCGTCTCAATATATATATATATATATATATATATATATATATATATATATATATATATATATATATAAAACCATTATTTACTTACGGCAGCGAAGTTCTTGTAACAGCAAACACAAAAAAAATCAAAGCTTTCAAAATCAAAGTCTGAGATTAATTACAGGTGCTATCAAAACCACACCAATAGCAGCTATGGAAATACTAACCAACCAATACCCCATTGAATATGAAATAGAAAAAGCGGCTCTTATTCAACACGAAAAGTTGATCAGACTCCCATTCAATACATGGCACAAGAGAAATTTTACACATACACTAAAGACTCAGGAGAGCTTTGTTTCCAAAATTCAAGACATCAAGAAAAATGTACACCTTCCTAATTCAAAGGAAAACTTCATATCTAAAGCCAATCCAACACATACATTAGACATCACATATTATTTACACCTGACAAAAGAAGTTAAGAAAAGTGATACTCCAACTAGTGTTCTAAAATTATTGGCATTAGAGACAATCCATACTAGATTCCCAGAACATGAGTGGCTCCATATTTATACTGATGGATCATTGATATCAAACCAAGATGGAGGAGGTGCTGGAGTCACATGTCACCTCTTTTCCTATTACAAATCTTTAAGTTATGGAACTACTAACTTTGATGGAGAAATTGAAGCAATTCGAATGGCCCTACAAAATCTTTTGTACAGAATTTCACATTTTCAGCAAGCAGTTATTCTCTCAGATTCCAGGGCAGCAATTATAGCAATTACCTCCAAGTTGTCACCAAAAAACTAAACTATTATAGAATGTTGGAAGATGCTTAGTCATCTAACAGCACTTCAAAAACACCTAGTCTTCCAATGGATACCGGCTCACTGTGGACTGAGTGGTAATGAGATAGCTGATTTTCTTGCAAAAAAGGGTACCAGTGGTGTACAAAAATCTATAGTTAATCTACCATTTTATGCAGCTAAAAGATTAGTCAACTCTGAATTCAAAAAAAATATTGCAAAATATTACTATGAAAAATCAAAAAATAAAAGATGGAAACTACCAAACATACAAACAGTGATTCCTGAGTATCCTCGAAAAACAGCAGTTACAACCTTCAGGTTGATTACAGGACATGATTGTCTGGCAAAACATTTAAACAGAATTGGGATATATTCTTCACCACTCTGTCCTCTATGTGATCTGCAAGAGGAAATGGATCGAGACCACCTTCAAATATGCCCGGCCACTTCTAGTGCCCCATCCATCAGTGAAAAATATTGGAGAGCAAGAGGATTAATGACTTCATTGTCAGAAATCCAGCATTAGCTAAGAACAACATTATTTATTTAGTAAGTTTGTATGTCTCTTACTATTTACCACTTATATAAACATTCCCAGAAAATTCAAGGTGTGACTTAGAAACTCCATGGAATCGCCTGTTTGTGTCTGTCACTAGATACTGACTGTCTAGTACTGAGGCACGGGTACTAGCTGATTCACCCTCCAACTGAATGAAGGGACTGGGGAATAGCAGCTAATTACATAGACATCTCCAAAGATACATTGTTGGATTTCGCTGAGCTAGACTTTACAATGTTTGGGTAAGTTTAATGTTTTGCTGGTTCTCCCATTCTGCGCATTCCACTAAAAAAAGAACAAATTGTTTACCTTCAGCACAATACAGAATCGTCAGCTTCCTAGTCTAAACCCAGCCATTCCTGATCTTTCTTTACTCCTGTACCACCATGTAAATATGAAGCTAAATAGTTACAAAGTTACAACTGGAAAATCCCTCGCCATTACATGCGTTGTATTATAAGACCACACCAGCTTTATTTGTAATGTATGGTTAAAATTAGATAAATATTCATTACCTATTGCTTTCAATAGCTTAATTTGCGATTATTAATTCTCGTTAGGAGTACTGAATTTGTTTGCTAATATTATTGTAATTCATGTTAAAACATTATAATACACTGAATGTGAAAGTCACAATAAAAGAAACGAGGAGAAACAGAACGATACTAAGAGTGCATTTCATATTCCGTTCGGATCAATGCTTTCCTAATTTCGCACCTATCTTTGATTAAACTAGTGTTCCTTCTAGTGCATCCAGCCCGGGAGTACTGGCAACATCATAAAATTGCTCTTCGGTTGATATCATGATCTCAGAGGGACTCCAAAATTCCGATGTTTCGTCAACAAATGTACCTGAAACCTTCAAAGGTAGTTACGAAATCTAGCACATATATACATAGTTCGGGTTATAGCCCAAATATCTCTTACCTTCAGCATAAGTTGATTATTGATTAAAATAATGTATTCCCTTAATTTTATAACCTTATAAGGTATATAACTTTTAATCCGCACAGAATGAATTAAATGTCTTTTGTAGCAACAAAAACTGTTATTTTGTATTCTTATTAAATAGTATTATAATTTAAATTACACGAACTAATTTGTCCATGGAGATATTTCAGAAAATATTATTATTATTATTATTATTATTATTATTATTATTATTATTATTATTATTATTATTATTATTATTATTATTATTATTATTATTATTATTATTATTATTATTATTATTATTATTATTATTATTATTATTATTATTATTATTATTATTATTATTATTATTATTATTGTTATCGTTATCGTTATCGTTATCGTTATCGTTATCGTTATCGTTATCGTTATCGTTATCGTTATCGTTATCGTTATCGTTATCGTTATCGTTATCGTTACCGTTACCGTTACCGTTACCGTTACCGTTATCATTATCATCATTATCACCGCCACCGTCACCGTCACCATCACCATCACCATTATCATTATCATTATTATAAGTATTAGTATTATTAGTATTATTGTTGTTGTTGTGTTATTGTAACGTCGTTAACACAGTCTACAGGCATTCGTAATATTACAACTAACAACTGTTTACTTCTTGTAATCTTGACGCAGTCCTTTTCGTGCCTCTCTTCACGTTCTCTGTCTCGCACACACAAACTTCGATGATACAATCACTCGACGATCGTTAACTCTTTTAACGACTTCCGTGCTATTGATGTACTGGTGGACTCAAAACCATAACTGTACCTCTCCCTCTGCTGTTTACTCGCCTCCTTAAGTAGCGGGGATGACGTCACACGGACCTTTCGCGAACTTCTTCAAACACGCTGGCGATGAACTGGAGAAAGCTCTTTGTGTTGTCGCTTGATTGCTGTCAGTCATGTGTTCGCTTCCGTGAGTGGTGTGAGGAAGCTCGACTTTGCGCCTTTGTTTGCTCGCTGGCCTGGTGTGTGTATCCAGCTCTTCTGTATAAGAACAGTCCTCTGGTAATATGTTTAAATAAGCATAAAGAATCCTGTACATTTCGGCCGTCGTGTCAAGTCTAGTCTTTCGTACTCCCGTCAGACATTATTATTATTACTAATAATAATAATAATAATAATAATAATAATAATAATAATAATAATAATAATAATAATAATAATAATAATAATAACAATAACAATAACAATAACAACAACAACAACAACAACAACAACAACAACAACAACAACAACAACAACAACAACAACAACAACAATAATAATAATAATAATAATAATAATAATAATAATAATAATAATAATAATAATAATAATAATAATAATAATAATAATAATAATAATAATAATAATAGTTAACTACAGGAGGTAGTTGATTGTACGTTGTTATTCAAACAAATTAGAGGTTTATTATGGATTTGACTTAGTCATTCTGTATTCATTTGTCTACAAAGGTAATTGGCACTGTTTGATGCACAAAGCTTAACTCAATAATAATATACTGATAATTATTTTAAACCAAATTGAGTAGACGATAGTTAGGTCTCTTTCACTGTTGTGAAATTATTTCACTGTATATATAGAAGAGAAAATAAGGTGATTTAATCTGATAAACAGAACTGTGTTATTCCAATAGTTGCGGGCTTATTTTACTTTCAAACACTAGGGAAATTATTATCAACTTTGCAACTAAATAAACCTTTCCAAAGCCCCGATAAATGTTAAAATATTCTTGAGTTTACATAAGTTATCCTATGCTTTATTGACCGTAGCAGTTTGCATTTATTGACCCTTCCAACATTTTCTGGAATGTCGGTGTTCCTTCTCCCATCAGAGATATAAATAACTAGCTGAAATACCCAGCGTAGCCCGTGGTTTAACGATTTATCCCTATTAAAATAATATGCTAAAACAAAGAGTTAAACTCTTAGTCTACCATAAAGAACAAAAAATAAATAAAATAAGTAAACAGAAATTTTGGGAAGGCACTATGGAAACGCACTGTTGGACAATCGCAAGTACTACAGAAAGAAAAGTGAGTAGAGGTCGCGTATATGTAATACGCTGCATTTTTATTTCAATCATATAGAAACTTTTATGGGTTGTTTGTAGGAGAAGGAGTAGAGAAAGAAGTGTGATTGTGTTTCATAAAGAAAAGGGGAATACAGAAAACAGTGTAAATATAATACGCTGTATTTCTTCTTCAAACATGCAGCAAATTGTATGTATTGTTTGTAGAAGACGGAGTAGAGAAAGACATGTGAATGTGTTATGTAAAAGAAAACCGACTAGACGAAACCATGTGAAATAATACACCCCATAGTAAAGCGGCATACAAACCTTCATGCATAAACATGTTGAATTTCGAGGTGCTCGGTCAAGTGCTTTGAGAGATTTGTCGTTACATACATATATACACATCCATTATTATACAATATCGATAATGCTGTAGGATTATCTAAAAGTGTCATTGTACATGGATAGCCATTTAGGAGTAGGAAATAGGAGATGTTAGACGGAGAACCACCAGTAATTGGAGCACTCCATCTTATTTAATTCTTTATGCTTCCGAAGTCAGCCCTGGGACTAAGGGATGAAGCGGAGACTCGAAGGGTGACCAGATCCAGAAAACGATGTGTGCTAGCAAGGAAGGGGTCCCTAACAATTCCAACATTATACTAATCCTTTTGCCGGTTAGCCACCTGCAGCCCGGGGATCCCGAGAATAGACGAGACAGTAAGGAATAGAAACACAAGCAGTCCCGCTAAGCAACAGGGAGAAACCTTTGCCTATGGGGTGGAACTGAAAAGTCGATGCAGAATGGAAACCTCTCCAGCATTCGACAAACTTCAAAAAAGAACACTATGGTCAGGGTAGGCGTTTCGGTATTCCAAAACTCACACAAATAATAAGGAACATCTCGAAATGTTTCACTTCACAGAAAAGATCATTTGACATAAATTGGTTTTATTGAGATCGACATTTTTGTATAGTAAGATTTGGTCTAGCTCTTACAGTTTACTAGTTCTGCAAAAGTCATCCAGAGTAAATAGGACTTCATGGGCTATAGCCAGAAAATTCAAAATATGTATACATTTCATTTTCCATAAAAATACCTTATACATATGCCATTTTAATAAAAATTAGTGGAGCCATTTTTGAGAAAATCAAAATTTTCGAAAAATGTTCCATGTAAAGGGTGCCTTAGAGGGGACTAATTTTCTTCAAAATCTTTGTGTCGCATCCTTGAAAAATCTTAAAGTTAGATACCAACGTTGCTTTTAACTGACTTTTCCTTTTTGAGTTATGCTTCCAGGGACAGACATACACATACACACGTGTCTTTGTCTAAAAAATGCTCTGTTGGATTCAGGGGGCCTCAAAACATATATTTCCGGGGAAATCTGGGCATCGAATTTTTGAGTCGAATACAATTCTTCTGCTTGGTAGAGTAAAACTGTAGCATGTTTGGCTATTAGGTAATCTACGGAATTATTGGAATTTCTCCTGATTTTAATGTTCTGATTTCCACTGTTCCACTGCTTTGCAATGAACATCCATTGCCTTTACGTTGTAGTAGTAACTTATTTAGTAAATGCACAAATGTGTTCGATTGTCAGTGACTCTCCATTACCCTGTACGTATGAAGCAGTACGAGGTCTGACGTCATTGCCGTTCATGAAGTGTTTCGATGAGATGTTTACACGGTCTGTATATTCCAATACGTGGCAGATTCTCTGTGAGGCAGAAGCTCGTGATAGTTATTCCTGCTGAGATCTATCAGATGCATGACCAGTGGTCAAGAGGTAGTTTAGACGAGAATATAACTCCTGCTAGGACAACTAATAGCAGGGATCCTTTGACTATGTTGCGTGTGCTGTCATTTCATGGTAATGCATGACAACCGTAGTTTTGTATATCGTCAATTTTCTGACTTTAGCCCATGAAATCCTATTTACTCTGGATAACTTTTGCGTAACTGGTAAACCGTAACAGATAGAGCAAATATTTCTGCATAAAAATGTAGATCTTGTTAAAACACAAATCTAAGTCTAAATAAACGTTTTTGTGGACTAAACCATTTCGGAGATATTGCTTGTTATTTGCGTGAGTTTTGGAGAACTTATACGTCTGTCAAATGGAACATCGTTATTCATTTTTATATGTTAACCGTGCAAAGTGAACGGCATTTGAAAGCTTTAAAAGATTTGACTATCGCTCGAACTTCAAAGCCTATTGTATTCTCATGTTCTCCTTGCTCCTACAAGGAAATAAGCAAAGGGGGCAAGCAATACGATAATTTCTGCAAATGTTTATCTCAGCTATCACGAGAAGATAGAGGAATAAGAAATTGTAAGAATGGTTAGTACAAGAGTACAACATGTAAGATTTTTCCCCCTCGTCTCTTACCCACCGGTAGTGAATAAGCCAGTCCTCACCGATGAGATCTTCTGGATTATTGGATATTGAGCCTCCTCTCCACCGCGTAGCACAGCGAATACCCATTGGAGATCGCAACATGCAACATAACTGGATAGAACAGTGTCTGCGAAGATGGGAGCACTGAGTCGATCTTGAGTCGAGTACTGGAAGTGCGACTAAAGGCGGGATTTCCTAGCAACACACATTCCACACCACGTGCAACGTAACACATCGATCGCAATACGCAACAGACTCGAGCAATGAAAAAGAATTGAAATTATGTTCTAAACAACGACATGCCTACAACAAGCGGAGAGTAATGCGCTGTGCGTTGGGTGTAAGATGTTCGTCACCAGGAAAGCTTCAAATCATACTTTGATACACCTTGTTCACGACAAAAAGAATGACACGTCTTACTGTTCCAATTTCAGCTGGAGAAGACGAGCAGCTGATTGAACTGTTTGCTGGACATTCTATCCTAAATAAGGATTTAATATGGAGGGAGAATGGGGAAAATGGAGAATAAATCAGGTAGTACCGTTTATTTTATAAATAAGACGTATGTTATTTCCTATAAATGTTAACTTATGACAATTGATGCAGTTTTGTAGTACAATAATTTGCAATATAAAGTTACAACAAAATAATTAACAAAAGGTAGCAATGAGTGCTGGTCGTTGCCCTTTTCTTGTTCCTTTTAATCGAGACAACGGTTATGAAATATTCAAGAAAACAGCCATGGGAATCGTATTATTATTCGTTGGTAGTGCACATGTTATATCTTTACGTCTTCATCATTTGAATGTTTAGAAAGATGATCATGCCTAAGTAAATTATAAAGGCATAATTAATATAGTGCAGCACACTATAATTACTAAGTCCACTTTTTCCGGCTTGACGTGTGAATATTCTGAATGTAGAACACATTACGCCAAATTCGTTTTCAGAGATCTTTATAGACACCTCATTAGTATTTAAAAAAATCTCTACATGAAAATACTTGACTAGCAGCCTTCCTGATGCAATAATCTGTGCAATAATCTGTAATCAATTTCTTTTCTAAATCTTCACAGTCTTCTGTTTTGACACACAACTCATTTTAATCCGTTCAAAACCAGGTAGTTACTGCGACAAGCCATGCTTTATCTGTTTGTAGGAAAACACTATACATTACGTGATACGTTCAATGTTCGGTTTTAACCACCTTAAGGCGTCGTCGGATTCATTGAACTGGTGCTAAAAGCGTCTGTAGTGGTGGCTGTGTTCGATTCGGCGACTACATTTGCAACTGCTGAGACCGGTGTAACCGCAAAGTGTTTATGGTGTTTCCATTTGCACATCTGACTCGGATTGGAAGTTAACTGTCTTTGTCTCCGCAAACCCCTGTGGAGATTTTAAATCACCCCTATTCAGGCTTTCATCTCTGTCTAATGTATATGAAGTATTTCCAAGAACCAGTGGAGCCCGGAATCTACAGCAAGTACAGCAGACCTCCTCTACCGTTATTCCATTGTCATACTAACATTATAGGTAACCGACTCCACTCGTTGGGTTCCTCCTGCTACGAAATGGGTCCAGCCAACGCTTGGTGGAACGAGATTTCCCCAAAAGTATGCCATAGTTGGCGGCAAAAAGGATTATTTTATTATTATTGTTATTGATATTATTGTTCTTGGAGTGATGAATTTCATATTAATAAGTTTGAGGTGTTCTGCATCTGTATTGAATTTCATATATCTGAATCGTGGTATTATGGATTTGGTTATGTCACCGCCAACCTAAACATTTTCTTATGTTTCTGAACATCTGAATTATCCATGCGCACTAGAAACAATTAGCGAACCATGTCAAAAACGGCAGACAAAAGTTCTGGGAAATATTCGAGTTAGAGTATTAATATTTTATTTGAAGAGGTGAAGAAAAACAATATATTTAACTGTAATTTCAAATAGAGCAGACCTACTTTTATGATAGCCTACTAACGCAAATTAGCTCCTTTTTATTCATCATATGTCTAATTCATCATTGCCCTCTATTAAACCTAAAATCATTGTTATTCTCACAGCCTACTGAATTAGTTGTAGTGCCAACTGTGAAAATAAATTAATGTATATGAATGTTATTGTAGGTTGTTTACTTTTCAAATCACTATGGTCTACAAAGGGCTGTTGCACCGTGGCGTTAGCTCTTTTTATTAATATTACATGATTTAAATAAATGAACTAACTATTCATTACAGCTCTAATACTCTAGGAAAATGCCACTCTAGGTTTTCATATTCGTGATAATTTTTCTTGCATTTCGTGCTCCCAAAATTTTCGTCGGTAGTACCACAGATAAATATACAGTTTACTACAATAAAAGGTAGTGTAATGAAATGTCCTCTCTTGTTCTTTTGCATTTTTTCACATTTTAAATAACACTTATTAAAGTTTAAGAGGTGCTACTTTGCATTTCGTGTGCTCGTGCAAGTGTTATCTCAGGCCAGAAAATACCTAAATAATATTAGCTAACAAATTATTATTGCGAACATTAATAACAATAATTAATAGCAACTACGCAGGAAAAAAAAACATTTATAGATACAATTAATGCGTAAAATACTAAAGAAAAAGTCATTTAAGTGTAACAGATGAACTTTGTATTTAATTTTGTCATTCTGTGAATATTTAAATCTAGTTGGCACTCCATTTAAAACATAGCTCCATTTTCCTTGATTTGTAGATCATAGTAACTATTTGCTACTTATTGGTTTACTTATTCATAAGGAGTCCAGTATTGATTTCTGTCGACGTCAATGCGGTGGTTTAAATCACGTAGCGTTCCCTTACATAAAATGCCTCCGTTGCATATTCAATTATGTGGTCGCTAAACGGTAGGAATTCTCTCACCTGGCTTTTTGCCATTGTGAACACGCCTGTTGCATGTACGGTATAGCATCACAACTATGTCACTTCCGCCATCATTCACAGCGGCCGCATTTGGAGGTGACCCAAGTAAGCTGTGAATAACAACCAAAATAAAAACAAAGCATATTTTCTCGAAAAAAGGGTCGATTTGCAATTCTATTGGATAGTCGGCCTGGAAATTCCATTTCCGTTAAACTCCATATGTGGTGCTGATAACTTCAGGTAAATCTTTTTGCATCGTCTGAAAATATCTATGGCAGTTAGCAGTGCTTCTGGAAGCACAAAGCTTCTCTTCTTTCGCTTTTTTGTCTTTATGGCTGCTTTGTTCAATAATATTCAATAATGAGCCTGATATTAGGGTTTGAGTGCCAAGCATCCAAGGTAAAAATATGGCACCAAACGTGTTCATAAATAATCGTCACAGAAAGATAGTGGACAATTATTTACTACTGCACATAAAATACGTATCATGATTGTTACTTTGCACTATGCACATTTTAAAAATATCAGAACTTAATGGGTAAATTATCACTTGAGAGATACAGGATGGAAGGGAAGGCATTATATTCCTCCTAATATGTGCTTCATAAAAGCATTACAAACAAAAATGTCTTAAGGCATTTTGTTCTTTGATCAGCCGATTTCGAAAAAATAAATGGTTTTTGTTCCAAATTGGATGCGTAATTCCACAAGAATGTACGAGTATAACAGTTTGTTACTTGTCAGTTGTGTAGAGTAACTTATTTCTGACATAGCTTCGGTAGTAATTATGGGACATCATACAGGGTTTCGAAATAATTAATCACGTAAAACATAGTAAGGAATACTCCGAGCAGCTTTTTTCAGATGCTAGGTATGTCGAGAACGTTGCGTTACGGCTGGTCGGGGAATTGGCCCGGTTTCCAGATGTAAACACTCTCCCTTTCGTCTGATATTTTGGCAGGTAACGGTTGTGATTGGCCTACACATGGAAGGAGACATGACGAGACGCTTGGTATACTGTTTGTTTATGTACTGAACCAGTGAAAATGACACACACAATCTGTAGTGTCGGCAGTTTTTTTCGACAAAACGATCTCCTTAGGAAATGGTGAGAGACAAAAACGTAAGATACAAAATGTGCTCCAAATACCCAGATCTACCTCTGGTTTAAATTAGTGTAATGAATTCCCTTTCACCCGGAATGATTCCTCGGGATTTTTTCTTCTGGGGAGACGTGAAAAGCAGGATCTATAAAACAGCAACTACTGCCCTCGAATCTTTGAGAGAATGCATTTATCTGGCTGCAGAAAAAATATGCAACAATATATTTTTGTTAGAATGCGACGTAATTGGTTAAAAAGGTGTAAGACTTGCAGGTGCGCAAATGGTGGACATCTTGAACAACGCCTGTGAAGTGGGTGAACCATTTGGCCCATTGCTTATTCTTTTGCTGTCACCTTTAAAATATTATTTGGTACACTCTGTAAGAGCCTACAAATGTACCTTTGTGTTCATAAGTCAGAGAGATGGTTTGGTTTATTAAATTATAGCGGTAACACCTACGAAACGAATTAAGTTTGATGTTGAAGGAAATGATAAACAATATCCTTAGATTGTGAGTTTAGGTAACAGTATGCCTTACTGGAGAATTCAGGTGTACTTATTTATTACGACGTAGCAGGCACGGTATGGTACGTCTTTATGTTTACACTCACGAGCCGCGCGGCTCCGTGACGCGTGTTTGTTTATGTACTGAACTAGTGAAAGTGAAATCTGCGGTGTTGTCAGCTTGTTTTCGATAAAACTAAAATATCTCCGTAGGAAATGGTCAGAGACAAAAACGTAAGATGCAAAATGTGTTCCAGATACCGAGATCTATCACTGGTTTAAATGAATGTAATGAGTTCCCTTCCACCCTGTATGTTTTCCGTACAATAATAAATAAATTTCATTAAATGTACTAAATATACAACATATAGTAAAATACGTTTCACATAGATAAAATATTGTAGACAACGCGTTACAAAATTAGAATTAGTAATTCGCGGCTCTTAGAACACTCCCTTCAGACGTGTTCAATTTGAGCCTCCCTTTACTAAACTTATACTGTTTTAACTGGTACTATATCGGTTGCGTGTGTGTGTGAAAGAGAGGGAGAGAGAGAGAGACCGTAATAACGGCGAGGCATGGAGGAGGTCCGAGGTTACAAGGCAACTAGCGACTGCGTGTATCCCATCGAACAGCGATAACACCAGAAACTTCTGGCTAATTATTATTTGCTGAGTCATGTACGCGTGGACGTGGAAATAACTCGAAGGCGGTCACGTCACGTCGGCACCAGTATAAATAGGACTGTAAGACAGGCAGTTCAGTTAGTTTTTAGAGTTAGTCAGTTGGTGTCAGTGTTTAGAGTTGAGTGTATGATAGTTTTTTAAGTCCTCGTGTACAGTTAGTTTTAGTTACGAGAGTGAATCGGCCAGCCTGTCAGAGTGTATGTATGTGTCGTCGAATGATTGTATCGTAATAGCAGACATAAGAGACAGTGAAACTGGGAAAGATTATCGGAAGAACACCTGTGAATTGTAATAGTATATAAGTTTATAAACTGTGTTAGCAACGAGAAAGAAATTGTGGATTTGCAGTAAATTTAGAGGAAACAAAGCATTAGAAAAAGTAAACGGAGGTCGCATTTTGACGTCTTTGTTACAGTATGTTATTTGATTTTTATCATCAGTAATGTCAATGAGTAACTCTATTTCTGAAAACAATTGCTGCGTTTTACAGTTTCGATTTTCATTGTTAAATGGCCTGTTCATAAACAGTCTTTCTCTTGAGTAAGGTCTAGAATTACTGAAAATCCATGAAGCCATCCTTTTAGCTTTCAACTAACCATTATTGTTAAATGTAACTTTCACTGATTACCATGAAAGAAGACCGCAGGATTTTTGAAGTGAAATAATCTCTTGAAGAAGAGGCTATAAAGAAGCTTCCCGAGTCCAAAGGAAAAGGGTGCAGGGTTGGATCGGATCAGGGAAATATGAGTAATGGTTAGGAGGTGGAATTGCAATTCCCTCAGGAAATGGAATTGGAACGGGTAGCTAAAAAATTGCAATATGATAGCTTTTATATGGTCTACAGCTACGTTTCTTTCAGCATTCTAACTAAATATCTGCACATCTCGCGTGCTTAGTTTTAATTAATATATTTTATTAACCACGACCACTTCTGAGCAAAACTGGAATAACATTTTGGTGGGACAAAGAATAATTTTCTGTTTTACTGTTCTATCACTTAAGGTAGAGAAAGTACGACTGATTTAACCAGAAAAAAATCGTTATTCACAGGAACTGCACATTTTGAGGTCCTCCAAAACAGAACAAAAATAGTTTAGAGAAACATAACTTTGTACGGAAATTAGGAAGATTGGCTAAAAACCATTTACTTCCTCAAAGGTGGCATTTTAATTACCATTTCACAAGGTTTAAGTTTACTTTGGGACATTGTAGCATGTTTCAGCATGTGCGATTATTCATTTTGTCCGCATAATCTTATTAAGCACTGGCCAAGAGTAGCATTTATATGCAAAGTAACGGCATATTTGCCAGTTTGCAGAATTAAAACATCTTTCTAAACATATTTAGGCGACTACAAGAATTAGTTCATGTTCACAGGGGACTAGTCTGTAACATATGATTTTTACTTTTCATTTTTTATCCTTGCCGTTCACCCAGCCCTGTCTCTTAACCTTTTAATTGGCAGTGCATCTTATAAGATACATATAAATTTGTTATTTTTTGAGATACCTTATAGGCTCTTTCTTTCAAATTTCTTGTTATGCTAACTTAAATAGAATTTAAGTATTTGCCGCTGTCTGCTATTCTAAAAGTATAATTTTTTTCAATAAAACTGTTAATTCTTTCAGGAGAAAGAAGCAAAATTCATGCAACTGCAGTAAAATGTAGTCCCGTGAGCTTCCAAGCGTGCCATTACACCTATTATTTTTTTGGGCCCTGCCCTTCCTTTACTGCAGACACATTTGACTGCAGTTGCTAGGATTCGAAATCGTTTGACTTAAAGACAACATAATATTCAAGCCTGGAAACTAACATCAAAAACTGGCTTCTCTTGCCGTCGCGATTCGCTTATATAGACGAACCTCCGGCGAATTCTCTGGAAAATACACCTTTTCCCGAACTTCTCGTATGTGTATATATATACTGAGAGATGTTGTAAAGTTGGGAAGATAAATAAACGTGTTTAAACGCGTAACTTCTGTTACACTACAGCAGAGGAACATCGTCAACGTTTACTAAAGATGTTTAATTTGTATGCAATTCCAAATGAGCGACACTATTACTGATTTTTAAACATGATTTTAACAGCGACGGTACAAAAGAGGAATGAAATTACAAAACTGATGAAAAGGAACAAAAAGTTATTTTAGCAGAAAACGGAATAATGCGAGCTTACCAACGAATTCTGCTAACTGAAGATACCTACAGATAAATTATCTTAAGGACTATTGCACAGTCCCAAACGCTACGCTGGAAATCCTGGGGTTGCAGGGAACGCATTTAGAAATAATGCATTATAATACAGCGGTATAAAACCTGTAGACTCGAATACTAACTTGGATTAGCAAAGGGTGGTGCCTGGTTTTCAGGGTAATGCCTAACAACACGATTATGATCGTGACGATGAAGTGCATCGCGCTCGACAGCTAACACTTTCACGTTTTAACCTAATGAGTAACATCAGGAATTTAGTAGGCTTAATTTCGCAGCGAACTAAAAATGTAGGCAACGTTATCCATCAGAGATTACCCGCCGAACTGCTGGAAAATTACGCTTGCTGCAGCGAGTCTGGGTGATTGAAAATGACAGGCACAAGATTTATAATGACAGAGGGGTGCTAATGGATAACGGCATCACTTATTGGGATCCACTGTTAAAGCTGCAGGCATGTTCACGTGTGCTCTGTAACCATCACTTTTTGTGTAAAAATAACATACGACATTATTGTTTATTATTGATATAAGCGAAACGATATCAAATTCAATAAAACATACAAATACAGGCCGAGTTTTTCGTATTACTAATGGCAACAAATTATTACAATGTCCAAATAAAATGTTGAACATTCCAAGAGAATCAAATAAAATAAAAGTGTGTTACATTTCCTTTAATATATGTTACATGTCAAATGAAATTAAATCTATACTAATATAATAAAGGGAGAACATTTGTGCATGTTTGTGCACGCTATTTCTCTCCCACTCTCTCTCCCTCTCACTGGCGTATGTAGTCTCAAAATACAACCAAGCGCTTTTTATAGTCATTATGTCAATGAAAACACCTGTTTTTCCAAAGAACAATGGGCAATAAAATAGCTTCTATTAAAAATGTTGAATGAGTATACTATTAATAACTTATGACTTGATATTAGAATAGGGATATCTTAGAGTTATAATCAAATATTCTTATTAATATGACTGATTTTTCAACGTGGTCGTAGTTATTGTTTCATGAACAATGCGTGCAAACCAAGGCACATTATGTTTTATGCCAAGCAACCTACGTAGATGGCCACGATGTAACAGCTATGGCATATGGCTGAGCAAATGAGCCAAGAAAATTACAACTTCTCCTGCTTATAACAGTATTTTATATTTATTTAATCAGCACCTAAAAAAAATAAAAGTATGCAACGAATTCGTTATTCTAGTAGTTAAGCTTTATTGTAATTGTACATATTTATATATAATAAAGTTTCCTAATGTAAAAACCCCTTATTAGTTCTTAAGAAAATTTCGCTGCATTCCCCCTTATGTTGTAATTTAATTTATTACCAGATACAACGAGTAGTACAGAAAGTCACCTTAGCATTCGAATTTACTTAATTGCTAAATGTGATAACCAATAATAGTAACTGGTGTTATTCTTACGAGGATTGTGGATAACATACGAAGTTCTAAATAGCTCTTTTGCTGGTTCAGAAGGGCATGGAATCTTCCAAACCTTCAGTTTCACCCCTATTTACTGAACATTGATATAAGGAGATCATGTGCCAATTTGATGCTAAAATTACAGAGAACCAATCAAGATTTAACCTATTTTGGAAAGGGTAGAATGAGACTGAAAAACAGCGCCGTAGCAGTAATTTGAATTCTGGCCATCCCGGTATCCGTCCATTGTTCTAACCATTCAGCTACCATGGCAACCTGCAAAAACAACATTTAAGTATTTATCCGTTTTTCAAAATTTAAATTTGCTGTTTTAGAACGTTCTTAATACTATTCAGGTATGGCACATATCTAAACATTAAAGATTTCTGTGTATGCATACAATAATAGCATGAAGTTGTTAAACAGTTACATCTTCACCAAAATTTACTCCAAAACTTGGCTCTAAAATATTAAGGAATTTATTATCTAACACGAGAAGGTTGAATTAGCCTTAAATTCGACCCCAAGATCACATTCAGCGTGTGCAAAGATACCCTAGTAATGCCGGATGCACCTATCTGAAATTGAAACATGAGGATGCGGTTGGGTTATTGAGGAGTTTGATAGAAAGGGGAGATAAATGAGATGAGTTGAGATTATACAGCTCAAGGGTTTCAAGCAAATATGTAGATAGCTAAAAATAAAATGCTCTTCTCCATAAGGGATGAGCAAGCAAATCAACATTATTAAAAACGAAGAAACTTAAAGGCCTACTTGGTTAATTCCATACTAGCCTCAACAATGTCTTTAAACAGCTCTTTAGGTGGCATATGTGGCAGTAACAAGGAGTTCGAATCTCGATTGCTCAGATTCTTCAGAGGATAATTTTTAGAACGGAGGTTGCATGAGGTTGCGTGAGTGTGTGTGTGTGTGTGTGTGTGTGTGTGTGTGTGTGTGTGTGTGTGTGTGTGTGTGTGTGTGTGTGTGTGTGTGTGTGTGTGTGTGTCAATCTGTAACGGCATAACTCAAAAATGAAAAGTCGGTTAAAAACCAAAGTTGGTATTTAAGTTTAACATGTTTTTAAGGATGCAACACGTAGATTTTGAAGGAAATTCCTCCACCCTGAAGTACCCTTTGCATGGAAATGTTTCAAAAATGTTAATTTTCTTGAAAATGGCTATAATGATTTTGATTAAAATGTGATAATCAGGACACTTTTTTTTTCAGAAATGCTTACATTACACATTTCAATGTAGGTATAATACGAATACTGGAGGCTGAAGTATGTAATAATCAGAATTATAAAAAGGGGTCGCTTTGAAATTCCATACTGTTTTCAAGATATCACTGAGTAACTGAGTGAGTACATAACACTTAAAACAGTGTGAAGTATTTGAAATTGGAAAAAAAAAAAAAAAACAACCACGAGTATAATGGAAACTTTTAATTTCACACCAAAGTAAACATATAAATTCTGTTTTAACAAGATGTACTACATTTTAGATTACAATTTTTACAGAAATACACAAAATTCACTCAGAATAAAGCAGACTTCACTGAGTGTGCGTAAAAATTCAATATATCTATTTTATTTGTCACGAATTATCTAAACGAGAGATCTTTTATTCAAAACTGTTAGTCATATTCTTGAGAAAACAAAAGATAACTAAGAACTTTCTTGTAAAGTTTAGTTTGGAGTGAATGATTTTAGTCAAAATTACATGTTATTCCTTGGTATTCATTAGACATTCGTTTATCAGTTATGCTGCTCACACACTCGTGGATATTTATGGAAGTTTTTTATTTATGGAGCTCAAAACGTGTATATAAATTTTTTAGTAGGTAGTTAACAATACTCCCTCTACCTGCTAAAGGCAGTCAAAATAGAAATTATATGCAGTTATTGTACGTAATGCTGAAAATACAAGAATGAGCAGGACACAAGCAACAGAAATATGCAATTAAACGATGTTATATTAGGTATGCTCACATTTCTTAAATGCTAGAAGAAAATCATTGAATATGCGAAATAAGTTTAGAATTGCTATATAACGTTTATTGTGGTAATATTGAGATGGAAATACGGGCCATCGGAACGGTAAACAAGATAAACAGGATAAATGATTCGCCAGAGAACTAGAGCTCTTTGGATGTGTGGTCTTCGCAAATGTTCTGGCGGGGTCCGACGGCTACATAGGCCAGCAAGAGTAAGTCCGGCGGAATGAATCTTGCGGTGTTCGCGAGTGAGGAAGTCGGGCAACTAAAAAACTTTTGCGAAGTTTTGTTCCACAGTGACTGCGCCAATCAGTAGAGCTGAGGCAACGAAAGCTTGCCATTCTGCAGGATTCGCGGAGACTTCTAGCAAACGCACGTTACGCCTGATGCAGCATCCCTATTACGAGCTCCAGTATCTAACGTCTTCTGGTGTGTATATCGTAAGAATGAGTAAAAGGGGCAGCAGAGGTGAGTGGAAGTGGAATGTGGCCTTCAATCGAGCGAGGTAACCCAAATTTATCCGAGTAATACCGAAGTTTCACACGGTTCTCATTGGCGAGTTTTAGTTGCGTTACATCTGTGAGTGAGTCAGGGAGTAAGTTTGCGAGTCAACGAAAGGGTGTTCCTCAAGCGAGGATATGACAGTTTTAGTGAAGTGCGGTGAGTGCTGTGATTACACGGGATTGTTCACGTCTTGTGTTCGACCTCCAGCGGGTGAACCGTCCGGAAGAAGAGGCTACATTGTGCTGCCTATTTTAGTACTTAAGTGAAGCGTCAGGAACAGTGGAACTAGTTTAGATTATTGATGTGATACAGTGATCTAAGTGAACTCTCGGCAAAAGTGACTTTCGGAAAATTGTACTAAAGGTTACAACATGTTAGTAAATGATTTCCAGAACATCACAATCTTTAGAAGAATGAGATTTACTGCTACACTCTTTTCTTTTTCTGAGTCTTGGTACGTAAATTTAAGAACCGAAAGATCTTTATCCAAATATTTGAAATTAATTTCATTCATTTCATTTGTTGTTCATAACAACATTAATAATATCTCAATGAAGAGGCGCCTAAAAATGTAGAACTTTTAGGAAGGTTTCCCAAAATGTACAACAAATAATACAGTAATGTGTACAACTCCACAGTCGGCATCATCCTTGCATGCCTACACTAGAGATGGATGATCATCCATTCGATACATGAAGATGAAACGATTAGCAGCATGTAAGCTAGTTGGAATGTTGGTTTCCATGACTTCGAGATCACTTTCTATCTTAGTTCCTAAAATTGCTGCAGTCACCACTGGTCCTTTACATAGATCAAAAAGTCCAAGCCTTGATGGCAGAGTTGAAAAATACCTATTTAATATAAACAATGGTGCAATATAATTTAAGAAATCCTTTTAAAGCTGAAAGAAAAGAATATACAAAAAAGAACAATTTTCTTTTAAGAAAGCCAGAATAGCGGTGTGCGATTGTTAATCTAAGTAAAAGTAGACCAAAGGCCTGTGCTGAGTCAAAAAATCAAACCAGGCCAAATTCGATGTAAACTTGTTTTCAAAGCGTTGGTTTGTTTACTGTATCTTCAATGATACTGTTAGTATATTTTAATAAATTTAATAACATATCTTTATATGTAGACAACTAAAAAGTGAGAGTGAGTGAGTGAGTGAGTTTAAGGGCCTGTCGACAGCTAGGTCATTTGTGCCCATAGTTAACTAAGAATAATTAGAATACATGTACATAAGTTTTTAGTACTAAGCCCTTTTTATTTGTTCCCTTACAGGTAAAATAAGGGTGTCATTAGTACGAATAATGTAAATAAATCCTTCTTGATAACATCTTAAATACAAAAAAAGGTTTCAATTGGATTTCGCCTTCGTTTACAGTTTTTATTGTAATTAAATTGAAGTTTCGTTTTTCAAAAATGTAAGACCACGTTTAATTATTATGGCATTAATCATATTCCCATGTGGGAATGCTATAGTGGTTCAGTGTCTTTTGGGTCCACAAATGGTATTTGGTAGGTAGGCCATGTTCTGTTCATTGTTTCCAGGAGATAATATTTGCCTGACATATTGGCAAACAAAGGAGGGGTAAGGCATCTTTCAGGCTTGCCAGCATTTCATTCAATCTAAATATGAATTAATAGAATGGGGTGATCCCCCTACAAGAAGCTACCTCCCCTATTTTATCATGGTAGTGATTAAGAGTCTATGCAGTGTACCTTCTACAATACCCCAATGACGTATGCAATCATATTGCACTTTAATCAAAAATGAAAATAATTATTCATAAGGCAGAAACCACACTTGAAGCACCGGTCGATCTTGCTGCAGGGAGTCCGAACTGCCTGGAAATATCCTCCTATAGACTCTTGGCATCGAAACCAGATATGATATCTAACAGTTCAATTATCATAGTAAAAAAATAAATAAATAAATAAATAAATAAAAATTTAGCAACGGAAATACCTAAATCTCACTAAATTTTACATTCTTAAGTATAATGTTAGCTGTTATACCACTTCCCTAAGTTTAACTTTAAAATCGATATCAGATTAGAAGAACGTGTTATTTGGAGGACCCCTGTATTCAAAAAATAAGCTATAGAAAAATATACATCTGTGTTTGCGTGCAGATCCATAAAAATGAAATCGGTATGAACAAAACTGCACAGACTTTCACAACAGATTGAATATATGCATTTTATTCATTATGCAAATATAAATGTTTATATATTAATCATGCCCACTAAAACCAGTCTTAAGAAAATAAAAAATAACGAAACAATTTAAAGTTATTTTGGAATGAGAGAATTTGGTGAAAACCTTCGTGTCGCAATCCTTGTAATATGTATACAGAAATTAAATGTTAAGTTTAACATTTACTCTTAGTTTTTACTTTTTCTACAAGTTGGAGTTTAAACATGCAAACCAATAACAATGCCGATTTCTGAAATGTTTAACACCACACAAAAGCTATGTTACATAAGTTGTGTGCCATAAGAAAACCAAAAAAAAATTAGTTGGATTTTCTCTCGCGGTTCAGCAATTAAGAAAAAGCCACTCAGAATGAAGAGAACCTCACGTGCTATTCCCAGAAAATCCAAGCTACACATTTTATTTGTCGTGAAAAATGAACATAATATAGTATTTTAATAAAAATCGTTTTTGATTATCCTATGCAAAGGGTAGTTTGAAGTTGGGTAACTTTCTTGGAAATCTTGGTTTCACATTCTTCAAACACGCTGTACCTCAATTGCAAATTAAGTATCTAGCCCAGCTTTCACTTTTTACCTATTCCGCTCGTTTTCCAAAAAAAAAGCGATGTTTTTATTCATGAGGTATTAAAACCTATTGTTTAGGTGAAATCTCAATAGGATGTGTACAATAAACTGTGGTCCAAACGTTAATTATTGCCAGCAAACAATTAAACACAGTTTGTTTACACTCACGTTTTACTTTCCCTTTTTATATACATTTATTTTACAAACATTTACAATTGTAGCTTTGTTCTCTTGATTGCAGTCACAACGAATAGTTCTATTACCAGTTCAATATGACTGCTTATTCATGAGCATTTTGCAGCCCGCTACACTGTCAATCTGTCCATTTCTTCTAAGCAACTGTTAGCCAGGTTAGCCAACTCTCTTGCCCGCACAGTGTGACCACCAGTCACTGAATATCATGTGTTATGACTCACAGATTTTTGCACCCCTTTGTATGCCCCATATTTTAAGTACTACGTCTTTGAATATTGGGTGTTTATTCTTTTATTTCTATAACTAATATAGAATGTAATTTAAAGCGGTTAATGGTTTTCATATTACAAATGTGAGTAAGTTATACAGTTTTCTGGAATACCTATGTATCGTATTTAACAGGATAAAGATAAAATCAAGCAAATCTGCATATATTTTGATCCCAATTAAACATACAGTTGTAATAATTTTGTTAAGTTTAACACTCATTTATGAAACAAAAAGAATAATTTAAAATAAACATATTTACGTATAATAATTACAAGTGTGTATTTATTAATTGCACAATCAGCACAAGATTACAACAGATAATGGAAAGCCTTCAAATGTGGGTTTAAATTCAATTTAAAGTACTGCAACACGTTGGAAAACATAACTGTCGAGTTGCAATCTTACGGAAATAACAATTAAGAAATAAATAGCAAAGTGAATAAGTTTCAATATATCTGTTTGTGGGGCAAAATGAAATAGGTACATTAAAATGAAAACCTTTTAGATAAATTGCGTTAAAATTGTGTAAATTTGTTTCTATTCCCATTTTACCATCAGAAACATGGGCAGTAAAGAAGATGATTATACATTTTTGGCTCCTCTTAAGGAAATTATCCATCACTCGCTGCAGGGTAACTTTAAAACATAAGGTGTACAAGACAACCCCTCACACCCTGGAAGAATTAAAACAAAATATTCGTCAGGAATGTGTCGCATTTCTTAACGTGAACTGCGGTACCTCTGAATAGTGATTTAAAATGGAAATATATTAAAAAATCTGAGTGGGTAAGCCATCTATTAAATATGGACTTAACTATCAGATAAAAGCGCCATGCTATTGGCTGAAGTAAAAGATTGAAGAATCATAGTTCAATATTGTGACAGAAAAGCGCCAATGAAGAAAGCTTTGATAAAGGAATGGCAAGAAGAATGGGACACATCAGTGAAGAAAAAGGAGTTTATGAAGTTTTCTAAATATACTAGATTGTTCGTGCACGAAGGATTGAAAACCAAAAAAGTTGCATTACGTTACATAACCTGGCTAAAAAGAGGGGCGAGGTCTAATAAACAACACTCTTTGTACTGTTAGGGGATGTGTTCTAATCCTTGAAGAGTTGGAAAAGAAGTTAATTAAAAATCCGGTTTTATAAACTTCGTGGACGTCTAACATTTGTTTTAAGAAGATGAATGATAATACCATTTTTCCTTACAGAAATATCTCTACAAGTGAATCTACACACCCCTGTTTCATATAAACTGCCTATTATGTTTCAGCTACGCGTTATACACAATGAAAAGCAGTTCATTAAAAGTTTTGGAGACAGCGCCTTCCTTCAGAAACAATGAACATTATGGCCTTTCAAAAACACTTGAATAAAGTGAGGCTTGCTTCACACAGGGGAGAAAACCAGCAAACGTACAAAAAATCCAAAAAACTTCCAGTAGCTGCAATCTCATCGACTTGTGCAAAGAAAACAGAATGGGTTTTAAGGATTTTTTCGCTTCATATGGAAGGCGAAGGGGTTGGGGGTAGGTTATCGTCGAAGACAAAATGAAAGGGAAAGAAAAAGCAGTGATGTTGAATTAGGAGCGTGGCGAGAGAAACACAGAGAGTAACTTCAAAATGGAAGACATTCCCTGAAAGATACTCAAGTGCTTTTCAACAGGTTGATACTACATGTGGGAGAAACGCGGCTATAAACAAAACTGCTGGCAAAAAATAAATGGAAGAGAAAAAGAAGGGAGAAGAGCTGTAACTGTGATAGCTCAGAAAGCTTCAGCTAAAAGCTGTGATCATTATTCTTTATACTGACTTTATCATTTTTCTAGTCTTAACCCTCTGATTCCCACAACCTAAAATAGGCGCCCCACTGCAAGATTGCTCCATTATCTAAAGACTTCAGTAACAAATACCGACAGAACCCTTTGTCGCTCTTTATCTTTTCTATCTTTAGCGGACATTTTTCAGAATCGGAAAAAAACACTAAAACTGGCAAAAAAGTATATTTACAGGAAAAGCTTTCATGTGAAGCAATGCCGAAAATCTATATCAATGTAAGTTCTAATCTACACTAGTGGTAAAAATATGTGTTGCACGAGAGAAACAGGAGAGAGAGAGAGAGAGAGAGAGAGAGAGAGAGAGAGAGAGAGATGATCAGATACCTGAGAGCCCTTTGTTGGAGATTCTCAAAAACCAATAAGAAATCTCTGTTTTCACAACGGACAACAGAGATCGTCACTTGCCATTTTATTCCTTTGTTTAGAATCGTAGGCTTGTACATACCGAGAGAGAGAGACAGATCCAAATACATGTGAACCGCTACGCGGTGTTTTCCTACTGCGAACGTGGAAATACGATAACAGCAGCTGATATACACAAGACCACGAGTATCACTTGTTTTTCTCTCCTCTGCTCACAATCAGTATTGAGTTGACGCGATATCGTGCGGCTGCATTATTACCAGGGTGCTTTATTATTTAGTTCTGTGCTAAGTCACACAGTGTATTATGGCTCAACATTTGTTTTTTACTGCACTAAAACTAACTATACCCCGGCGCAACAGCTCATGAAGTGCCAAGGCCTACCGCTCAGCCACTACGCCTCCCGCATCTTCCCACTACAGGCGTCATTAGTGGGGTGCAGTACTGGAGGGTGGGACGTGACCAGCGTCCCGAGCCCTTCCGGACAGTTATGCGGTCTTCTCGACCTGGGGCCGCTACTTCTCCATTAAGTAGCTCCTCAATTGGTCCCCCCGGGACCCAACTAGGCTGAGTGCACCCCGTGCCAGACCTCTCAAAGGGGATCAAATTCCCATGCTGGTACCGAGGATCGAACCCGGGTCCTCCGCGCCACAGGCAAGCGCGCTACCAACTGCGCTACGGAGGCGGTTTCTGTTCCACAGCGTGTATTTATTATGATTGCGTTGTTGTTAGCCACGTACACACAAAGAGTTGCGCGAGGCAGCCTGACTTTGAACCCTTTGTCCGCTCGCCGGCCCGGCATGTGATGTGAAGTAGCTCGGCCCTGTCCGTCCTTTACTGCATCCGGCGTCACAATATTGATTGATGCTCAGTGCGACACCGGAGCCGCGGTGTAATGGATGCTTGGCGGGGCCTGGTGCCGGAATGAAGAGATCTCAGCACTTGTTAGGGACTTCGCGCGTCTCTGTGGCCTGACTAGCTGCGACCCTGTGTGGCACATTCGGTTTCCTCATTTCATCCATGCTTCCTGGTGGGTGGTAGCTACAATATGTAGGTCGAAATAGCGAGGTGTCCCCTCTGTGTCTCTACCCTTTACCCTTTACATATTTTTCATGTTGATATTACATAAACATCCTAGCCTTAATCATCAGTAAGAGTCACTGTTGTTTTGAAATTCCACTGACAATCTAACTCCATTCATAGCATTACTTACGAACATCGACTAGCATCTTGTTAGCCAGTCAAAACAGATACTGAAGTGCTCCATTAAGTTCCGAGAATATACACAAACTACGCAGTAATGTTATTTGTTCGTAGAACGAAACGAGCCCTCCCGTGAATTGTCAGGTGCGTGTTTTTGCTCTCTCCGCTGACTGTGGCACTTAGTCGACGTAAATACAATAACGATCAAATTAAACAGCCACCATACCCCAAGCTTCGCCAATTCCACTACCGAAATATTTATCCAATCAGAGTATACTGGTTTGAAGCTTGTGCCGATGTAGCGACCGCCGCTGCAAACGTGCTAAGAGAATAATTAAATTACAAAATCCACACAGTGTTTCCCTTTTGCTATTCATTCATCTGCCCACTACAGCTCTCCACAACTTGCGGTCGGAATGCAAATCAGCACAAACGACGAAAATGCACTTTTTCACCTCGAATAAAAACAGTTTCATTAAAATTCAAAGGATGGATTGAAAACAAGAAGCGGAATTCCTATTACATTAATGCAAAAATATGGAAGTTTTCCCGATACTTACGTTGCATAAAAGTGGAATATATCAGGTCTTGTGTGCATGACACCAGGAATGAGAACATTTTCATCTGTTATTTTTCTGAACTTTCTCGCCTCCAAAGTATGCATTTAATTTGTGTCCTTTTTATCGATTTTTCCGAAGACTATTCCTCCATTCATATATTAAGGGCTTGAAAAGTAAAATAGAACGTAACATGAGTGAAAAAGTAATGGATATTTTGGGGGCAAAATAATTGGGTCGTGGATGCCCAGAGGTATTCTTTATACAGATGCTTCCAAATTAAGTGTATATTCCTATGTTATATTATATTATGATTCTATACAAAGGGTGGAGCATTAAGAACGCCAGTTTTTAACTGTTGAATAAAGTACTATATTTTCACGAAATGTAACATAGTTTAACCCTTATGTAGTCGCGTTATATAACGTTACTAGTCGCGCGGGTGTCCCATTCACCCCAAACAAAAAGGGCTATAATATCATGTGTGTGCAGTATACCATTAATATAAATATGTTTACTGAGTAAATGACTTTGCAGAATGCTACCTCACCTTATATGAGTGTATTTTTTATATTAATAAAGTATCAAATTACCTTTTTTTGAAATATATGTAGTGTTTCCTATTTGCTTACAACCTTTAGTAAAATTATTTCTTTCTGGCATTCTTTGTTCTGTACTACTGCTCTAAGCCTTTATACACATCACTAAACATATGTTCTGTCAACTCATATAAACGTTATATGAATTTATCATTGTTACTGTCACATACATTTTTCATGTGCTTTAGACATATGGTTTACAACAGGCATCGGCAATCATGTACTCAATGAGGCCTCGCAACTATGACGTGTCAGGGGCAGCGGTTGTTCTATCTCCCCCTCCCCTTCCCTCGCAGCCTTAACTGGCACTGCTTACACACTGATCACGGGCAAACTATCCTCTCGTATTTACCTGCACTTCTAAACATGTCTGTCAAAGTGTAATTTAATACTAAAACTTAAAGATAAATTTCTGCGCTTTAGAGCGCATGTAATTATTCCTGGTCTATCAAATTTGATATCTAGAATAGCACTTTGATTATTTCTTCTCTCATCATGTAAGGAACGTTAGGTGTTTGTTGTGCTCTAAAGTTCAAAAAGGCACTCATCAATGGAACATCAAGCGGCATTATGATACATGTCATAAGATCACCTTACAATTATAGACAAGCATGTATTCATAAATGTATACCACGATTTAAAGTAGCATAACTCTGACGTAATGTCTTTTATTCATTTTATTTTTCTTTCAGGTCTAGATCGGACGAATCAACTGCAACAGCTCAAAGAGCAATATTTAGATAATACACCTAATATTAATTCAAATAGTACAACTGATAAACAACTTCACGCCAGCTATGTTTTTGCTTTGGAGATTGCTCAGTCACTGAGGTGTTTTAGTGACGGAGATTTCATAAAAATATGAGAGTAAAGTTGCCAACATAATTTGCCCTGAACAATATGATATTTTTAGTAATATTGCATTGTGACCACGAACCATACAGAGAACGATATATAAAATAGGAGAAATAGCCGAAAAAAGACTACAAACCGAGGTCCATTAATTTATAGCCGTTTCTCTCGCGTTGGATGAAAGCACTGACAACGTTGACACAGCACAATTGGTAATTTTCACTCGTGGAGTTACTAACAACGTCTCGATACAAGAATATATGCTCGAAGTCATTCCACTTAGGAAACATACAACAGGAACAGAATTATTTCAAGCATTTAAGAAATATGTAGAAGGAAAGAAACTGAATCCAAAAAAATCTTGTATCGCGATTAACAGATGTTAACTTGCGTGCTATCCTGAGAGTGGCTACTTGTGATATATCACTAGATTTTCATGGTACATTGCAAATAGAAGTGAATTGAAATATATTGCTCAAATATCTAGGCCTACCTAAAGTATCGCAGACCACTCGTAGCTGGATTCAAGTATGTGTACTATTCCTTATTGTACTCTGTAGCGAGTGAGTCCAGCACTGACACTGAACGAAGGTCAATGCCATCCCCTGTTCTACATTACGTCATGTGTATTGCGGGTTGCATGTTGAGACGCCATACTGATACCTCATTGAGTACATGTTTGCCGATGCCTGGTTTACAAACATCGGGCACAGTGCGATTTATTTTTTATGTATTTACTCGTCATGCACAAGATTCGTATTGTTTCTCGTTGTACTTTTAAGGACCTTTACTGAGTTAATCACACACAGCGATAACAGACAAAACAACTTTAAGCTTTCTCAGCGCACAATAATGAAAAGAGTCACACGGGGTGTTGACAACACCCTAATGCATATTGTTGTGTATTTTCTTGGAACTCGGGCTTCCATTATTGATTCTATGTTTACTTATCGGTCACAAAGAACTTCCTAGAAAAGCACAAAAGTTGATGACGATATACTCCTGTCCATTATGCAATAATACATCGACACGAATGACTGAGATATTCTCACCACTAAAGGGTCAACATCAATACAGGGGAAATATGATACTATTAGTTCGGCCGAAAGTCGGCTTTCCGGTTCCTTACATAGCGACCGTTTTTTATGTGTCAAGCTACCGCAAAGCTAGAATCAAAGAAACCGAAGTGGAAAGGCAAAGAGTGGCCCAAGCTATACATATTGTGACAAATGACACTTTCCAGTTACTTTGAATGTCACTTTATTTCTTTTCTAAAACTGACTCACAAAAACAAAGTTCCCTTTTTTATTGTTCATCTACAACCCGTCGTGACCCTGCAACTTATACCTGTTCTGTCTTATTGTAACCTTGGCACAAAATGCTAATACTGCTCGACTGTTCACACCAACAATTTCAGGATTCACTCACTAAATACTATTTCACTCAACAAAGAACTCCGACTTGACGATTAAATGTCTAAAACTGTCTCTGGCGATATTCAAACTCTCTCAACACTGTCTGTACGAGTACAGAAAACACACTTAAAACTGTCTTGCTCAACACTTAAAGGAGTGCCCCTTTGTCCTGCTCTCTCGTTTTTATACTCCAGGCGAAGTGTCGGCGAATTCCCTATAAAATACACCTTTTCTCGAGAAACTTTTCATAAAGATGCCGGCAGACGAAAGCTTCTCGAATCGGAAAGCTCGGTCTATGTTCCGGCCCGCTCCAGCGTTATCTTGTTTACTTGCTGAGCAGTGGTGTGAGGTGGTCGACCTCGTCTCTCTTTGTTATGCGCCCGCGGCACACTGAAAGAATTACGTATGAAATCTACATGTGGCACATATCCCCCACAACTTGCTCTGCATGTTATAACTCTTTATCAATAAAATGTATCACCTTAAGAAGATTTGCACCTCGATTTAGGTGATGACATTTCGAATCTCTTGCTTCAAATGTACTATTCTTCGAGGATTATTTCTAAAAATTTGCGATCTAAAATGTGAGGAAGTCACGGGGTGTTAGGTCGTATTACCTATCTGGCCACTTCTGATCGCCGATGCGTGAAAGAACTCGGACTGGAACATTGTCTTCAATCAAACCTGTTGTCTCAAATTTTGTTATTAGCCTACGAACTTTAAACTCATCAGGTGCATTATGACGACTAAAGCCTTACGAGTCTTTCGCAAAGTTTCTGCGTAACATTCACGGGATTTGAGAAAACCGAGAGTCACCGGGAAGATTCTGCCGTCAGAGCTTCACTAAAATCCTTATGTTATAGTAAATTCTGGAAATGATGCTTTGCTCTCAAACGGGCAGCGTATGTCGTAAAAATGTTATTGCTCATTTACCTAAGCTCAGCAGCAGGAACCTTTGTTCTGATCCTCGTATACTACAGGAACATAGTGATAATGCGTATCATGCAAGAAATCTCAAAGACTTGCCTTAGCCCGGCATTGGGCTGTTGTGCTGTAGAGTTTAATTTATTTGCAAAATAAATTTTTGTAAAAATGTTTGTTGACCACAGAAACTAAAATAATGGGCAGAGAAATAAACCACTTTTTTAATTATATTTATTTTGTATTATGTATGAACCTTTGGTTAGTGGCATTGAGTGCCTAATATGTATTTACTTGGCAACTGAGGTAAACAACGGAACAACTCTAGTCAGATTACCATACAGGGGATTTGAACCCACGACCTCCAAAATGCAATCAACAGACTAGCTACCTTAAGCAATTATAATAAAACTTTGATTTCATTGTATCATTCTATGTTAAAAAGAGTGATCCTTGTGCTGTTATGTCTTCCTTAAGCTTCTATCCTTTATTTTATAGCGGTTTCTTTCTATGACAAATTTATAGAGCACGCTGTCTTTGTCCCAACCTTTATAAATGATTTTCATAATACGCACATGCCAGTTGTTTCTAATTCGCTTCCTTTTTATTACGTGCTTGAGTATTGAGACAGTGATGATCTCGCCGCTCGGCCAGTCATCGGGTCCTTAGTTTTATTATGGCGTATCTCAAGGAGTGTAGGTACTGAGGAGTTCATTGATGTATACCTAATTGAAAACACAATATATCTGATCTTGTTATACGAGTGGTCTCCACAATTTTTTCTGATATAGTCACAAAATGCTAAGCGTCGCCGAGAGAAGCCACAAGCGATTTGTACTTATGCGTTGCTTTTATAATTTCAGAGAAAGAAATGTAAGAGTCCTGCAACACTAAATTGTAAACAGAGAGATATACAAACGAATACGTAAGGCCATAATAGTCCGTATGCAACAAAATGCATGAGAATTAATCACAAAGCAAACATCAATACATTAACAAATTAAACATAGCAAAACCACTAAATTTGGGGACCTAGTATTTAATTACTGCCACAGATAAACACATAGCATAAGATATATCTTGGCAAAATCCTGATGTTTGCTTAAAATAGTGAAATTTGTGTTTATGGCATGGCGAAATAATGAACCAGTGCATTAGTTCAGTCCTATAAGTCTTCTAAGTTTTGACTTTCAGGATATACAAGTATTGCTCGTTAGCCCTTATTCAATTTGACCATTTCAGCAACAATTATCTTTTCACGGACATAAACAGGGACGCTAATGGACTTGGTACCTGTGCTGTTCAATATACCCATAACAAAATTGACCCTGGGGTACAGTTCATCTGTCACTGGAATGCTGAGTGGTGTTTATTACTCGGTTGGGAGTCTACCGCTAGGTATTCGTCATTCCATAAAACTCGCATTGTGAAATACTTGCATCGCTAATGGAAAACAGCACTTGGGGTAACACTACTGTATGATGGTTAATTTACGTGTATTACCTGCTTTATATCACGGGCTAATCTCGGTTAACATGCTGTACCTGCTGTCACAGACAGCTCAGCCTGGAGGGCAAGAACCGACAAACAGACAACCCTTTTGTTTTGGCTTGTCACTTCTCTTAAATTAATAGCTTTGGTGTGCTATCATAAGACAGTGTTACTCTTCCTACCAATTCAAAATTCCAGATCAGTTAATGTTCAGCTTAAACGAACGAATCCGTGCCCCTTATCCATTATTAACCCTTGGAAAAGTTTCTTTCAGAGTTACAAAAATTTGGATCTTACCTTTCGTTTTTAAAATGGATATGATATATTAAAAACTATTTCAGCTTTAATATCATCATAGTTGTTTTCAGAGTTAATAATGCCAGGAATCTGTTCCTCACTTTCAATATTATCAGTTTCTGCATCACTCACAGTAATTTCGCCTTCTTTTTCTATATCTTCCAGCCTTTGTTTCTCACTATAACGTTCAGCGTATCTAACATCATATCAAAGAGACCGTGTCCTATCTTTGAACTTAAACAAAACACGTTCTATAAATGATAGAGGTTTATTTCTTTTTTATTTTGGAACATAATTAATATCATTACGTGTGGAAGAGAACATCAGATAAGTGACCGCCGCGACTTTATTGGGTTGCGCGTATACGGTTGACCCAATTTTCAATGACAGAAGAACGTAAATTTGGTCCAACTTCACCAATAACACATACTATATTATTCATAAGATCATCTACTGTTCCTGGCTTATTGACATAAACTCGTGATTTTACGTGATCCCACAAGAAGTAATCCAACGGCGTTAAATCACATGATCTCGGGGGCCAGTTAACATCACCACCTTAGGAAATGATGAAACTTCTGAACTTCTCCTTCAAAAGATCGATTGTTTCGAGATCAGTGTGGTATGTGGCACCATCTTGCTGTAACCATCCAATTGAGGCTAAAAACTGTCCCTTATAAGAGCCCGGTATTTTTCTCCATTGCCAGTTAGAGCTCCATCTTCGTCTAGGAAAAAATATGGACCAATAATTCCACCATACCAAAATCCACACCACACAGTAACCGTTTGGGGATAAAGTGATCGTTCTTGAATCTGCATTGGGTGATTTTGTTTGTTAACAAAAACATCCATCCAAAAGTGGGCTTCGTCGCTGAAGATGATTTTTCAACAAAAATCTGAGTCAGGTTCCAATTGCTCCATAGCTCAGTGAGCGAATACACGGCGCAACCTATGGTTATTGGGTTTTAGTTCTTGAGTTAACACCATTTTGTAAGTGTGCAACTTCAAGTCCAAATGCAGAATTTGCCAAGTTGTGGTCGCCAAAAACCCAAATTCTTGCGCTCGACGAGCAATTGATTTGTTTCCGTTCTTGCGTACACTCTCACGAACGGCGCCTGTATTTTCGTTGGAGCGCTTACGTCAATTACGTAGAGGTGTTCGTTGATCGCTGACAAAACCACTTCTTTCAAATTTATCGATCAAATGCCGAATAGTTCTCTCGCAGGGACGACTATGCACACCGTAAACAATGCACATGGCCAACAATGGCCTTGTGAATGCACCACAGTCTTCAATGCTCGAATATGACAGTATCAGAATTACCACCTGAATAAATTTAACAGCAAAAACTTTGCGTAAAAAATCTCACCAATTAAAAGTGTCGCCAGTCCTTTATGATTCCATATCAATAATTACTTGTTTATTATAAAGACATTGTTTAGAACGGTATTATTTATTAAAGTGCATAAAATGGATTCCGGAAGATTCTGCAAATAAAATACTGCACATTATTTACCTTTGTAGTAACAATGGGATTAGGAATGGTTCCAAAATGGGTTAATTAGCTACGCGCGAGAGGACAAATAAATTGTTAGCAAACTGCTCGACATAAACAAATCAGCTATGTCCGGACATTTTCCATCCAAGCACTTCAACTGCGCGCTATGACTTTAGTATTAACAATCGTTACAACGTGTGGTAATTTAAACAGTTTGAAACTTTCCTAAAATAAGATGACTACAGCAAACAATATTGGAGCTCTAATGTCGACTAAATCTTCTTAAATATGCTGTTACTGGAATTTTTTATAATGTGTGGAAGTACATTAAACTGTTCGATGTTTCCATTTATCCTGAAAAATACAACGAAGAAATAGTTTTAAGGCCGGGTCCTTAGCAATAGCACTCAGTGCCAAATACCAACAACGAACTGTTGTGTAAAGGATCCTATTCTCTGTAGAATAAGAAGCTAAAAGCTGTGAGTATATAATAATCGCGCAAAATAAGCGAATCGAAGATGCTTGTAAAAATAAAGCAAAGGCACTCAGGAAAATGAGCACCATGGCATGTTCCAAGACTGTAATTCCCATTGCTCAGTTCGCTTGTGAAATCTATCAATCCCTACTGCACTGCACAGATAAAGTCGCATTAAGCGGCTAGGTGCTGTGCAGATATAACATTCCCTACGGGAGAACCTGTACGACCTGCTCTTGAATGTTGGAATGCTGGAGTAACATTAAGGTGTTTCATTGGCTGACAAAAGTTCGAGTTAAATTTTCGATAGTACATAATACCAGAGAAAGTCTCAAATGAGGATAATTATCCCAAATATGAAAACATCGAGTGGTTTTTGTTTAGAGTATTCCACGAAATCAATTTTGTAGCATATTTTGTTTTCGATGCAACAGGAATCAACATGACTAAAGCGATCATCAAATCTTTAAACAGCAAGCACTGTATGTTAGATTTGAAATTCCACACTAACGTTCCACACAACGGCCTATCTGAACCCAGGTCTACCAATTGAATAATTACATCCTTCGAATTTCCCGTCCCTCCATTTATTTCACTGCATTTCAATCTGGTTTTTCAGGATTGGAAGTGTTGGCGATGGGCGAGTTATGGCGCTGCTGTATGAGGACTTTGCGAACTGCTGTTTTTGGCGGATGGTTGGGTTTGTAGTAGCCTGACTGGTGACTGCTTCGCGAACTCTGCTATCGAATGAATAATCTCTAACACACGTTAGGGACCCTCACACTGGCTCGCGCTACTCAACCGGGTCCCAACACGCCCGTAGAGTGCTCTCACTTCTCGGTGTCTAATATATGTAGGCTCAACAGTTGGCTCGATGTAGAATCCCTCTTCAGACGATCTATATTTTTCGGCAATCGTCTCCTGTGAGGGTCTCTTGGCATCTACTGGCACAAGCTTAATATGGCGTAAGTTTGTCGCGTCTGCTAGACAACGCATCGTGTTCCGTTTTGTACATTGTTGAAGGTTTTCCCCTCATTATTGTCCAATCACATTATTTACTTTTATGTACATTACTTATTAATTTCATTATCTAATATCCATTGTATTTTATTGTTTATGAAATTTAAAGGTATTCCGTTCTTGAGATATTGCTTTAAAAGGTTCATCTAATTCTCTATTTTAATTCTTTTCTTTCGTAGGATACCTTCTGCAACAGCTATATTAGGCGTGAAAGAGCGCTCAATTTTGTTCAGAGGCCTCTTTATCAGGTTTGAGGTTATTTTATGTGCCGTAAATTTCCGTGGCACCACCGGCTTTACTGCCCTTCCAATGGAACCCATGCTATGGAGTTTTACACCCGCAAAAAGATTCATCGCCCACCGCTGGGTTTGAACCCGCAACCTCTGGAACCAGAGGTTAATATGTTACTCCTAAACCAGGCGGACGAATTCGATTGAATCATTTTACATAAACGTTTTAGTAACATTGCAAAATCCGTTTCTAGTTTTTCTTCAACACAATTATCATAATGTAGTTTTTCTAAATTAAAAGTAATATAGTTTAAATTAGTTTAATTTTGAAGTAACGTTTGGAAGGCATTATAGACTATTGAGCGAAATCCTTCATTACCTGTACATAAGACCAGCGCACCACAGATTTGGTTATGATGAGGCTGCCACATCCAATCTCTTAAATGCTGCTCCATGCAGAGGGGTACGTCACAACCAACTTGAAACAAAAGCCGCTGAAGTCTTTACCCCTTGTCACCCCGGGCATGGGTCTCCCTACTTAACCACAGAGGAACGGGTGAAGTTTCCACACAGTGGTTTAATTGCTTCTGTTGCTTGACTTGTTCATTTTTGGCGACGACACAGGTGTTCAAAGGAAGTATTCCAATCTTGTTAGTCTAGGGTAAGCACACATGATTGACGGGTAACGCACTATCGTAGAGGTTCTTTTTTTTCCAAATGGTTTTAACTAATACCCTTTATCATAAAAATCTGCTGTGGAACAATTAGTTTATTTTATAACTTCCTTTGCGTTTTTATAACTTTTACATGTTATTCGTAAAAGTATTGCATTTTTTTCTCTCTCTCTCTCCCTTCCTTGACCTAAGTATCTATACGGTGAGAAAAAAACGTTCTATATACAACTGTAATCCTTTATTTTTTAATCCTTATAAGGCTTTATCAAAAAAGCTTAACTCCAGTCTGGACTAATTTGCTTTAGGGTAAATTGTGATTCACATGTTGACCAGTCTGGAATTCCATATGACATCATATTTGTGTGGTTAGATTATCTTTAGTTATATGAACAACTGGTAATTTCTTAGATATTTGTATATTTTTACATTTTGCTCATTCCTTCTCATGTTGTTTTCACAATGACAAAGCCCAAAGGTTTATTTGAAAAGAGAAACAACAAAGGAAATAAACATTATACAACATATCCTGTGTTACAACAATTGAAACTGTTCCCATTGCTTCTACAAGAAAACTACATAGCATAGAAAGCGTATATTAACATTAATGAAGATGAAACAAATATTAATACCTTAATTAATTTTAAAGTACTAAGTTCAGTTTTTAGTAACGTTATCAGTTGTAATATTCGTGAGGGAAGTTTAGAATAAATATATGATGCATGTGAGTTTATATGAAAACTTTATTTTCATTTTACTTGGGCACAAATTTTCTCAAAACAAAATTTTTCAATAGAAAAGCCTCATTTTCTCACAAACAATTGGTAATATCTCCATGTAATTTTATCATAATTAGAATTTTACAGTAACGTTAAGGATTCGCTAAGTGAATTTACTCAAAGAATTATTTTTCAAGAAATAAAAATTTATCCTTTACTCATTATAGGTTGTAGAAGTATAAAATCTCTAACATGACAGATGAACTGAGAAGGGTAATTATAATCACAAATATCTATCATTATAACAAGCGACTAATATAACTGGTAATGACAAAAATGTTAAATTTAAACCCTGTTTTTCTGTTTATTAGATGTATTACCTATGCCAGTTAATTTTTATGAAGATAATTTGAATAATTAGGAAGCTACAAGTTCTAGAAACAAGTGATTGCAAACTGGCTAACCTCCCCTTAATAAATAAAATTCTTGCTACAGAATATTTCAATATTCATGTTACTGCAAAAGTACAAGAGCATTGGGTAAGCAAAAATAAAATTCGAATGTTGAACAGTAATATAGATAGTAGCATTGATTAAATACTGTTTACATGAGCTCATGAGCAACCAAAGAGCAGCTGCTTAAATTTTAAAAGTTTACTATTTAAAACACTGAACATTTCAAGCAAACAGTACTGAATGTCTCTGGAACGGTTAATGCCACAAAAAGTTGTATTTATATATCTAGTTATTTGTGTGTTACCAAAATTAAGACGATTAGAGGCTTCACAATCTATTTACATAAAAAAAAGCATTTACCAGGCTAAGACATCTGTCATGTAATATGTTGCACTAGTGTTTAAAACTGAATTTAGGAATACATTAATAATTTACATTATCAGCGCACTGTATCTTTTCTGTGGTTTTCTATAGTTTTAACTGTGTTAAAATTAACATTTGGTTATCATGTAATGTATTTAAATGTTTTCCATATTTTACTTAGTTGAATGCATAAGTAGTATGTAATATGGGAACGCTGAAATCTAAAAAGTTGTTTAATTTTTATATAAGCAGAGAGTTCAGCAGGTTTATAAGTAGCTTTAAAAAATATTGATTCTTTTAACCGAAAATGTTAATCTTCAGGTGCCCCAAATTTGTCCACGTTTTATATTTTTCATGTTTCATATGATGCATTTTTTCCTCTTTATGTTTCTACATGTGTACCAAAGTCTGCTTTACTTAGGCGTTATTTTTCCAATAGAGGCTAGGATTATAGAAGCTAGAGCTATAGGAAACGTGGCAGTTAATCTAACATAGATCCCAAAATGTGTCTAAAAATTCACTTTATGCAATCCTGATATTAAATGGGTTATTATGACGGCATAAATCGTGCCAGAAAATGAATACCTAATTACTATGGCCAAAAGATGCCACTGACGTCATAACCGCCACAAAATTTTCTCCAATGTTCCTGTAAGGAAATTGGAAGTGGTCACTATCGCAAGTTATCCTATTTTTCGTCTCTCCATCCACAAAACCTCTCATATTCTTTTTCATAAAAATCTTTTGACTTTTCTGAAATTAATAAACTCTGAACACTCTTGGCTTTGCTCGAAATCTCAAGCAATATAAAATTCATATTTTCAAAAGTTTTATAATTTTCTTCCATTTTTCTTTATAAGTGTTGAAACAAGTGGAACATCTGCTTAGAAACCGTATTACACCATGCATCTCTGATCTCTGATAAATTATAATTTTACGTTTAGCAAATTTATTAATTATTTTACGTATTTTAATCTAGAATTGCATAAAACATCCTATGTAACACCTGTAGAATGTTTTCATTGTGACACTCGTAAAAATTAGATGTGTCACAGTCAGATTATACACTAGTTACATAAATAACTATTGAATAAAACTTTATTTTCTTTGTTGTTTTCTTAGGGTAAATAGGGAAAGTATATTATATTGCAAGTGTGTGGACAAGGACAGCAGAGAGAGGGGGAGGGAGAGGAGGGAGAAAGCAGCATACCTCAATTAGAAAAATGGACTTTGACTTGATATTTAAATCCGGTATCTTCAAGGACCCGCGCGAAAAAACTCTTTCCAGCGCAAATTACTCTTTACTTGTAGAAATTTTTATGTTTTATTTTATCATAAAACAACTCCATGTTAAAATATTTGTGATGTTGAAATTAAAGCTGTTACTTTTCTGTAAATAGCTTCATTCTGATTGAATTTTGCATAATGGGAAATAATTTAGTAATGGCTTACTTACTCTTCTGTAAAGTGCTTTTTATTAAATTAATGGAAGTATGTGTGATATATTAGCAGCTGTGTGCAATTAACTAATTAAAAATTTATGGTAAATGTGGCAAAAGCGTTTTTTTTTTTTTTTTTTTTTTTTTTTTTAATTTCACACATGCAAGATATGGCATCAACTCAGTAAATCAATTCTTTGCTCCTTCGGATTACTATAAAGGACAAATGGTTTACGGAAGAGCGAAATAAAAACGTGATCTTTACTTTTTCTGAATTCTAAGCATATTATTGATGTTTGGTACCATAAAACATAATTTGACTGTTTATTATTTCCAAGTGATTGACATACATAACAAAACTGGCAGAAGTAAACCACGCTGCAAAATGGATATGACATTTAAAAAAGTTTTTTTTTTTTTTTTTTTTTCTAGGGCATGCATACTACACACACCACAAGGTAAGATAGACCAAATATTCAAATATAATATACGCAACGTTGTATTTCCCTCCATATGGCGAACGCGGAGCTGTGAGACTGTTTACAACGTAGTTCCAAAGTCCACTGGTCTGCATCTAGCCTTAATAGCAGTTTGACTCAAGGCAGTCGCTAGTGCGTTGGTTTCATGGATTAGTGAAATGGAGAATGAAAAGCGCGTGTGGAAAACAATTAAAGTTATTAGAAACTCAACATTTTACAAAATTATGGAACTTAAATGTGGTGAAATAGTTTGGCGGTGCTGTAAACAACAATGTTATGCGTCATTAAATAAGCCTGATGGTGAGTTTTTCCTGTCAAAGTTAAACAATCATGGTAACGATTCGCTAAAATTAATCGAAAAATGGTAAATGTTTCCTGAAAATGTATATTAGATATCTGTAAAACACCATCGAAAATAATTTGACAGGTATAGTTTCAATATAGATTATTATTATTATTATTATTATTATTATTATTATTATTATTATTATTATTATTATTATTATTATTATTATTATTATTATTATTATTATTATTATTATTATTATTATTATTATTATTATCATCATCATCATCATCATCATCATCATCATCATCATCATCATCATCATCATCATCATCATCATCATCATCATCATCATCAGCAGCAGCAGCAGCAGCAGCAGCAGCAGCAGCATCAGCAGCATCATCATCACTATTATTAGCATTATCATCATTATTATCATTATTATTGTTATTATTATCTTTATCATCATTATTATTAAACAGCAAACATATTTTAGAGACGATCTTTTTGATGTACATATGTTGTATCTTGCTGCACACATTATTATTAGTATCATTGTACTTATTTCAGGAGCTTCATAATAATACTCTAGACACTTTTACTTTCCAAGACTTAAATTACATACGTAGAAACATACACAATAGCCGACGTGGGCTGCAACCGTCAAATTTGCCCAGAAATAGACGAAATGCAAGTTGTGTTTAACACTTAAATCCATGAAGAAATGGCAGTAAAACGTTTTTGTTCATCAATGGCTCACAGTATAAAATTGCTTTGTTTTCTTGTGCAACAATATGAATATCTTATGTAGTGTTGAAACCGTGTTCATGGACGGCACATTCACATTTTGCACTAAGTACGAATTTCAAAATACCATCTACAGAGTGCAAGATGGACATTACACAACTTTCATAGCTCATACACTTGCGCTTATATATTACAATCATTTACTGAGAAATGTCTTAACCTAAATCTGCAACAGAGCCCAGCTTTTGTAATTGTCAATTATGAAACAATGAGAAATTTCACGCTCTCCATCCAATATTTTTAGATAAGGTGTTAGAATTTCAAATAGAAATGTTAAGCTACAGCGGATATGTAAGACAGCAAAAATTACAAATAAGGACACTTTGAGGATCAAGGTAACTACGCGAGGAATACAAGAGATTTTAATGAGGATCTTAAATCCAGACTGGAATACATTAAGCGCTGGTGGGGTATATCGCCGAATGAAGTTTAGACTTAATCAAAGGTCAGAACATATGCTCAGATCAGAGTAGAATCACATTGTAGAAAACTAACCTAATATCATCGAGTTCCAGCTCAACTTTGATCTTAGTTCGTAATATAATGTTTGGCAACGTTGTAAAACAGCTGAAAATCACTGCTTCTGGGGAGCGGGCAGGTTCGGTATTCGACAGTGCGCAATACCGTCAAATGGTCAAAATAAAGAAACCGAGCTATCCAAAGAAAACTCTTTACTGAAAGTGTTTAACCTAAAGAAACTTAAATCATTCTGATGAACGTCCAAGTTCAACACTCCTCACACATAGAGATAGTTAACTTAACATAAATACAAGTTTTTGTTACAGAAAAACACATAAATGATAGAATAAACAATATTAGCACATTGAACCGTTGGCAAAGATCATAATAAGCAATATATTGTTGAAATGTCATAGAAAAACCATCAACAGTTAAGTGTGCTTATGAACAAAGAACCTTATAAAAGAGTTTTTTTCATAAGGAAGATAGTTTACCATAGCAAGTAAGTCTATCTTTTTCTTTTCAGTTTTGCTTACTCTGATCCAAATTAACTAGAACCCCTTGCTTCCACCACATCTGAATGTTATGTTGGTATAAGCTGCTTGAAGTAGTTAGCTGTTAACAGGCACATAACACCAATGTAATGCCCTGGACATAGAACTTCTCTTTATCTTTGAACTGCTTCCTGAACTCATGGCACTTGACACGATATGTTATTAGCAATGGCCCATAGCACCATTCTAAACAAACATTCACATTTTTTTAGAAGTGGCACTTGGCACCATTGTTATTTCAATAACACAATTGACAGCGTCGTTAAATAACAATAATTTTTAAGTGCACAGTACTAGAAAAAAATGGCGCAAATTTCACTAGGAATAAAAAGACTTAGTAACGTATATTGTAATTGAAAAGTTTAAACATATAGTGGAATAAACACACTGGTAGTTTCAATTTCTCAGGAAGAAACACATGGAAGAAAGTCGCTGGGGATTTTAATTTGAAGTTAATTATGTATTTACCTTATTAGTCGTCTTTATTTGTATATTTCACCAATTTTTGGATCAAAGCTCGAACACATTTATCTGAAATTTGAGAAACACAATTGTAAATTGATTTTCCTTTTCCATCTTTCCTCTATGCAAACCTCAAGCACAATAACTTTACATTTTACGTTTTTTTTAAATATGTTCTAGGTCAGTTTTTAGGACATTTCTTCTATTATCCAAATAACTGCAAGAGAATGCATTACCTACTATTTTATTATCTTATGTAAAGCTGTACTATTTAATTTTTCCTTCTGCAATTCTGCTGATATAAGTAAATTCAATCAAGTTAACTGGAGAAAATCCAACAGTCAGATTTGATTAGATCAAGATTCCATGAACTCAGATCAAGGAATATGCAACCAATCCTTCAGTTTGACTTAAGATTATTTTCAGGTGGTTGAACTTATGTTAAGTTTTATGCAAATGGATCTAAAGGGAAAAGCGTCATCTAATGTAGTTTCTTTTTTTATTTTGATAACAGCAGTCTTTGTTTTTTTGAATGTGTTGCATGTTTTTAAAGTGATACCAGCTGCTGATGCTGTTTTTATATATTGAGGTCTGTGTAAAATTACATGCTATATTTTATTATCTGCCATGTTTGACTGTTTGGTTCACACCTCAAACTATATGTACGTAGATTATACGCCATTAGGGTGATACATTTAAAATGTGTGTGCAGTGTACCGCCCCCAAACAAAAACCTAGGAATTTTCTGAAAAGAAAAGAAAATAGGAGAAAAGTGATTGAATTGATATTGTCATTTTGTTACAATATCCTCAGTTACATCCTTTTATGCACAAAGACACATAAAGCCGTCTTGTTTCAAACCTGTTAGATGATGACTTCAACAAAATGACTCCAGTCATAGAGAGGCAAGTTCACTTTATGACGGGGCACCTGTTTCCAGACCCAAATGGACAGTTAGGTCATATGAAAATATGTCACTTAACGGATGAAAGTTGATAATATGGAGTAGCATCTGTTTAATTCGAAAAGGACGATAGGGTAATGCAATTAGTTCCGCATCAACAAACCTGTCAAATGATTTCTACCCTGAGCGCTGGGATTCCAAATTACATGCTGTTTTGATATATCCACTTAGCCCAATTTACTCGAGTGGGACATGTTTTGCGTTTAATTTCCAGGATATGTCATGTTTATCCTGATTTTGCGTAAATCGATACAGATAGCAAAACCATCACTGTGAAGTAATCCAATCATCATCATCGTCATCATCAGTATCGTGCAGTTTAACTGCCTTTAAACAAGTTAGCTAATCCCAAATCCTGCTGGTCAATATATCTTTGACATTTTGTGCTATGTGTTTAGAATTCAGCAATATGATTTGGTTGACAGCTTTTGATGTTCTACAAGATTATTTATTTTTTTAGCTCTAAAAATTAGTTTAGAAATAATATTCAGGGATAAATGTATACAGAATGATTTGTTCTTTGAAGTCTTTGCTTCTGTAGCTGTATGCAATGTTTGCAGAGCACGGACTGGTCTCCAATTCTGCGTTGCTCGTCTGTCTTCCTAGCAAATGCTCAACAGTTAGAATAGTGTAATTATTTGGAAAATCGAGCAGTTCATAGTGTTTGTAATATTACTGTATTATCCTAACTAGTAGAAGTATTAAAACATTTCTGTGAATTTGAATCGTGGTGTAACTGTAAATATCATTATAATTGGATGGAAAGAAGATTTATTTGTCAAAATACCAAAGTATGAAAAGAAATTAAAATCGTTATCCTTATAGCCTACAGTACAGTAAATGTAACCCATCCGGGCCAAGGCCTAATGATCGACCGCTGCATCCCCCACCTCTGCCCACCAAAGACGTCATGAGTAGGATGCAGTACTGTCCCTTCCGGTCGCCACTTTTCAACAGGGACCGCTACTTTTCAATGTAGTAGCTCCTCAATTGGTCCCTCAGCAGACTGAGTGCACCCCGAATCAGTCTCCCAGTGGAAGAAAATCCCCACACCGGTATTGGGAATCAAACCTGGGTCCGCCGCTTAGTAAGCAGCAGCGCTACCACGGCGCTAAGCAAACGGGCTTTTAAAATTATGCCATCGGCACGTGGTATTCCCAAGCGATCACCCATCCAAGTACCGACCACGCTCAATACGTGGTGACCGTCAAGAACTGGTGTTTTCAGCAAGCTATGGCCGTTGCTGTATATTACAGTACTTCCGTAAATTAGAATGTGGAGGTTTCCTTGGCCAGTACGTATCATCGTAGATATTCTAACCTTCCGGATAAGTGTTTCCTAGTATCTTCCGTCTTCAACTGTTTATTTCTTTCATAAATTTTAATTTATACGCTTTTTTGTTTTTAGATAAGAACTCCGGCGTCTTTCAATACTGCAGCAAAGGAAATTCAAACATTATTTTCTCCTCAAAATCCATATTTCGAATACGTCCCTAAAAAGAGACTATGAAGTTCTTTAAAAATTGTACATTGAGCTTCACTTATTTACTATTAGTCAGATGAATTTTAATTTATACTTAGATGACCAGTTAAACGTGTTATGTAAATAAGATTCGATCTTACAATACCAGCCTAGAATAACATTGAGGTTATTTTTGTATCACTTTCGAAATATTTTCCATATAAAGGTTAGTTTAGAGTGGAGTAATCTTCTTCAAAATCTTCGTGTCGCATCCCTGAAAGATATTAAACTAAACACCAGCTTCCGTTTTTTAACCGATTTTTCGTTTTCGAGTTATACTATTCACAGACACACACAAACACAGGTTTTGTCCTCTTTTTTTTATTGTTATTATTTTTTTAATCAGGGTCCACAAAACCTTCATTTCCGGTGAAATCTCAACTTTGAATTTTTATTTCAAATACACAAATGCTATATCCCAAACTTTTGTAACACGAGCTACAGAAGTGTCTTTACCAAGTGCGAAGTACTACCGAGAATGGAATTACTTGATCACAAGAGAAACGAGTGTCGAGAGATCACGGCTCTAAGTAAACATCAAGTTTTTGTGCCTCCTAGACATTTACATGAGCCCTTCAGCATTAGCGGTTGCTTTTAGGTTTACCTTAAGAGGATTTGTGGAAAGTTTTTAAAAGCTTACAACTCTTTTCTCATTTTTGTTTTTCATGTACTTGCTTCTCTTCAAGAACAAACGATGAGTGCAACATCCCTGTAGGTGGAAAATACTGAATTTTATATCACCTCTATTAGCGACGCGTGAACAAGGTTTTTTTTATGATGCAATGGAAAACATTTACATTTTTAGTTAATATTTTCGTGCTCTAAGAGGTATGTTTTACTATTTTCTAGCACTTGCCCAAATTAAAGGAAAACGCATCTTGTTTATTTTCTTCTGGGGGGGATTCAGTTGCTGTGCGTTGATGCGGCGGTTTGAAGCCGCCTACTTCCCTTTCTCGTAACACATTTCTACACCACCAGTAAGAGGCTGCTAATACCATGTTACAGCATATTTTGTTAAGGTCTCAAGGTCTTCTAATTCCAACTTAATCTCCTCTATAAAATTCTCAGAAATACATCCTGAGATTCGCAGACTCCCACATCATGACACTTGTAGCTTGGCAATCCTGTTATACTGAGCTAATTACATATTTTCTTAAAGTCTCAAGGTCTTCTAATTCCAACCTATATAATCTCGTCTATAAAATTCTCAGAAATACATCCTGAGATTCGCAGACTCCCACATCATGACAGTTGTAGCTTGGCAATCCTGTTCTACTGAGCTAATTACGTTCGCCTGGCTGCTTGAGTGAATTCCACCACTTGGCGTAGGGAATCTGGTGCTTTCTAATAACAATACTAGCTATCTGGCAACTAAAAACCAATCTTCTGTACTGACAAACGTTATACATTCTAACTTTATACAATATATTTCTCTGCTATATTTAAAGTGATTATGTTTGCTTGGTTTCCTTATTAGTTTTTATCGACAATTTATTATAATTATAATTACTTGTTCGTTTACTAATTCCATTTTAAATAATTATATATTTGCTAGAGTCATAATTTTGACATCTTGCCTTTTTTCAAGTATTAGTGTCTACGCCCGTTTAGAACCTTGCAGTTCAATTTTCAGTCCATTGTTATCGTGGACTAGCTAAGGCCTCTTCCACCTTGGATGACAGTGAAGCATGCCTTTTGGTATTTTATTGTACATATGCAATGCAGACGATGTATTCATTGGTTGTGGGAATGTATGTAATCAAATTTCAGGATGTAATTTTAATCGTTTCATTAATTCCACATTATTTTATGGCCCCGTTTGCCACATCCTAAGGTGTATCTCATAAGTCTCATTTAATTAGTAGTTATTCTACTTTTATCTTTCTCCTTATTGCCCATTCCTCAGTCGTAACAAAATGCAGTTCTCTTCGAGGTTTATGTAAGTAACTCTGACATGTGTTTGTTCTAAGGAAAATATCCAAGGTATTAATTATTCCCATTATTTTCCTGTACTGAGGCATTTTCTGCCAAATGTCTGCTTTATCCAAAAGGAATCGTTTGTATCCGAGATATATAAATAAATTTATTCGTTCTATTTGATCCAAATACATATTTTTAAGTTAGGATATTTTTCGAGTAAGTAAAGCATTCGATATCGCGATTTCAGGGAAATACAGCCTGCAGTATAACCCCAAAAAACGTCAAGTCATGAAAATATAAAAGTTCGTGCTGAAGTCACGGACTTCCCTCCACTTCAAATAATCCTTAATATGAAAAAAAGTTTGACTTACTTTGCGTTTTGTTAAAAACACCTCTAAACATTGTAATTATTGACCTGACAGGCTCGAAGACCCGTCCATTATTAGAGCTGCCTAGAGCGAGCGGCCAACGACCTGTTGACCAAGCAGCCCCCTATTGTCCACGGGAACACACTTTCTTTTGAGCAAGCATCTACGCCATTTGTCCGGCACCACCACACACCATAAAACTTGCAGGCACGCCTTAAAGGTGATAAGGAAACGGGAAATGATGGAAAGGAAATCGTGGTAGATGAGAAATCATACCTACCAACGGGAAAACTACGAAAAACCCAAGGTCACTGTGTAGGTAAAATTGTTCGTGCAAATTGGCAATAAAGTATGTAACTTAATCTTCTAAAAGCAATATTTTATTAAATCATTAAACGACTAATTCCTAAACTACACTTAATATAAGAAAAATATTACTTTTTATCGCTTCATCAATTCTCCAAGAAACTATAATGTAAATAAGAAACAAGTGGAACAAAAAATGGTACTATCAAAAGAGCATGAAAACAAAATTACGAGCACGTTAACTTCCAAATCCAGATGTCCCGGGTTCAGTTCAGGATTATTCGCCATCCTTCCAAGGGTCTGGAAATATGAGTTAAAGTGTGAATATGTGTGTGTGTGTGTGTGTGTGTGTGTGTGTGTGTGTGTGTGTGTGTGTGTGTGTGTGAATTTAACGTATAAATAAAACCCAAAGGTAAACAAACCCAAAGTAAACGAGTGAAGATGAGCAATTGTTCTAAAACAAAAAGCCACCGATATCTCCTTAAATGTTAAAAATGGCATACAAATGAAGAAAGAAAGGTTGCTAGAGATTCACTTTCTGAAATTTCATATACCCTCATTCATTATTTTAATTATCAAAGACATTAGTGAATAATACCTTTTAACAAATAGTTTAAATGTAATTAAATATGTTGATTTAGGGTTTGTTGAGAGTATTTTGGCGCAAAAAATTTATATTTTGTTTTAATAAAGATAGATCTTAATCAGTGATTTCAGACAATTAATTGAAAACCTTATTTAGTGATATTCTTGACTGCCTTAATCTTCAAATTAAAACTTGAAGATAAATTATATATAAAGATAAAGTATAAGTTACAGCCATTCATAGTATGGCAACTGCAATTTGTAATATAAATATTATGTTTTGTATCTATGGAATCAATTAATTCAAACGAGATACAAATGGTGATTCGATATTTTAAGGAATCTCTGACGAAGTGAACCACTTCTTTTGAGCAAATTTTGGGAACTTTCAGAAGTTTCAAATTTGTCCATGTTAATTTTGGCATGCATCCTGTATTGCCTACCAAAAACAGTCCAATGATGATGGACCACTTTTCAATCAGAACACAGTATTGTACCATATAAGGAATGGGTGATTCATAGATGAGGTTTAAATGGCCAGAAAGGCAAAACCATAGTGATTCTACAATATGTAAGGAAGTTTTCTACTAACATTTTAAAAAGTTACTATTTTCATTATTTTATTTTGAACCTCGCTATTAAGTGGCATTTGCCGATTTAATCCAGTACGGAATAAAGTAATTAAAGTGTACAAGTTGACTTCGGTGATTGAAACTACGTTGCAGCACGTGTACCCTCTAGACTTTGAAAATCATCCCTACATCCATATTTATTTGAGTTACTTGTAGAATGGCTTTCGCGCTACCCTTTATCACATAAAAGCGTTTCCAGAATATTTAGCCAGAGCGTTGATAGGACCAAACGCGTTGCATGGATGAAATGTTTGCTGCCCGATAAAATCCGCCGCTCTCCCTTTATTTCTGGTTCTCATTAACATTTTTATTGAATTCCGGTGGTTTGCCGTAAACGTATATAGTTAATCCGGGACGGGAGCGATAACGGTGCACCGGAATGCCGATACTGGGGAAAACCTGAGGTCGCCGCTTACGCGGAAATTACCAGACATATACGTGTATCAGGGAGTTTCATGTCCTGCCTTTCATTTTGGAAACGTGTGCTGTGCGGCTGTTTCCAGTTTTCTTTCGACAATGTCCGGCCCCTACAGATACGGCGCAATTGCAAGGTAAGGTAAACACTACATAGTAAGGATGTGACGGGCTATTAATGTTGGCATAACTGTGCAATAATTTTGTATTGACTGCTACGGCTAAAAATTAACATTACCTTGAGACCATGTTTATCCTCAAGATGTTTGGATGTTTCCGGATTTGTCTCATAGCAGGTATCGCTTTCAATGACCTTGCTCTGATGTAGCCTAGCTTATGCACATTTGCAGTTCAGTCTAACCTTGTTTGATAAGATGTGTACTGAAAATAACGAGGGGGTTGGCAGCACTGGCCACGACTGGATACCAGCAATCGTTGCAGGCTACATATTTTAAAGTACTTCATCAGTTTACTTGCCTCAGCGAGTGTCAATTTCTTTACTAAAATATGCGTACAAGGTTGCCAAATTAATGTGTTATCAGTGTAGTTACATAACTATGTACTCAATTGTGTGACTGCCATAAAAGCTTAGCTTTTGGCATAGTCATTCACAGTAACAACTCATGTAGGAGCACATGCGAAAATACGTCCCCCAATGGAGGAAGACGATCTGCTAACCGAAAATGTAACTACCAGGTTTTGTTAAATCTACAAAGCAATGTAATTCCAACATAAATAAATATTTTAATAAGGCCAGCAACAAGGCAGATAAGCATTCGAAAATGCGAAAAGCAGCTGACGGTCAAACTTTGAAAAAGAAGATTATCAAACATTCTGAAGTATCAGGTTATCAAACCTTTGAGTGCATAAACTATTTCTATCCTCATTACAAACTCAATATCTGAATCGAAATCTTTAGGGTTATCAATTAAATGTTTATCAATTATTTGAGAGGGGAGTAACCTTCCTGAAGTCGCCTTGCATTCATAAGATATGCCAGAGTTGAGTTTGGAGTTTGGTATTTATCCGAAAATGTGTCTTGCAGTTATTAATGTACGTTGTGTCCTGTTAACGATTTATTTCATCCAGGCTGTTCTTAAAATATCCATTTCCTGTTCTGTAGTACACAATTTAATTATTTGTATGAATGCGATAGTTCATCTACCTTAAGGAAAGAGTAGGGTGAACATTAACCATAGAGTTAAAGAGATGTTAATTATATCATTATTTCAATTATAAAGAGCTAAAATATAAGTATCAGGAGCAAGCGAAATATCTAAGAGCGGAGAGTTTTTTGCGTTAATGAAGCAAGATATTTGATATCTTCGCATTTTCTATTTGTGATGCTGGAAAGTCAGCTCTCTCTCTCCCTCTGTCTATCCTTCTCCTCCCCCCCCCCTCTCTCTCAACATGCTATAATTCGAGATTTTAATTAATTACTGTTTCAGGAAGCAACTATTAGTTTTTATCTTATTTTCAAGAAATTTGCGTTATACACTCGGTTTTTGTGCTCCTCCCCCTCTCTCTTTCTCTCTCTTTCTCTCTCTTTCTCTTTCTCTATGCTTGCTTTCAAGCAATCCATTCAATTTCCAGCAAAGAAGTGAAAGCTTATCTTTTTGTTTGACAATAAACATACATGCTAGTATCGTCTGTAAAATTGCTCAGGAAGATCAGCATACGTATGTCCGCTAAACATAAGAACTATTGAAATCCATGTCACCAAATAAAGTGTAGTGCACTATCTCAATAAATTATTATGTAGTTTCATTGAAACCACGAGGTTCAAATTTATTGGGCTCTTTAATCTTACTGTGATATATACTGTGATTATTTACCATTGTATTGAACTTATTACATCCACCTCTTCATAACGATACTGCTATCCACCAATCAGAGATACACCAGTTCATAACGACATTGCTAATGCTCTAATCAAAAAATCCGCAAATAGCAATCAGACTTCACTGTCTGCACACATTCTGACGCAGCCGAAAGCGAAACTATATGAAACAAAGCTCTGTTTATTAATTAATAATTGGTGTTAATACGGTAAATAACATTCTAATGTATTCAGTTTGTCTTCTCGTTTTTGAAAGTCTACCTTTTTAAAAGAATACGCCAAATATATTTTCTGCATCATTGTGTCAAGGCCAACTATCGAATCTCATCTGTACAGTCGTGGACAAATGATTGAGCACATTGTGAGAGCAATTTGCTGGTATGTATAGAAATGTGAGTGGTGATCTAACACACAAGATATATGTGTATCTTGCAGACGATAACATACAGATAAAAGACTATCAATAAACTCGGATGCATGATGGAAATATCGAGTTGTGTAAACCGCGCTGCAACACGACATGGGGCATAGAAATAGTCCGCTCTCCATGGCTGTACAATTGAATAACGAATAAAGCATTTTATAAATGTTTTAAACTTGATTTATAGTCGAGCACAAATTTAAGTTAAAATGTTGGCATCTTAATTGCTGCCATTTTGCTCTCGTTGCGTATTAGTTAATTAATCGTATCTAACATTTAGCGCATCTTTTTAAAATCGTTGTCTTTTTCCCGTTTTAGGTCATAAGTCGTTATTATGTGGAATTCGTTAGTATATTACGGCCCATTATATGCTACCTTGTTCATCACAGGAACCAGGAGGGTATTTAGAGGCAAGCTGTGATTGCAGAAATGTAATATAATGTGACCTACGCCTTTCTTTGTGAAAGCTCTTATGTAGCACACAAGAACCAAAAGACGTTTACAAAGAAAAGATGAAAGGGCCATGTTCGCGGGAATTTGATTAACGGCGTGTTAGAAATATGGTTCCGGTGGGAAGGTTGAGGCCCTCCATATGCCTGCCCTTCAAGAGCCTGGTGCTCATTTGAATTGCAATTGGTAGAGTGCTAGAAGGGCTAACAGAGGTCTCTGCCTGCCACAATTTGCTGTACACATCTAGCTTCAATAGCTTTGTGAATTATGTAAGGGGATATCAAAGTGCCTTTAAGAATACAAGCAGGAGATGAAACATCCATAGTGGAGAACTTGCGACATGCAAATTGTGGCACTGCAGTACACCGCCTTCATGCTTTAGGGCCCAGTTCCCTCAATTTCTCTTAAAATGTTACTTTTTTCCCGGTAGTATATGAATCATTTTAACATCCATTCGATTTCCTTTCGGAGCCGATGAAAGACGAATGCTCGTATCAATAAGTGAATGATCGTATAAAATGCTAAAGCAATAGTACCTTGAAAATTGGTATACCAATATTGGAAACGAAATGCAGTAGAAGTCCAAAGGTCACGTTCAAGTTATGCTTTCAGCACTGTTACACCAGTCCAATTCGTTTCTTAAAAGATAGCTTAAATTTCTGCTGTTTCAAGAACATCGCTGTAAATATCATGTATTTTAATAAATTTCTCCTTTTGCAATAAATTGTTGCGTTCTGGGGAATGATATCCATTTATATTATATATTTCAAAGCATCCAAATGAAACAGGATAAAATATATCGATACTTTATTAGCAATCACAGATTTACAATAATGCTACTTCAAATAGAAACAACACAATTTCAAATCCACAAATTATGGATTCTATACTGTTCATTAATTATGTTGCATTTTAAAATGTTACATGTAGCATCTTACATTCACTTGACTTTCTCTAACCTTTATCGTTTACTAGCGGATACAAAGTTTTGTTATTTAAGTTTGATTTTCTGTCTACCTCATTGTTATTGACATAAATACTGCATTACAAATGCCCTTATAGATGCAATGGAACTATAAAGACTATATGCTGGCTTTAAAATGTTCTTTAAATGTAGTCATAAGAAACAACTGAATATTGAAAGGACAATAAAAGAAGAACAAAGCATTGGCAATTCAACCATAAATAACGGGTAGTCGGAATTGGCTTAGGGCTCAGAATAGATTATTCAAATTAAATTATGTTTTAAGAGATCTACATGTTTATGGAGGAAAACATTTGCAGAAATAACTGCATGCACATGTCATAATAGAATACAAAAACAGTAGTGATAGTAGATTTACTGAAAAGTAGCCAATATATGCTGGTTTTATCTAAATACGTAGGCTTTCATTATCAGATGAAGTATCATCCGGGCTGTTTTGCTGCAGTCTGCTGGGGATCAGTGTTCCAGACGTTTCGTCTACCGCTGCATTAGACATCCTCAGTGCCAC